>OW240923.1:72004944-72137246 GCA_933207985.1 Pelobates cultripes
TTGGTCTATGGAAGAGTAAGATGTCAGGCGTCCTGCTCAGAGACTACAGCCCTGCTGTTGTGGCCTTAAAGAGACTCTACAGTTACCTGTTTGCAAAACATTGCCAGACATGGCAAATGTGCCCTATAGCCAAATCTGTCATGGTGTCTATTAAAGCCAAATTGTCCAAGAAGAATGAGAAATCGTCTGGAGAATGAGAAAGCTCTTCATTGTCTCTCAGTTTTCAGGTTATTTGTTCTCTTTGGCAGTCAGTAAACCCATGCTGCAACTAACTGTGCAAGGAATTTTGAAACTTACCTCAAACCTCACTATAGAACGTCTTGCCGGTTTTACCAAAATTAATAGAGCAGATTATAGTATTACAGACCAATGTTAGCTCTACGATGGACCTAACAGTCTGTTGAGGCTTAACCTAGTAGGCAGTAGACACTGTGAGCTCTTCCCGCAACATTTGGATCAATGCTAAGTGCTTTCTGTTAAGTGTCAGTGAGGCACAAAGTACTAAAAACAGAAGTTCAGTAAAAAGCACACAGAAATGATGTTAAATTACCATGTTTCAAACTTCCATGAAGATTTCATCAAAAGATACCATGACCTAAACTGAGTTCCTGATAAGAATTTAGAAAACAATGAATACTTAAAGACACATGACGGAAATTTTTCTTCATGGTTCCCTTTTATTTCTGAAGCTGTGTCCTTAAAGGACCACTATAGTGCCAGGAAAACATACTCGTTTTCCTGGCACTATAGTGCCCTGACGGTGCCCCCACCCTCTGGGGGGATGAAGGGGTTAAACTTACCTCTTTCTCCAGCGCCGGGCGGGGAGCTCTCCTCCTCCTCTCCTCCAAGAGCCGCGCGCGCATTCGGCCAGTCTCATGGGAAAGCATTTACAATGCTTTCCTATGGACGCTGGCGTTTTCTCACTGTGAAAATCACAGTGAGAAGCACGCAAGCGCCTCTAGCGGCTGTCAGTGAGACACCCACTAGAGACTGGATTAACCCTAATATAAACATAGCAGTTTCTATGAAACTGCTTTGTTTATAGAAAAAATGTTTAACCCTAGCTGGACCTGGCACCCAGACCACTTCATTAAGCTGAAGTGGTCTGTGTGCCTATAGTGGTCCTTTAAGGGGATATAGAAAAAAATACAAAAATACAAAAAATACAAAAATAATAGATTAGAAATAATAAATCAATCAAAATAAGTTGTCCTAACTTCTTTGTCACTATCAGGGTACATCAATATTTTCAAATTAATATTTTCCATTATGTTAATGGTGATACTACAAATTTAAATATTTTAAAAACCTTTTTTATGTCATTTCATATAGTTAGCTTTTGAAACCAATTTTCTTTGGCACAAGCATTGTACATGATGGCACTGTGTGCCTGATGTACATTCACACTGAACAGTCAGCTTGAGAACTTAATTGTCACTTCTTAGTATTTCATGAATATATAATCTGTGAAATACTAATGCGGACTATGTTGGAATTTCATTATTATTCCAATGCAATCCATAGTGATTATAAGACAAACTTGGGACCACCTTGTCTTATGGTATAGCCTGAGAACTCTGCCATATATGTTTGTCCAACCCTGCAACCATTACAAGTGACAGGTGTTGGATTCAGTCATTGTCTTGTTCATTGCAAAATATGATCGATAGAGGCCTCGCCATAGACCTCAGCCTCCCGGGACTTGTAGAACCTGCCGTAGACCTCAGCACTCTCCCTGCTCAACTCCCTTGCGCGCACAGCAGTGATGCTGGAGCCGTAATATGACGTCACTGCATCCCCTGGCATCACTGAGAGGTGTGCGAGGGAGCTGAGCAGGGAGATCAGAGCTAAATTGACAGCTCCAGCAAAGGTATGGAGGTTGGATGGATTGAAATTAAAAAATAAATAAATCAATTGTTAGCGTGCGTGCCTGTTAGTGAGTGTTTTAGTGTGTGTGTGTGTCTGTTGGTGAGTGTGTTTGTGTGTTTGTTAGTGAGTGTGTATATGTGTCTGTCAAAGAGAATGAGTCAGTGAGAGTGTGTGTGTCTGTTAGTGAGTGTGTTAGTGTGTCTGTTAGTGAGAGTGTGCATGTTTGTTAGTGAGTATGCATGTGTCTGTTAGTGAATGTGTATGTCTGTAAGTGTGTGTATGCATGTCTGTCACCGAGACTGTGTATCTGTCAGTCAATCTATAGGTCTGTTAGTGAATGTGTGTATGTCTGTGTGTCTGTCACTGAAACTGTATCTGTCAGTCAATGTATATGTCTGTTAGTGAATGTGTGTGTCTGACACTGAGTGTATATGTGTCTGTCAGGGAGTGTGTATGTGTGTTTGTCAGTGTGTATCTGTCAGTGAGTATATATGTGTGTCAGTGTGTGTGTCTGACACTGAGTGAGTGTGCGTCTGTCAGTGAGTGTGTATGTGTATCTGTCAGTGAATGCCTGTCTGTCAGTTAGTGTGTCTGTCTGTGGATGTGTGTGTCTGTTGGTGAACGTGAGTGTGTGTGTGTCTGTCAGTGGGTGTATATGTGTGTTTGTCAGTGTGTGTGTCTGACACTGAGAGAGTGTGTGTCTGTCAGTGAGTGTGTATGTGTATCTGTCAGTGAATGCATGTCTGTCAGTTAGTGTGTCTGTCAGTGGATGTGTGTGTCTGTTGGTGAACGTGAGTGTGTGTGTCTGTCAGTGAGTATGTATGTTTCAAGTGTGTGTTGGTTAAACAGTGTATCTGTCAGTAAGTGTATGTCAGTGTATGCATCAGTGAAGGCATGTCTGTTAGGCAAAGGGCGTGTTAGGTTTTAACAGGAAGTGAAATTTAGAGGGGGGGTGGGCGTACCTGAGTTTTGTCATGCCTAGAATACACCAATGCCCTCCAGGTCTTGCAGGACCCGTCATAGACCACAGTGTTACACTCTTGAAGAGGGTCCCTTGGAAGACGATGGCTGCTGCCCGAGGGACTGCTTCATGTAATTAAAACCTACCTTTCATTGCAAGCCAAAGCTTCAAAACATGCAAAGACGTTGAAAGTGAAAGATCCACTTTAAGATGTTTACCATTGGTGTACAAAATGGCTGTCATGCTGTACTTCAAGTCCAATAATATAAAAAAAGCTGTGGAAAAAAGGTGAGATATAAAATGGGTACATTGTAATGTGCTTTGTTAAGACAAATCCACAGAAAATAAGGGGTTCGCTGAAATATGGCTACATTTGAATTTATATCAGTAGAAAAACCAGGCCCCCACACATCCTGCTGACAGTAATGTACCGTAATCTGTGACTACCGTGACTAGAATTTAGTTACTAGATTTAGTAAACTGCTTCTGAATTATTATTTTTAATGTGTAATAATTTGCATAGTTAATGATTAGTTCTTATTTTCGTATGGTTAATCCATGTAGAACAATACCTTCCAAAAAATTTTTATGACATATGTTCTCTGTAAAGGGAACTTCAATCAACATAACCACTATAGATTATTATAGGGGTAATTGTTATAAAGATGGTAAAGATTATTCAGTGCAGTCTTTTTTTTAAAACCATTTTTGAGTAGTTTGCATGAAATTAGGTATCCCAAAACCCGAATCCCCTGCACTGCCACAATTTACAGTAGTTGGGTGGCACACAGTTCAATGCTACCTAACGTATGTCTGAGTAAGTTCCCTATTTTATAGAAATAGCATATATATAATCCCACAATTAAATTTAAATACAAAAATGATAATTAGCATTTACTGTTTCTTACTCTTCTCTGAAGTTGCCAGGATACAGTAAAAGGTGCATCCAGGATACAACTGGGCTTTTTTTTGTAGCTCCTAGATGTGGACCTGTATAGCAAAAATATATATTTTTTAAAATATGAAATAAATAATACAGATCTCCATATTTGTAAAAGCAATGTTCAACAGGGAATCCGTCAAGCTAAAGGGTTTAATGTAAAGAGGAATTCCTAAAAAAATAAGCGAAGCGACTTCTCCTTACTAGGCAGAATAAATATTCTCAAAATGATGACGTTGCCCAAATTATTATATCTGGAAAACACACGTACCCTTGAAGAGCTGCATTGGGCTACCCGGGGTAGGAAGCAAACTTATCTAGACACATGGCTCTTATGGGAGCAGTATTGGGCTACATTCGTAGCCATTGGCCCACAGACACCGTAAAAAAAACATTGTTAAACCCCTCTGAAATCCGATTAACTTATAACTAACGTATAATTTATTACTGATCTGATACACTAGAGGCATCTATAGAGATGGGACCCAGCATAACTATAGCTGTGCCTTTTCCTGCGCACCGTAGAAAAAGCCTCTGTAGGGATAATAGACTGCACTGGTAAACTTGCAGCAGCAGACAGTACACTACTCATACTCCCTATCCGGGGTTAAACCCGCAATGTTCGAACTCAGAAGAGACCATCAGACAGATACAGACAATCTCCCATACCCCTCACTCCCTTTTTTTTCTTTGTTAACCCACATATACTCTTCGGTTACGGTTCCTATGTGTATAATGGTATCAATATGTCAGAATGGTATGGCGAAGTGAAAAAATGTGACAATGCATTTCCATGATAATAACACAGATAGGCAATACACGTCACTGCCAGATGTAAACCACTCGACTAGTCACAAACAATAGGCTATGTACCTTCTTGTGCCCAGAAAATGTGTTGAATTTATCTATATCAGTGTCACACCCACCTGGGGAATTTGCAGAGATGATGGAACCCAGTTGCAGCGGAACAGCACTCCTTTACTATCACGACCCTCATGAGCACCTGGAAGTGGAGACAGGGTCCCAAAGGGTCTGTGGTGGCGTGGAGGCCTTTAATGGGAAGAAGCCAAATGAAGAATCCAAGGAAACAGGAGCAGGGGACGTAGAAAAAAAAACAGTCAGGCGGTAAACATGGATCTGCAGCTCTCCTCCTCCTCTTTGTGCAGAACGCTGGCTCTGCATGGCAGCCGCCATCTTGCCGTGACGGTGTGCTCGCCGCGGACCTCGGCGGTGAGAGGGACAGAAGAAGCCGCAGCAGACCCAGCGAGTACCAAGACTCTGCTGCGAGGGCGTCGCGGGTGCCAAGGGGAAGGTGAGTACACTGCAGTGCTGTGACAATAAGGATGCCTGATTGTACATTGCATGCAATTCTTGATATGACCTATGTAATGACATTGAAGAATTTTGGAATAAAACCAAATTAAATTTAAATTTTTTTATAAAGGTAAAGCTTTTTATATGTTTTCCTTATCATGGCGCACTGTTTTTCAGAACAAGTGACAATGCTGCTAATGTTTACTGTATCTGTGCAACTCAAAACATTTAACAATTGTGTTTCTCTTAAAATATAAACCTGACTCGCTGCCATCAGGATTTAGGCAGTTTGCCTGATAGTTTCGATTCATGAAACAAAGCCAACACAATGAATTCATAAGCAGATCATGCACGCCGAAACAATCCTATTATTTGTGTGTCTACCGAAAGACACTCATTTCTGAATGTCTAGATTCATTTACTGAAATTATGATATATTTAATATTTCTACCGTTTATTATTTATCATACACCAATTTATTATCAAAAACACTATCCAACAGAAAAACCATCACACTTTACATATTGTGGCATCATATGATGCATGGTGGACCAGGATGCACCAATAAGGGACACTCCAGACCCCTAAAGCCACTTTAAAAGGTAGTCTAGCCACTACTTTAAACATGGACCATTGTCTGCCACTTGAATAATGTATACGTTAATTTCCACCAACCTTAGGTGCTACAGTGATAGTGATAAAGCCTCTTTGCACCAAAACCACTACAATGAGCATTGTCCCTTTAACAAGGGTGTTGCGTGGGAGTCTAACCCAGGCTAGAGCCACAAGTGGCCTCCGAAAAGTCCTGGGTCTTTAAAATCCCATGTATAATTATTAGCCCCAAGTTTGAAGACTTGGGCCGGCCGGGGACTCGGAGCTATGCATGGCTCTCACCCAGCGCTTTCAGACCTTGTTTAATGGATCTAGTTCAGTGCGTTGCCACGGGCTACCATGGGACTGTACTCCTGCTGTAAATCCAGATTGCGCAAGACCCATTGCATCTGGAGAAAGAGACCAGAAACTCTGTCTCCACACTGGACCACCGGAGGTCTAAAAGATGCCCTCTCCCTGCCCCAAGGTAACCAGAGAGAGTGGAGAATAAATTGTATTTATTTATTTATTTTTTAGTAAAAAGGGTTTAATAAATATATTTATATTATGCATATAATTCATATATTATATAAAATTTAAGCCCAATTTCACCCCCTCCACACTTACCATAATACATCCCCTGCAAATACACCAAAATATTTGTGGACTCAAACTCTGGGAAACTCTTTTTTTTTTTTACTGTATTATAATTTTTTCTGTTGAGAATGTTTCAATAAAAAATATTTATGCAAAAAAAAAAACAGTACTATCATGAAGTATTGTACTATCCCTATTCCCTATGGATTGCAATCCCATTACACCACCATCCCAACAATCACTAATCTGCACACGCAGGGCCACCGGTCACTTGCTTTCGTTTATCAATATTTTTTTTTTATAAATTTACATACATACATACATATATATATATATATATATATATATATATATATATGTAATAATACATTGAATTTATTTCCACACTCATTTGTGGATTTAACTAATTATTAGTGGGACTCTGAAATTCAAATGACAATATTATTTATGGAACTTGTCAACCAATTTGATAAATTTTACTATTAACCAGAACAGTATTGCGAACAGAATGACCTAGTGTCAGGAAAAAAAAAACATTTTTCAGCAGCTGACAAACCAGCCAGGCTGAGGGTGATGAGAGTTGTAATCCAACAAAAACGAACAACAACTCTATTTCTGCTGCCTGTAAGGCTATCCAGCACTCTATTTTTTAATCCCTTTGCCCATTTACACTCTTCTCCCTCTGTAAGTGCAGATCCAGCAGAATACTTTATAATAAATGTACCATTCCCCCTTCCTGCAGTTTCTGCTAAAGGGAAAAAGTTTATCATGAACCCTGAGACTACATTTACCGTCATGCAACGCGCGTTACTAGGACGAACGCTGAGTAAACGGAGGTAAGACAGGGTGAGTGGATTTCCGATCCTTGGTTGGTGCTATTTTTTTGTTATGTTTTACAGTTTATCTGACGGAGAAATATTTTGCTAAATATGATGACTGGGCCGACAGGAGGCCCACCTGCTGCTGTAGGACTACAATTCCCTTGATGCTTTGCAGGTGTCAACCCTGGCTTTAGCTCCATTATAGCACTCTATGGGGAATCCAGTTCTTTGGGATTATAATCTTATTTGCTCATTGAGCTCCACTATTGTCAATAATATGAATGCAGGTTATAAAAGAGAAGCAGAGAGCTGAGCAGTTACATTGGAGGGGCATGTAGACCAAAACCACTTCATTAAAGCAGCTCTGTCACCGTCCGCAAATTATGCAAAGACCCACCCAATGATGACCAGTTGGGGTCCAGCGACCAATGGGGGGTGAGGGGGGTAGGCACGGAAAGATGAGATTTACTTACCTGAACCAGTCCCTTTTGGACGCCGTCATCCTCTTCCTTTTCGCCATTCTGTTATCGCTGTATTCTTGCGCATGCAAGATTCTTCATAGAAATGTCTTAATTTCCCTATAGCCATCACTAATGACAGCTGGGGAATATGACAAGGCTTAGCAGTGCTAGCTCCGCCTTTTGTCAAGCTTTGTCAGGTGTAGGAAAAATACTGATACAACGTACAGTAGTCACTTTGTGAAATTCCAACAGTCTACATAGTTTATAAACATTTTATCTTCATTAAATACTCATTTTGGTGGTGGAGGATGACAGTACCTCGTTAAGCTAAAGTTGCTAACCTACTTAAAATTTTCCTTTAATTGAAAGCAAAACTAGGGATTTGCATACGATTTACAAGACGACTAGGGCCCTCTTTTTCTAAAATATATGCCATATTGTTCTGCTACAGCCTCCAAGTACCAATATAAAAAAATATTTTTAAAAATACATTCCAGGCACCTAAGGTGCAAAACTACCGTATATCTCATAGGGTATTATAATATTTAAATCCTGACATTTTTCATGGTGATAGATGCACTCTTTTTGCACACACACATTTACACACAGAGGACACTGACACACATATTTACACACAGAAGACTGACATAGAAAACAGAAAACTGACAGACACACTTACTGAAACACGCATTCACTGACAGACACACAAACTCACTGATTTGACACACACTGACAGACACACACTGACACACATTCACTGACAGACACACAAACATATTATTTTTATTATTTTAATGTAAGTCCACCCAACCTTCCTACCTTTGGGAGAGCTGGAGTGGGTCCATTCCCTGGAGTCCAGTGTTAGGTTTGTATAATATTCGTGCTCTTCCAACACTGCTCCCCTGCTCTCTGTTTAGTGATGCCGGGGCCAGAGTGATGTCATAACACGGCTCCCTGCATCACTGGAAGGCACGCAAGGGAGTAATGCTGGAAGTTCATGAAGAGTACAGCCCGCCTCCTCCTCCATTCTCCCTCAGCCAGCCGCCTCCTGTGGGACACTAAGTGGCCAGTCAGCCAGCTCTTGGCGTATTACTTGCCTGCGGTGTGTGTTCCCCTTGGGATATGTGTACCATGGGTTGAGAAATTAGGCCGTAGTTACCGTTTAGGTGACCGGGTCCCCACTTCAAATATTAAAAAGATGAGTTTACTTATCTTTTCTCCCACGCCGCACTGGTCTCTGGAGTGCAGCTCCGCCTCTTTGGCTAAGGTCATTGAGATTGATCATCTCAGCCAATCCAATGCTTTCCCATAGGAAAAGCTCCTCCCGAAAGGAGTACTACAAACATATGCCGAGCATCATTCAGGAAAACTGATACAAACTAGGCACAGCAACGCATAAGCCAATACCTGACTTGTTAGTGTGTGTGACTGCCTTTGTGTGTGACTGCCTGTATGTGACTGCCTGCCTGCCTGTGTGTGTCTGTCTGTAACTATCTGTCTGTGTGTGACTGCCTGCCTGTGTGTGTGACTTTCTATCTGTGTGACTGCCTGCCTGTGTGTGTATAACTGTCTATGTGTATGTTACTGTGTGTCTGTCTGTGTGTGTGACTGCCTATGTGACTGTCTGTCTGTGTGTGTCGCTGTAGCTGTGCCATTGTTTGTGCCTGTGCCTGTATGTGTGACTGCTTTTAACTGAGTGTGTGTGTACATGCCTGTAACCGAGTTTAAATTTCCCCCACCCCTTCCTGTCAAGGCCGCACTTTGACTGACAGACGCTCACTCACTGACAGACGCACACTCACTGACAGACACACTCTCATATACACTGACAAACAATGACATACACACATACACTATTACTTGGACACACACTGACAGATGCACACTCTCACTGACAGACGCAAGCACTCACTGAAAGATGCACGACTCCACTGACCGACACATACACACTGACTGACACACACTCACTGACCGACACACACTCACTGACCGACACACACACTCACTGACCTACACACTCACTGACCGACACACACTCACTGGCGACACATACACACTCACTGACTACACATACACACTCACTGACTGACACATACACACTCACTGACTGACACATATACACTCACTGACCAACACACACATTCACTCACAGACACACACACATTCACTTACAGACACACACACACACACACACACACACATTCACTTCAAAATAAACACTCACAGACACACACACAGACATTTCCACTAACACTCACAAACTAATATTTTTACATTTATTTTAAATCCACCCAGCCTCCCTGGGAAAGCTGGAGTGGATTTCTTACCAGCAGTCCAGTGTGGCTGCTGGGCAGGCAGGCAGGGGGCGCACAGGCTGAGTAAGCAGCGCTTAGTGATGCCGGGAGCCGGACTGACGCCATATTCTGGCTCCCGGCTTCATTAAGCGGCGCAGAGGAAGCTGAGCAGGAAGAGCTCAGGTGAGTATGCTCCTTCGCTGCCCGCTGCCAGCCTTGGGGGGGCTCAAAAGTGGCCAGCCGTCAGCTCTTGAGCCCCCCAGGATGCGAGGCAAGCAAGGGATCTGCCTGGGGTTTGGAGGGATGCTTTTTTTTGCCGCCCCCTGCAAAGTGGCGCCAAGGCAGATGCCTTGTTTGCCTCGTGATACACACGTCCCCGGTGCCTGTGTGTGTTACTGTATTCAGGCAACTTGGTGGGAGGTGGGGGGGGCGCCGTGAAGACTTTTTGCACAGGGCGCCTAATTGCCTAAGGCCGGCCCTGCCTTTAACAAGGGTGTTGCGTGGGAGTCTAACCCAGGCTAGAGCCACAAGTGGCCTCCGAAAAGTCCTGGGTCTTTAAAATCCCATGTATAATTATTAGCCCCAAGTTTGAAGACTTGGGCCGGCCGGGGACTCGGAGCTATGCATGGCTCTCACCCAGCGCTTTCAGACCTTGTTTAATGGATCTAGTTCAGTGCGTTGCCACGGGCTACCATGGGACTGTACTCCTGCTGTAAATCCAGATTGCGCAAGACCCATTGCATCTGGAGAAAGAGACCAGAAACTCTGTCTCCACACTGGACCACCGAGGTCTAAAAGATGCCCTCTCCCTGCCCCAAGGTAACCAGAGAGAGTGGAGAATAAATTGTATTTATTTATTTATTTTTTAGTAAAAAGGGTTTAATAAATATATTTATATTATGCATATAATTCATATATTATATAAAATTTAAGCCCAATTTCACCCCCTCCACACTTACCATAATACATCCCCTGCAAATACACCAAAATATTTGTGGACTCAAACTCTGGGAAACTCTTTTTTTTTTTTACTGTATTATAATTTTTTCTGTTGAGAATGTTTCAATAAAAAATATTTATGCAAAAAAAAAAACAGTACTATCATGAAGTATTGTACTATCCCTATTCCCTATGGATTGCAATCCCATTACACCACCATCCCAACAATCACTAATCTGCACACGCAGGGCCACCGGTCACTTGCTTTCGTTTATCAATATTTTTTTTTTATAAATTTACATACATACATACATATATATATATATATATATATATATATATATATATGTAATAATACATTGAATTTATTTCCACACTCATTTGTGGATTTAACTAATTATTAGTGGGACTCTGAAATTCAAATGACAATATTATTTATGGAACTTGTCAACCAATTTGATAAATTTTACTATTAACCAGAACAGTATTGCGAACAGAATGACCTAGTGTCAGGAAAAAAAAAACATTTTTCAGCAGCTGACAAACCAGCCAGGCTGAGGGTGATGAGAGTTGTAATCCAACAAAAACGAACAACAACTCTATTTCTGCTGCCTGTAAGGCTATCCAGCACTCTATTTTTTAATCCCTTTGCCCATTTACACTCTTCTCCCTCTGTAAGTGCAGATCCAGCAGAATACTTTATAATAAATGTACCATTCCCCCTTCCTGCAGTTTCTGCTAAAGGGAAAAAGTTTATCATGAACCCTGAGACTACATTTACCGTCATGCAACGCGCGTTACTAGGACGAACGCTGAGTAAACGGAGGTAAGACAGGGTGAGTGGATTTCCGATCCTTGGTTGGTGCTATTTTTTTGTTATGTTTTACAGTTTATCTGACGGAGAAACATTTTGCTAAATATGATGACTGGGCCGACAGGAGGCCCACCTGCTGCTGTAGGACTACAATTCCCTTGATGCTTTGCAGGTGTCAACCCTGGCTTTAGCTCCATTATAGCACTCTATGGGGAATCCAGTTCTTTGGGATTATAATCTTATTTGCTCATTGAGCTCCACTATTGTCAATAATATGAATGCAGGTTATAAAAGAGAAGCAGAGAGCTGAGCAGTTACATTGGAGTGGCATGTAGACCAAAACCACTTCATTAAAGCAGCTCTGTCACCGTCCGCAAATTATGCAAAGACCCACCCAATGATGACTAGTTGGGGTCCAGCGACCAATGGGGGGTGAGGGGGGTAGGCACGGAAAGATGAGATTTACTTACCTGAACCAGTCCCTTTTGGACGCCGTCATCCTCTTCCTCTTCGCCATTCTGTTATCGCTGTATTCTTGCGCATGCAAGATTCTTCATAGAAATGTCTTAATTTTCCTATAGCCATCACTAATGACAGCTGGGGAATATGACAAGGCTTAGCAGTGCTAGCTCCGCCTTTTGTCAAGCTTTGTCAGGTGTAGGAAAAATACTGATACAACGTACAGTAGTCACTTTGTGAAATTCCAACAGTCTACATAGTTTATAAACATTTTATCTTCATTAAATACTCATTTTGGTGGTGGAGGATGACAGTACCTCGTTAAGCTAAAGTTGCTAACCTACTTAAAATTTTCCTTTAATTGAAAGCAAAACTAGGGATTTGCATAGGATTTACAAGACGACTAGGGCCCTCTTTTTCTAAAATATATGCCATATTGTTCTGCTACAGCCTCCAAGTACCAATATAAAAAAATATTTTTAAAAATACATTCCAGGCACCTAAGGTGCAAAACTACCGTATATCTCATAGGGTATTATAATATTTAAATCCTGACATTTTTCATGGTGATAGATGCACTCTTTTTGCACACACACATTTACACACAGAGGACACTGACACACATATTTACACACAGAAGACTGACATAGAAAACAGAAAACTGACAGACACACTTACTGAAACACGCATTCACTGACAGACACACAAACTCACTGATTTGACACACACTGACAGACACACACTGACACACATTCACTGACAGACACACAAACATATTATTTTTATTATTTTAATGTAAGTCCACCCAACCTTCCTACCTTTGGGAGAGCTGGAGTGGGTCCATTCCCTGGAGTCCAGTGTTAGGTTTGTATAATATTCGTGCTCTTCCAACACTGCTCCCCTGCTCTCTGTTTAGTGATGCCGGGGCCAGAGTGATGTCATAACACGGCTCCCTGCATCACTGGAAGGCACGCAAGGGAGTAATGCTGGAAGTTCATGAAGAGTACAGCCCGCCTCCTCCTCCATTCTCCCTCAGCCAGCCGCCTCCTGTGGGACACTAAGTGGCCAGTCAGCCAGCTCTTGGCGTATTACTTGCCTGCGGTGTGTGTTCCCCTTGGGATATGTGTACCATGGGTTGAGAAATTAGGCCGTAGTTACCGTTTAGGTGACCGGGTCCCCACTTCAAATATTAAAAAGATTAGTTTACTTATCTTTTCTCCCACGCAGCACTGGTCTCTGGAGTGCAGCTCCGCCTCTTTGGCTAAGGTCATTGAGATTGATCATCTCAGCCAATCCAATGCTTTCCCATAGGAAAAGCTCCTCCCGAAAGGAGTACTACAAACATATGCCGAGCATCATTCAGGAAAACTGATACAAACTAGGCACAGCAACGCATAAGCCAATACCTGACTTGTTAATACTGTAACAAACTGTTATCTGTAAAACCAACGTTCCATCCCAATCTCTTCTTTCTGTAACCCCTTCCCCATAAAGTACAAAAACGAAAAACCAACAAAATAAAGAATTTATAAAAAATAATAATAATAATAAAATACTGCGCTGTATCAATCAGATGGTCTCCTGAGACCATCTAATAGACATAGTGAAGGTTTACTCCACTATTTCGGTCAAAACGCCTCTAGTGGCTGTCAGTAAGAAAGTCACTCAATGTACATTAACCCTGCAATTAAAGCATTGCTTTTCCTCCAGAATAGCAGTGGTTTGAGCTGCAGGGCTAAATGGGGGGACATAGCATCCAGACCACTTCATTAAAATTAAGTGGTCTGGGTGCCTATAATGTTTCTTTAAAGTGTTACTTCAAGCACCAATACCACTTCAGTGTTTTAAAATGGTCATAGCGCTTGGAGTCTATATGAGCAGCATGAAACATATATAGAGATATCTGAGGTTGCTGATGGAGGTGTAACTCCACCTCCAGCTTTGTCATTAGCCAGTTCGGGAACATGAGTTTAATGTCAAATGTGTGCGTTATTGACATCTGTCGTCAGACCACCTAGTATGCCAGTGGCAGACAACCAATGGCAGCACCCCCCATGCAGCACACCATTGTGTGAAATCCAAACCTCCCCTCAGCTTGTCTACTGGAGTGTCCCTCCTCAAAATGCTTTTCTATGGGGAGAGCATAATACAATTGTGGAAGTTGCCGTGCATGTGCATTTGGTCCCCTCGTCTTATGATGTAGGCAGATGCAGAGCGCCGAGGGATATTGGCCCTGAAATCAAATAAGTGACTACTTTTTTTTAACACTTTATATTTGGGGGGGAGGAGGGGAGCCATGAGGGAGGGGAGTACTTAGATGGTGCTATAGTGTTAGGAACACATATTTGTATTCCTAACATTATAGAATCCCTTTAAGTGCTTTAGTGGCCTTGAGTGTCACTTCAAAACAGCTTTGAATATAGAGCGTGTATACTGTGTTATTACATCAGATATTATGAACTATAATTGTGCTTTTTTCCCCCCATATATTCTATCAGGAAATGGAGAGACCAGGATCTAGTAACAGGAAGAGAGGACTCCGAGGGAAAACACAGGTGAGAAAAATCAGGAATGTATTTTGAAATTTGATATACACGTATCTTTTGACCAACTAAAAATTTATGTATCTTATGTGAATGCCATTTAATTCATTAAAGCTAAAAGTTACGATACTATAACTTAATTCCCATTATCTACTTCAGTTGTTTTAAAAAGAAAACTTACATTTTGTGAGCTTTGAAAATGGGTTGCGTGTGTAAGTGCACTAGATTCTTTATTATGTATTAACTATACTGCTAGGAATACAAAGTTGTATTGTAGTGCCCCCTTCCTTGCGCTCTCCATCCTTGTGTTATACAAAGTTGTATTGTAGTGCCCCCCTTCCTTTCTGCCCTCCTCGTCTCATGGCGCTGAAAAACGCTTTTGTCACATACCTGATTCAGCCTCTGCTCCACCTCCACCGATGTCAGGCGAGCGCCGCAATCACATTAGGACTACCACATAGGAAAACATTGAATCAGTGCTTTCCTATGGGATTTTAGCTGATGCTGGATATAAAACGTGAGGATGTCCAGTGTCATTTAGCAGACCAAAAGTTCACTGAGGACCCAGAAGCTAAGGCGGTACACAGCCACTAGAGGTGGAGTTAACCCTACTAACTAATATTGCACTTTATCAATAACCGGAGACAGGGATGCAGACCACTTCCATGAGCTGAAGTGGTCTGGGTGCCTATATTGTCTCTTTAATGCATGTATAATGTTTGTTAAAGGATCACTATAGTGTCAGAAAAACAAACCAGTTTTCCTGACACTATGTCATCTTTGGGGGACCCTCACCCTCAGGGTCTCCCTCCTGTGGTGCTGAAGGTTAATCCAGCCCCGGGCTCCCTCAGCTCTGTTGACCTCTCCTCCCCCACCGACATCAGCGCCCGAGTGGAGCGGAATGCGCATTTCTCAATGCTTTCCTATGGACGTTCTGCACGCTGGATGCTAATTTCGCATCCAGCGTCGCAGAAGCGCCTCTAGTGGCTGTCAGGAAGACAGCCACTAGAGGTTGGATTAATTTTGCTATGTAAACAGAGCAGTTTCTCTGAAACTGTTCTGTTTACATGTGAAGGGTTAAAACCTGAGGGACCTGGCACCCAGACCACTTCATTGAGCTGAAGTGGTCTGGGTGACTATAGTGTCCCTTTAACCAGTTTGCATGTTTTATCTCCTGTCTCTTTTGCGTATCACATAATATTTACTATCATGCACATGACTTGTCTTCCTGCCTTAATATCCATTGGGTATCTTTTTAAATTTCTGTAACATGTTTGAGAAGTGACACAGCAATCAGGAGGGAAGGGAGAGTTTGGATATGAGTCTTACATATTCTGAAAGTAGAATTCTTGCATGTGATGTTTGCACATAGTTTTGTCAGTTATTCACACATATTGTTACTTGGAACAAGTTAAACTCAGCAGGGTTTCTCGGTTACATGAACCCTGCTGAGATCAATGCAACAAACTTGTTAACCCTGGAGGCATTTTGCTGCCAATTCTGGTGCAACAAGATTTGCCTGAGTTCAGCTATTGACGTCATGAGAGGCTTAACTCTGGATAGCTCTGAAGTGCTTGGTAAATACTTTATTTGCTGAGCACTTACATTGGAGCTGACTTGGCCCACATTCCACATTGCAGTAGTCATTTTTTTAGTGATTAAACCATATGTAGTCTGACAAAGGAGGGAATATTTACAGGTTCTTGCTATTACTTAGTGGTAAAAACCTACCTAATTAAGCTACACATGGTTGCTATACTGACCGGCTCTTTGAAGAGACTGTCATCCCAATATCCCAATCTAGGACTCCACTAATTTGCTGTCCTGTGTCTCCAATTTTCACTGACTGATAGTCAGAATCCTGACATTTGGTTGGTGCCAGAGCCTCGACACTAAAAGATGGTTGCAATGCTTATTTGAGAAGATGACAGCAATGATTATTAAAAAATGGCCAGTTTAGTAACATACTTAGTTGGTAGATACATTTTATGTCCCGTATCAGAATCAGTGCCTGATTATTCCAGAGATTTGTGTATTTGTGTATTTAATCTTTATCTTTCCTCAGGATCCTAATGTGCGCTTGTCCAAGCTCCTGTCATATGCTTTGCGTCATGGAGCGGATAGTCTGGGTCTGCCCATGGGATCAGGTAGTATACATGTCTCTGCACTGGGCTAAATACATTTCCCACCTTTTTCTTGCAATCTTTCAGTTAGCATAGTGCTTGAACGTTTGTCAGTGTTTTTTTTTATTTTTTTATTCTGCTCTTTTCCTTATCTGATTGGTTAACCATTTTCCCTTAACTGTCTTTGGCTTCCCATTTTCCGTCCATCCCTAACTTTGACTCTTTTGCTCATTTAAGCTTTTCATATTTCTCAACTTTTTCCTGCCTTTATTTTGCTTCAACCTCACCTTTTTTCATTTACTTCTCAGATGGCTTTGTGCCACTTTCAGCTCTTCTCGTCCTTCCTCAGTTCCGCTCATATTCCCAAACCGACATTGAGCGAGTAGTGGACTCTAATGACAAGCAGCGGTTCACTTTACGACATTCCGAGCATTCTGGTGTCACTGAGATCCGAGCCAATCAAGGGCACACTTTGAAGGTAATGTCAGGTGGTTACATTTATCGATTGATTTGACTAAGAATCATGGGGGGAGGGTATCAACCTCAAGGGTTTAGAAGGGAGAAGGAGAGCAAGGAAAAGAGGTTTGGGGATAGAGATAGTAAAAGGGAGGAGAGGTAAAAAGAAAAAAATGGGAATTCTAAAAGGGTAGCGTGTTTTTTTGCTCAAAGCGAAATAATACACTAATATGGCCATACTAGGTTGTTAGAGGTCAAGGGTCTGCAAGAACACTCACAGGTTTCCATCTGGTATTAGAGCTGTATGATTAGTGAGCAACTCCTGCCAGGGAGACCACAATTTTCAAAGGGATTCCAGATTCTAGTCGCAATGTGGTACTGGGTAGGTGGAGATCTCTCGACTGGGTAAGTCCCATGTGAGGTGCTGCACAAACTGTATGCCCAGTTGGATGAGGGACATCCTCCCTGTTCAGATGCGCTATCTGGTTGTTGTTGAAACTAGAGGCCCTAAGTACTATTTTTCAGTGGTCATGTTTGTGTTATAACTCACATTATGGGTTGTGACTCCTGAAGTATAACCAATTTAAAGGACTGGAAGTAAGAGATTTTCACCACACGCCCTATCTGCCATTGGCTCCACATAATGCTAAGAGATGCAAAATTGTTGCAACAGCTACCTTCTCATTGATACAGTGTATTTGTTTATCAGTTCTAATAAGGTTCCATAACTGTTAGGAAAAGGAAATCACGGGTGTCTATAAAGTCATCTTTTATTCTCATCTTTATAAATGTTGGTATCAATAGACATAAATAATCAAAAGCTAATACTAATTTCTAAATCCAGAGCAATTCATATTACTTGCCAACATTTACTCTTCAAAGAACAATAAATGGATTATTTCAAAGTAGAATGAAAGGAGACAATCTCCATTCTCCACCAGACCATTAAAAGGCAAATATGGCCTAAATATCCGTGCCTGGACTCAATGTCCTATTATCCACAATATATTTATGCTAAGATGATACAATGTAAATAGTACGATTGACTTACTTATCTTTAAAGGACCACTATAGGCACCCAGACCAATTCAGCTTAATGAAGTGGTCTGGGTGCCAGGTCCAGCTAGGATTAACCCTTTCTTCTATTAACATAGCAGTTTCACTGAAACTGCTATGTTAATAATAGGGTTAATCCAGCCTCTAGTGGCTGTCTCATTGACAGCCGCTAGAGGCGCCTCCGCACTTTTCACTGTGATTTTCATAGGAAAGCATTGAGAATGCCTTCCTATGGACTGGTTGAATGTGCGCGGCTCGTGCCGCGCATGCGCATTCAGCCGATGACGACAAGAAGGAGGAGGAGAGCAGGAGGAGAGTCCCGAGCCCGGCGTGGAAAAATAAGTAAATTTAACCCCTTCAACCCCCTAGAGCCCGGCGGGAGGGAGGCCCTGAGGGTGGGGAGGACCTAGAGACCCTATAGTGCCAGGAAAACGAGTATGTTTTCCTGGCGCTATAGTGGTCCTTTAATAGAACTTGGCTGTTATAATGGGCAACTAAGTGGGTTATTCACTAAATACTGGATAAACACTGTATATCAGGTGTGTGCATATGGAGGTTTTAAATCACCCTTATAGCATTATTGAGGTCTTATTGACACCCATAGGATTTGTAATTTATTTGTTTAACTTTTGTAATGTGATGGCTGGCTTGGAAGCACTGACAAAGCACTGCAGTAGGCAAATAGTTTAGATTTTTTAAAAGACAAGCCCAGGTTTAAAACATTTGGGTCCGGATTTCAGCCAGATGGCTGAAATCCAAAACAAATTCAAGCCCATTTGAAATTCCTTATTTGTAACCGTTAGGATAAATTATTTAAAGGACAGGAAACTTTACAGTCTGATTATAGTAATGGTCAGGGATACACAATATTTTCCAAAGCAGCTAATGTGAATTCTGGCTCCAGTCATGCCTTTTCAATACCCAAATTGAGTGTAAACTTATTATGGTCATGTATTTTGCAGTATGTAATCTAGTCTATAAAGCCTCACTCACCTTCATTTGTAATCTAGTTATGCTTATCAGCCAGTAGAGGAACAAATTTCTCTTTCAGAAGCCACTTGTCATTGATATATAGTGCCAGTTATGTTGCTGAAAATGTAAGCTCCACCCCCTGCTATCAAACATTACAGGAAGTTTCAATTGGTTATAATATTTCTACAGTCAATCAGAGGGAGGAGTGAATGGACTCTTCAAATTTACTGTCTGCATTTCTTTTGCAGTCCGGAGATTGATTGATTGTTATAGCAGTTTTAAACACATTTATTTTAGAAATATATGATATAACTGTATTAACTGTATGTGGGCATTACGCTCAAATGCTCACATTTTTACATTCTGTTGTCATTATAGGAAAGCTGTACTGCTAGTAATGCCTTCAGTGTCCTTGCAAATACATATAATTTGGGTATTTGTCAATTTTGTTTTATTTATTGCAAAGTATTTGACCATCTTTATTTATCTATTTTTGTCCCATATGATAAAAATCGAATTGTTGCTTTTATGCTAACATTTCTGACCCTGTGTAAAATATAGAAAGATGATGGACATTGCATATTGTCCAAAGCATTTTCAATTCCCAATATTTGAACAAATAAATGAAAACTAAAAAATATGTAAATGTACATAAACTATAAACAAAAGCAATCTTATTTAAGCAAGTATGAACAAAATTGCCATATTATATGTTTACATGCTAGCTATGCATCCCTTACTTCAAATAAATGTAATGACAGTATTTTTATTCAATCAAAAAGTGCTCAGTAGTGAAAGCGGGTAGTGGCTCATCTTTCGGTCAGCTGCCATAGTGGCCAACATTAGAAGGATTACCCATCTCTGTAGCAGGTCAGGGATAGTAAACCTATTGGTCATAATAATAAAAACAATTCTGGGGCAAAGTCAATCACCAAGGAGATCAACTAAATGTTTTAATAGAAGACTATGGATACAAGGCTACACAGAATCGTTCTTTATCTATACAGCCTAACGTCTAATAAATAAAATGTAATGTGTCTACTTTCAGGTAGAAGTTGAACTTACCGCACTGGGGGATGAGCTTCCTGAACAGGCTATTCATGGAACTTACCTCCGTCACTGGCCTTCGATACTTCAATGCGGTCTAGCTCGTATGAAGAGAACACATATCCACCTCTCTACCGAGCTCCCTGGAGAGGGCAAAACAGTTATCAGTGGTGAGCAGCTCCTGATGAAAAGTGTTAATTTCTCAGTAGACAATGTAAACAGAAAAGTGACCCAGGGATCCTTCTAGACAGGCTGGTGACAAAATATTCTAGATCAGGAATAGGCAACCTTCCGCACTCCAGATGTTTTGGACTTCACCTCCCATGATGCTTTCCCAGCATTATGGGTGTAAGAACATTATGGGGAATGTAGTCCACAACATCTTGAGTGCCGAATGTTGCACATCCCTGGCCTAGATTATTGCTGCACCAGAGAAAGATCATTGAACTGGGGTAACAAAATGCCATGCAGATAAGGAGAAGGCATGTGTCATGAACAACAGCATGTTTGGTCTCTTGGATCTTTGCCCACAGTGCTGTTATTTAAAGTGGGCATGTAACTTTTTTTTTTTAGTTTTCCTTTCCTTGTGCCCCTTGGGTCTTGTTGATTATACTCCCTCCCTTGCCATTTGGATGTATTTATACTTCTTTTCTTCCTCGTGCTGGATCTCAATACCTGGGGGCAGCCATTTTGTTGTTCTCTTTCCATTATGTCTGCCGTTTGCTCCTCTGTGGGATCGGTTTTCTGGTGATTGTTGGTCAATTTGATTGATAGGTAACACAGAACTTTGCTTTAAGTTCACTCATTGTCAGCATTTGTCAACTTGACTGCTATACAAAAGGAAATAGCAAGTCTCTAAACACGGAGTAGTATAGAAGCAGTTTATATTTGGTTACAGGTCCTCTTTTAGGGTCTTCTCAGTGGATTATCAGCAGTGAGTGTTATTCTATAATTATTTCATAGTCCTCGTATCAAATGAAACATTACAAAAGATAGTGAACAATATACCTGTGAAAATAATAGACAATAAAACAAGGGGTCACTTGTAATTAATCAGTGGTCCGAATGGTTTAGAATAGTGTGTGAGTGCGCTGGGGTTTGAGATGCTTTGGAAGTTTCACTTAAAGGGACAGACCAGACCCCTAAAGCTCTTTGGAATGCTGAAAACATTTATTTCTGAAGAGTATGTCCTTCTTGAGCATTTTGCAAAAAGTGCAGATTTCAATAGAAATTTGCACTTTTATAAATTAACCTGGTTACACCCACTGGCTTTTCAAGCAAACAACAGTTCCTGGGTTCCTGGATTTGGTTAGCTTATTTGCACTGAACTCAAGAGGCAGCTCCCAGAGCACCTGCCTTGCATTGGGAAGTCTGTGATTGGACAGCCACAGGAAATGTGGGCGGGATTAGAAAGGAAGGGCTTGCAAAGGCAGCAGACAAGATAGCTGCAGTTTTTGCAAGCGCTTTTAAATATAACTTCAATGAAAAAAATGCATAATTATTTTTTATTTTTGTTTGGGGTATATCTACTAAGCAGTGATTTTTATTTATTTTGTATATGGGCAGTGATGTGTCCCTTTAATGGATTATGGATGTCAAGAAATATTGTTGAGCAAAGTTTTTAATGTTAAGCAATTACTTCTCTCTCCGCATCATTTTAAAAAAAAAGGCATTTGCAGGCATGCGGAATGGACTGCGAGGTGGCCATATTTATAGACCTGTCGAAAGCTATAGCAGGTCGCCTCCCAGAATGTATTTATAGGGTCATAAGGGGCTATACCTGTTTCCGATAGGGAGTTGAGAGAGCCCTATAGTCTTCTCAGTAAGGCGAACTAAACCACGGGATGTAAGGCGAGAGAAACGTCTAAAGCCCTAGAAAGGGCCCAGAGAACACGGGCGAACGGTAGTCGTATGCCCCTATACATTAAACAACTCTATTCGACAGGCGAATATTGTAGGTACTAAGTCAGTAAGCAAAGACAACATAGTGCTTGTAGACGTGGGACGGCTAGGGGAGGGGGGTGAGGGGGAAAGGGTCAGATGGGAAGACCGCTGTAAGGGGACGGAGGAAAAGGGATAAACTTCCAAACAAATGCTGTAAGGGGAAAGATGCCTTTGCTTCTCATATTTCTCTGTTTCCTCAATGTATATCGCATTGGTTGGATGTCATGTACATGCTATGTGAAACAAAAATAAAAAGAGAATGACAAAAAAAAAAAACAAAAAAAACATTTTTTAGATAGTAAAACAAGGATTAGTTAGATTAAAAACTATGTCTATAAACTGTATTTACAACTCAGTTGATAAATCACATGAAGAGGAGAGGTGAAAAGTCAAATAAGTCAATGGGACCTGATGGAATACACCCAAAGCTATATTAGTGGTGCTAGCAAAACCATTGATTTAGTTAACAACCCAGAAGATACCCAGTGGGAGGAGTCTATAGGCCAGTAAGCCCCTATACATGAAGGATAGGAAAATCTAGTAAGATCAGAGACAACATGGGTTTACTTCAGGGAGATCATGCCAAACTAATCTTATTGAGGGGTAACTAAAATTATAGATGAAGACAGCTTTATTAGGAAACACAGTACAAAAATAAGCAGTGGCTGCAGGCATGTTTCGGCCCACAAAGGGGTCATTGTCAAGCTTGATGTTCCAGGAATAAGCCATGACCTCAGAATATGTGGATCAGATAACAGTTGCTAACCTATTTTTGATTCTGATGTTCAGACTAATAGAAGCAGGAAATGCTAGCAGAATATAAGGTATTAGCATGCCATTGTACAGTGGTGCCTTGGAGACCGTACTAGAAGGATAAACCTTAGAGAGGGTTCAGAGAAGGGCTACTAAACTGGTTCATGGATTGCGGGATAAAACTTACCAGGAAAGGTTAAAGGATCTTAACATGTATAGCTTGGAGGAAAGACGAGACAGGGGGGATATGATAGAAACAGGGAATTAAAGCTACTAGAGAGTCCGTTTACTATAACCAGTCACAAATTTAGAATAATTATCTAACTTATTAACTATGCTAACAGACTAGATTTTCTATCTGCCGTCACATTCTATGTTTCTATGGATCAAACGTTGCTCCTATTTTTGTTCTGTGTTCAATAAAGCTGCTATATAATTGACCTTGAGTGCCTGGACCGTACTATAAACTTTAACTGTCATAACAAATGAATATCGAAAGATATCAGGATTGCCTGAGAGCCTTATATAACCATTAGAATAATTATCTCTTATTTATCTAACACAATTTTCTACACATCAATTGACTTGTCCGTTATTTCAATGGGAATATCATTTAAAAAAAAAAAAACTTTTGTACTGTAGTGAGTTACAATACACGGTTTCTTAAAATCGACCTGCTCCAGGTTGTTGAAAGGTAGCTATGACTGATGTCCTTAATTAAGCCCCTCATTCTAAGTGATACGGTAGGAGAGTAGCTAGAGAGAGCGCTTTACTGGTTGTACCCCTAGCGTCCCCATAATATCCATTTCGAGAAGGGGGACTTGGTTAATGGCAACAGCTGCATATAGTATGTAATGCACGATAGTGTAGTTCCAACATTTCCCTGCCCTGTGATTAGGTTCCCATCACTCCACAGCACTGATCACGCCATGCATTGCAGTTTTTAATATAAGTGGGATTTGAAAATGTGATCTGCCATTTGACTATATCTACAGACAACGTAAAATATGTTTGACGAGTTATGGGCTTTGCCTGTTTTATTCCTGCAGTAACTCTGTCATTTTAGGGAGAGGTAACGGGAAGGACAGGGGATATATATATGAAATATGTGGTGTGTTCTAATAGGTTGCTTGGTATTTTCAGCCAATCAGAATACAACTGAAATTCAAATCATATTCAGTCAGAGACTTTGATAAAAAAAGACAATGATAAAAATGTCTCAACTCTCAACTTACACAATACTGATTTTGTGGGCAAAAAAAAGTAAAAAAAAAAAAAAAATGTATATCTAAATGTTATGACAAGGAAATAGTTTTTTTTTCTACACCCCTCTCTAAGTAATGAGTTAATTTCATATTATATCATCGGCTTTCTTGCATTTTATTAGCTGATATCATTACCAAAGTTGCCAATTACACATCTGACTTAAAAAATGTTAATGCTTTTCCAGCTGTGTGAACAGGACTTGTAAGTAAATTTAATTCCATCAGTTCCCTTAGGTGACCCCAGTAAGCTGTTATATTATCCACTACCAACGAATGAGCATTAAGGATGTCATTTTTCAATACATTTTTTAAAAAACAGTTGTGGTAGAATTGAACTCTGCTATACCGAAGAAGATTAAATGTCAGGGAAATATTTTGGAATTAAACCAGATGCAACGCATGGAATTTAACATGAGAAATTTAATTTACTATCTTGACTGACCACAATATATTTTTCCATATGTCTGTATATTTGTTCCTACGTATATGCAGAATTTTAGGCTTGTAAACTGTTCTCATAAGATATTAACTATGGGGGATACATTATTACTCATCAGTGACAAAAACATCTAACATTCAAAAATGACATAATATTATTTTCTTTTCAATATTCTGGATTACATCAGTTCTGAAGATGTTAGACATTGCTACACAACCTGTCTTTTTACATATTTTTTTTAATATTCTGGAGGAGCAGTTCTCTTCCTGTCCTGTTAGTACACCTTGCTGTCATCTTACCTGTCTGGCATTCTACATCAGGTTATAGGAGCCGTTTCACTCTTCCTTTTAAACATGCACCATCAGTGTCATCTGACCAAACTGGTTGGCATGTTTAGTTCAACATTTTGCCCATATCTTTTAAACATGCTTCCCCAGATGTTCCCTGGTGGTCCAGCAACCTGATGCCTATGTGCTGCAGCCCGCTTGGACGCCAGTTCTACACAAATCCATCTGTAATGAATAACCCAGTGATGCATCTTTTGTCTTCTTCACTAAGCCCCATATTGTCGTGATCACTGTTCTACAATTGCTATCCATCTTCTGTAATGAATAACCCTGTCAAATGTATTCACTAAACCCCATATTGTAGTCAACTGAAAAGTAAATTGCTAAACTGTAACCGAAAAAACTTGCAAAAGCCAGACACAGAGAGATAGATGCAGGTCTTCAGGAAGTAAAAGGTAGTTATTAACATACCGATCGGGTCTCAGATGAACTAACGTTCCAAAACAGGTCTGAGGGCCGAACACATGGAGTACATGCTTTTTATAGAACTATAACTCCTCCCATTAATAGCTGTCCATATCTGGGTATAACTTCTCGCAACAGAAATCGTACAACTTCTCCTTCCTTTTCTGTATGGGTTGGACAAGCTTCTACCCAACCTGAGTAGGTATACACAGCTACCAACAAGTAACGATATCCCCCAGATTTAGGCATTACAGTGTAGTCTGCTTGCAAATCTGACATTGGGAGTTCTCCCATATGCTGAACTCCAGGGGGTTTGACAGGGCCTTGTCTTGCATTGTTTCGTGCGCACAAAACACATCTTCGAACAATAGCTTGAGTAAGATTGGATAATCTTGGTATGTAGAAATGTTTCCTGAGAGATTCTTCCATACTATCTATTCCTGAATGTGTACCATTATGGAAGTTCTGAACAATCTCTATAGCCAGAGATGTCGGAATAACTATTCTTCCATTTTCTAACTGATACCAATTATTCTCCAAGTATTTCCCAGCTTCAGTCTTCAACCACTCCATCTCTTGGGTTGTATATATCGGAGTCCATTGAGACAGAGGTGCCGGCACAAGGGCAGCAACATACCCCACATATTCCTCTTGCCCAGATTCAGCGGCATGTTTTGCTGCACTATCGGCCATGCGATTTCCTTTTACTACATCACTATCGCCTTTTAGATGTGCCCTGCAATGTATGATACCGACTTCCTTCGGTTCCCATACCGCCTCTAATAGTTGGAGTATTTCTGCTGCATACTTGATTTCTTTCCCTTCTGAATTCAACAACCCCCTTTCTTTATACAATGCTCCATGGGCATGGGTGGTTAGAAAAGCGTGTTTGAAATCTGTGTAAATATTCACTTTCAACCCTTCAGCTAATTGCAAGGCCCTTGTTAATGCAATCAGTTCCGCCTTCTGTGCTGATGTCCCTTTCGACATTGGCCGTGCTTCTATCACCTTGTCTATGGTTTTTACCACATACCATGCATAACGTATACCTTCTTTCACATAACTACTACCATCCGTAAAATACTGTTTGTCCGGATTCTGGATGGGGAAATCATGAAGATCAGGCCTGCTTGAAAACACTTCATCCATTATCTCCAAACAATCATGTTGACTTTCAGTAGTCTGGGGCGGAAGGGTAGCTGGATTCAAATTATTGACAGTCTCGAGGTGTACTTTTGGATTTTCGTATAGCATAGCTTGATATTTGGTCATTCGACTGTTGCTAAACCAATGATTTCCTTTGTAATCCAATAGGGTCTGTACTGCATGGAGTACTCACATGTAGAGTTCCTGACCCAATGTGAGCTTGTCAGCTTCTGCTACCAACAGGGCAGCGGCGGCCACTGCTCGCAGACAAGGTGGAAGACCATTGGCTACTGCATCCAACTGAAACATAGAAACATAGAATGTGACGGCAGATAAGAACCATTCGGCCCATCTAGTCTGCCCAATTTTCTAAATACTTTCTTTAGTCCCTGGCCTTATCTTATAGTTAGGATAGCCTTATGCCTATCCCACGCATGCTTAAACTCCTTTGCTGTGTTAACCTCTACCACTTCAGCTGGAAGGCTATTCCATGCATCCACTACCCTCTCAGTAAAGTAATACTTCCTGATATTATTTTTAAACCTTTGTCCCTCTAATTTAAGACTATGTCCTCTTGTTGTGGTAGTTTTCTTCTTTTAAATATAGTCTCCTCCTTTACTGTGTTGATTCCCTTTATATATTTAAATGTTTCTATCATATCCCCCCTGTCTCGTCTTTCCTCCAAGCTATACATGTTAAGATCCTTTAACCTTTCCTGGTAAGTTTTATCCCGCAATCCATGAACCAGTTTAGTAGTCCTTCTCTGAACCCTCTCTAAGGTATCAATATCCTTCTGAAGATACGGTCTCCAGTACTGTGTACAATACTCCAAGTGAGGTCTCACCAGTGTTCTGTACAATGGCATGAGCACTTCCCTCTTTCTACTGCTAATACCTCTCCCTATACAACCAAGCATTCTGCTAGCATTTCCTGCTGCTCTATTACATTGTCTGCCTACCTTTAAGTCATCAGAAATAATCACCCCTAAATCCCTTTCCTCATATGTTGAGGTTAGAACTCTATCAAATATTCTGTACTCTGCCCTTGGGTTTTTACGCCCAAGATGCATTATCTTGCACTTATCCACATTAAATGTCAGTTGCCACAATTCTGACCATTTTTCTAGTTTACCTAAATCATTTGCCATTTGGCTTATCCCTCCTGGAACATCAACCCTGTTACATATCTTAGTATCATCAGCAAAAAGACATACCTTACCATCAAGACCTTCTGCAATATCACTAATAAAAATATTAAAGAGAATGGGTCCAAGTACAGATCCCTGAGGTACCCCACTGGTGACAAGTCCAAGCTTCGAATATATTCCATTAACTACAACCCTCTGTTGCCTGTCACTCAGCCACTGCCTTACCCATTCAACAATATTGGAATCCAAACTTAAAGATTGCAGTTTATTGATAAGCCTTCTATGTGCAACAGTGTCAAAAGCCTTACTGAAATCTAGGTAAGCAATGTCTACTGCACCACCCTGATCTATAATTTTAGTTACCCAATCAAAAAAATCAATAAGATTAGTTTGGCATGATCTCCCTTAAGTAAACCCATGTTGTCTCTGATCTTGAAATTCACGTGTTTTTAGATGTTCAACAATCCTATCCTTTAACATGGTTTCCATCACTGTTTGGACATATAAGCTACAGGTCTTTGCCATGATCCCAAATACTGAGTTAATACTCCCACAGCCATTCTTCTTTGCTCGTGTACGTACAGATAGAAAGGACGTGTGTGATCTGGTAGACCTAGGGCTGGGGCACTCATAAGTTCTTTCTTAACATCCTCAAATGCCTTCTGTTGTTCAGAGGTCCACAAAAAGGGGTCATATTCTGTGCCTTTCATAGCTTCATATAGAGGTTTCGCCAGTGTCGCATAATTAGGAATCCATATCCTACAGAATCCTGCTGCTCCTAAAAAATGTTTGCACTTGTCTTCTATTCTTAGGTATAGATATCCGACACACTGCTTCTTTTCTTTCAGGTCCCATTATTCTTTGATCTTCAGAAATATGGAATCCTAAATATTTGACAGTTGACCGGCACAATTGCGCTTTCTTCCTTGATACCTTGTATCATGCTCTCCAGAGAATGTGAAGCAAATCATAAGTTGCTTGTTGGCTTATCTCTTTGGTAACAGCCGCTATCAAAAGATTATCCATGTATTGAAGCAATACACATTCTCCTGGGATGGACTTGAAATCTTGCAAATCCTGGCTTAATACAGATCCAAATAGGGCAGGGGATTTCTTGAATCCTTGAGATAGTCGGGTCCAGGTCATCTGACGCTTTGAACCTGTAACAGCATCTTCCCATTGGAAAGCAAAGATATACTGACTCTCAGCAGCAATCCGAAGGCAAAAGAAAGCATCCATAAGGTTTAGAACTGTGAAGTAGGTTGCCCCACCTGGTATCAAAGCAAGCAGATTATAGGGGTTGGGTACAACTGGGTGTATATTAGCTACTGCATCATTAACTGGTCTCAAATCTTGTACAAGATGATACTCATCTGATCCTGGTTTCTGAACAGGTAATAAAGGAGTGTTACAGGGGGAAGTACAGAATTTTAGGATGCCATACCTTACGAACTTATCCAAGTAGGTCAGTATGTTTTTCTTAGCCTTTTGAGGTATATGATACTGACGTAGGCTCACAGGATAACCCCCAAGCTTTAGTTCAAAATATATAGGTGGGATATTACGAGCAAGCCCTGGTCGATTATTCTCTGCCCATATTCCTGGAATGTCAAATAAAGGTTCATCACCCTTCATTATGGAGTAGAAGCACCATTCTTCTTCCCTTGGCACCGATACCGCCATTATGCCTGGTAATCCATTTAACCTCAGAGACGTTGATCCATTGGGTAGAAAAGTTATCTGGGCTTGAAGCTTCGATAATGGATCTCGTCCTAGAAGTTGAATCGGACACTTTGGCATATATAGGAACTAATGCTTCACCAAATGGCCTCCCAGAATGCAAGTGCGACTCTTAAGAACCGGTCTAGCTGCGCTTCTCCCAGTAGCTCCTATCACAGTTATAGTTTTTCCTGAAGGCGGAGCTACCAGTTTAGTCACCTAGGAATGTTCAGCACCAATGTCATAAAAGAACTTCTCTTTCCCCCTATTGCTACATCGACCATAGGCTCCGTTCGGCCAAGGGGGATTGAGCCCGGTCGGTATCAATAGTCTTCCATGATAGTGTCAGCCAGACCCACAAAATCTCTATCCTCTCTAGGTCTCTGAGTAGGTGGATAATATCTATCTCTCTTGGGAATTGTTATAGACCACAAACTATGCAACAATGTGCAATGTCAACCAGCAGTGGCCAAGGCCAGTAAGGTATTGTCATGCATGAAAAAGGGCATTCATTCTCTTGACGAGAATATAATTTTGCCTCTTTATAAATCACTGGTATTGAATATGCTGTGCAATTTTGGGCAACTGTTCTATAGAAGGATATTATGGCACTAGAAAAAGTGCAGAGGCGGGCTACAAAATTAATAAAAGGAATGGAACATATCAGCTATGAAGAAAGGTTAACAAATTTAAACCTATTTAGTTTAGAAAAATGTCACCTGAGAGGGGATATGATAACATTATACAAATATATTCGGGGCCAATACAAACCATTGTGTGGAAATCTATTCACAAACTGTACTTTACATAGGACACGAGGCCATGCGTTTAGACTGGAAGAAAGAAGATTTCATCTAAGGCAAAAGGAAGGTTTTTTTACTGTAAGAACAATCAGGATGTGGAATTCTCTGCCTGAAGAAGTGGTTTTATCGGAGTCCAACTACTAGATGCATACTTGCAAAAACAGAATATTCAGGGATATAATCTTTCAATGTAGGGTAATAACTGCTTGATCCAAGGATAAATCTGACTGCCATTCTGGGGTCAAGAAGGAATTTTTTTCCTAGCTTGTTGCAAAGTTGTGCTTCAAACTGGGTTTTTTTTTGCCTTCTTTTGGATCAACAGCAAAAAACAAATGTGAGGAAGGCTGAACTTGATGGACCCAAGTCTCTTTTCAGCTATGTAACTATGCAACTCCCTCTACTATTCCCACCGTTCCCTCCAAAACTTCCTCTTCCTCTATAACTACCACTATAACCTCCCTGCACTCTTCTCTCTCCCTGTCTATTATTTAATAATACTCTCTCTGTGGACACTCATTCTTCCAATGTCCCTCCTCTCTACAATGCGCACATTGATTCCTACTTAAAGGTCCCTTACTCAGCCTATTCTCAACTCCTTTATTCACCTCCCTTCCCTGTCTCTCTACACTTGTGATAGCTACCGCCAGCATATCTGCCTTCTTCCTCATTTTACGTTCTTCCTCCCGCTTTATCTCAGTTTCCCTATTCATATATACTTTATTTGCGATCTCTATTAGCTGTGATATGGACACCCCTACAAATCCCTCTAACGTTTGCAATTTTCTTTTAATATCACCTTGGGCCTGGCTGACAAATGCTGAGTTGATCATTCGAGAATTCTCAGGGGTCTCTGTATTAAGAGGAGTATACAATCTATATGACTCCATTAATCTTTCATAAAAGGCACTAGGTGACTCATCAACCTTTTGCAACACCTCAGCCGTTTTTGACATATTGATTGCCTTCTTCCCTCCTGTCTTCATGCCAGCAATAATGGCTTCCCGATAAGCCCCTAATTGGGGCATGTCAGCATCATTCACATTCCAATTTGGGTCAACATTTGGATAATGGGCTGCAGCCCATGCAGCTGGATTGGCCTGATTTTGAGTCCGGGCCGTTTCCTCAAGCTCTTTAATAGCCGCTTAATTAATCCGGGTCCTTTCCTTACAATTAAATAATGTTAATAATAATTGCTGCCAATCGGCCCAGGTGGGATTGTGTGTTTGTATAATGGAGGTAACCAAATCTGTCATGACTTGAGGTTTGTCGGTATATGAGGAGTTATGAGTCTTCCAATTGAATAGATCAGTTGTGGTGAAGGGGACATAAACACAGGATCTGCCCGTTGTATTTAGCCATTTTCGTCAACGTGTGTTGGGCCCGGTGTAAGTCGGAGGGGCATTTGGTAATGTCGGGGTTGAAGGGTACCAGTCATCTGTCGCGTTAATATAGGACTTCGGCAAGGCTGTTTAATAGTAAGTTCCGGTCTAGAGGTAGTAAGTAAGGAGAATGAGGCCGGTTAATTTTACTGGGCGGAAGTTCAGTCAACAGGATGTTGCGGGCCAGGCTGGGAGGAGCCTGACCAGGAACCAGAAGTGAAGTCAATTCTGGATATATAGAACTAGTGGAGGTAGGTACCGGAAGGGGAGGACTTAGGGCAAGTGGGCTGGGCTCTCAACTAGATGAATGAGTGGGCAGGGACAATGGGGCAGGGGGAGTGGCAACACCAGCAGCACCTCCTCTAACCTTGGAGGAAGAGTAAGGGGGTGGGGAGGGAAGTTCAGACTCAGAGGGAGAGTCTAAAATGGGCGGGGTTGCGGCCCTGATAGACAGGCGAGTCCTGGTCACCATGAGGCGACATTGCTCCTCGTGGCATACCTTAATCCATTTAGGCAATTCTTCCACAATCTGTTTCCAACAATCAATATACGGAAACTGATCATAGAATTCAGGCCTACTAGATACAGCCGCATACACACGTTGTACTAGAGTTAGATCAGGACTACCACGTGGAGGCCGTGCGGTCACCAAGATAGGCCACTCTCTACTACATAATGTAGTCAAACGCTTTGGGGGTAATTTCACCCCAAAATCACAAACTTTATATCCCTTGGCAAAGTTGCTCAACATACAACTAGGGATCAACAATCTTTGAGTCAGACGCACCCATACTGGCAACGGAGCATCTAATACAAAGAAACACAACACCCCAAACACACTTCCAACGATCACACTTGTTTCCCTGGCAACAGAACCACGTGGCACAGTTGATAGACCAAACACACACACACACGGAAACATGCAGAGAATTCTCGTACATACAGTGATATCACGACGTCTCACTCACAAAGATTTACCAAACACTAGATACTTATCTCTGTAACTATAAATCAAACCCTACAATTATCCACACTCTAAATCAACTTTTAATTAACCGACTTTATCACACTTTAGTAACATCATCTTTACAACTAGAAAAGCTACAATTTCTGGGGAAATTGTTTGAAGTGTTCTTGCCTCCACCAGTAGTCTACAACTGGAGTGGGCGGAGTAACTGTTATCATTTATATAGCACATTTAATTGCAACGTTGTTGCACAGTTACATTAAACCATACATTTATAAAAACATTAGCAGGTGTTCAAAAGGCCCTGTCTATGACATCACTTGCTGCTGCAGCCTGGCCCAGGTCAGAGTATTTTGGCGGTTGCCATCTTCAAACGGTCGTATTTTAAAAATTATAAATCCTACAGCGAAGAGCTTTATATTGTGAGAATCACAAGACCCAGACCTTCCTTTTTAATGCATAGTATGTCTCTGAAGTATTAAAAATGAAGGCACAGTCGCAGTTTAGAAATTGCACTTCAAATTTGAGCTTTGTAGAGTGAAGTTTCAATGAATGTCAATGGACGGCGTTAGTTGCAAACAAATGATTATATTGTGAAAACTATCAGGACTGTGGCTTAGCCGTTGACATGTTTAGTGGCAGCAGGGATAGCTGAACGTTTTGATATAAGATTTGTGTAGGTGGGCTTGAAAATGAGGGAGTGGTGGCAGTTTAGAAATCATGTCCTGATTTTCAGCTTTTGCCAGCTCCCACTCTAGCTTTGCCATTCATTCCTATGGGACAAATTTCGCCACAAGAACGACAATATTCCGTGAACCATTCGGCGAAACGTTCCACAAAGTAATAGCAATCCGATCGGGAACAATCTGCACGTTTTGGTAAATTTTTGTCTATGTAGTGTAAAAACTGTGGGAGGAGTTAGGGTGGCAAATTTTGCTATAATAATAATAATAATAATAACTAGAAAATTTACAATTTCTGGGGAAATTGTGTGAAGTGTTCTTGCCTCCACCTGTAGTCTACAACTGGAGTGGGTGGAGTAACTGTTATCATTTACATAGCACATTTAATTGCAACGTTGTTGCACAGTTACATTAAACCATACATTTATAAAACATTAGCAGGTGTTCAAAAGGCCCTGTCTATGACATCACTTGCTGCTGCAGCTTGACACAGGTCAGAGTATTTTGGCGGTTGCCATCTTCAAACGGTCGTATCTTAAAAACTATAACTCCTACAGTGAAGAGCTTTATATTGTGAGAATCATAAGACCCAGACCTACATTTTGATGCATAGTATGTCTCTGAAGTATTAAAAATGAAGGCACAGTCGCAGTTTAGAAATTGCACTTGAAATTTGAGCTTTGTAGAGTGAAGTTTCAATGAATGTCAATGGACGGCGTTAGTTGCAAACAAATGATTATATTGTGAAAACTATCAGGACTATGGCTTAGCCGTTGACATGTTTAGTGGCACCAGGGATAGCTGAACGTTTTGATATAAGATTTGTGTAGGTGGGCCTGAAAATAAGGGAGTGGTGGCAGTTTAGAAATCATGTCCTGATTTTTCAGCTTTTGCCAGCTCCCACTCTAGGTTTGCCATTCATTCCTATGGGACAAATTTAGCCACAAGAACGACGATATTCCGTGAACCATTCGGCGAAACGTTCCACAAAGTAATAGCAATCCGATCGGGAACAATCTGCGTTTTGGTAAATTTTTTGTCTATGTAGTGTAAAAACTGTGGGAGGTTAGGGTGTAGAATTTTGCTATAATAAGAATAATAACTAGAAAACTACAATTTCAGGAAATTGTGTGAAGTGTTCTTACTTGCCTCCACCTGTAGTCTACAACTGGAGTGAAGGGTAACTGTTATCATTATGCTTTTACAGCGTTGTTGCACAGTTACATTAAACCAGCCATTTATAAAAACATTAGCAGGTGTTCAAAAGGCTTGTCTATGACTGTCACTGCTGCAGCTTGACACAGGTCGAGTATTTTGGTGGGTGCCATCTTCCAAACGGTCGTATCTTAAAAACTATAACTCCTACAGTGAAGAGCTATATATTGTGAGAATCACAAGACCCAGACCTACATTTTGATGCATAGTATGTCTCTGAAGTATTAAAATTGAAGGCACAGTCGCAGTTTAGAAATTGCACTTCAAATTTGAGCTTTGCACAGTGAAGTTTCAATGAAAGTCAATGGACGGCGTTAGTTGTTGCAAACAAATGGTCATATTGTGAAAACTATCAGGACTATGGCTTAGCCGTTGACATGTTTAGTGGCAGCAGGGATAGCTGAACGTTTTGATATAAGATTTGTGTAGGTGGGCCTGAAAATAAGGGAGTGGTGGCAGTTTAGAAATCATGTCCTGATTTTTCAGCTTTTGCCAGCTCCCACTCTAGCTTTGCCATTCATTCCTATGGGACAAATTGCGCCACAAAAGCGACGATATTCCGTGAACCATTCGGCGAAACGTTCCACAAAGTAATAGCAATCCGATCGGGAACAATCTGCACGTTTTGGTAAATTTTGGTCTATGTAGTGTAAAAACTGTGTGGGGAGGAGGAGTTAGGGTGGCAAATTTTATATAATAATAATAATAATAATAATATATATGTGAGATAACATTAAGTGGTCTTGCTATGCAAGAACATAATAATAATAATATATGTGAGATAACATTAAGTGGTCTTGCTATGTAATAATAATAATATATATATGTGAGATAACATTAAGTGGTCTTGCTATACAAGGTACTTAATATATATGTGAGATAACAATAAGTGCTATGCAGAACACTTAATAACTAGAAAAGCTACAATTTCTGAAATTGTGGCCGAAGTCTTGCCTCCGCAGTAGTCTACAGGTAGAGATAGCTGTTATCATTTATATAGCACATTTAATTGCAACGTTGTTGCCCAAAGTGCTTCACAGTTACATTAAACCATACATTTATAAAAACATTAGCAGGTGTTCAAAAGGCCCTGTCTATGACATCACTTGCTGCTGCAGACTAGCACAGGTCAGAGTATTTTGGCGGTTGCCATCTTCAAACGGTCGTATTTTAAAAATTATAAATCCTACAGCGAAGAGCTTTATATTGTGAGAATCACAAGACCCAGACCTACATTTTGATGCATAGTATGTCTCTGAAGTATTAAAAATGAAGGCACAGTCGCAGTTTAGAAATTGCACTTGAAATTTGAGCTTTGTAGAGTGAAGTTTCAATGAATGTCAATGGACGGCGTTAGTTGCAAGCAAATGATTATATTGTGAAAACTATCAGGACTATGGCTTAGCCGTTGACATGTTTAGTGGCACCAGGGATAGCTGAATGTTTAGTTTAAAAACTGTGGGAGGAGTTAGGGTGGCAAATTTGGCTATAATAAGAATAATAATATATATGTGAGATAACAATAAGTGGTCTTGCTATGCAAGAACACTTAATAATATATATGTGAGATAACATTAAGTGGTCTTGCTATGGTCAGTGGTTATGGTACAGTTAGCAAGTGGTTATAGTACAGTGTTAAAGTCACAGATCAGTTAGTAACAGTTATGGTGTTACACATATAACATAAGACAACAGTTTTTAGTAATTTTACACGTCAGTAATTATAGTACATGTTAATGGTTTTATTACCGTGCGCTATTATACAGTATACACACAATTTACACTCCCACTAGACGGCAGAGCTCAAGCTTTCTAGGAGGACATACAATTCACCAATTCACCAACCAACAACAATTTAACAACATTTACAATAATCCCAACTATTCTAATTGGCCAGCACCTCGAGAACTATCGAACTATTTACACCAGGATTCGGTTAGTCTATGCTGCCCAAGCACCACATATAGAGAACTAGTGGGCGGAATTTACAACAGTACCCATTTAGTCTATCTACTCTATCAATAGTCTAGTGGCTGAATTTACAACAGAGCACACTTAGCCAAGATAGGTTGAGAGCTAGCAGACGGAATGTACACCAGAATCTGCTTAGTCTCGCTGGCCTCCCAAACCTAGCGATCGAAATTTACACTTAGACACGCTAGTCAAGACAGGACACTGGTGTCCGGCATGAACTATTTACACCAAGATTCAGCCTGACCCAAACCACCTATATTAGACGGGCTGACTACAGAGCGTCTAATTTCCGGATAAGCGTTGCGCCTTCGCTTCTTCCCTCCAGAGGTAGGGGGCAGTCCAATAACTGGTTCCAAATATAAAACCCCTTGTTGGCCTACCGCTCTAACAGGATCAGTCTTACCTCTTCGATCCTGAACCTGGGCTCACACTCATCAATGGGGCACCCCGGTACTTACTACGTAAAGGCCGATGATCTCCTGCCCAATGGCGCCGAGATGAACGGATGTCCATGCAGAAGTTCAGGGATGCTGCCGTGGAGAACGTTGGTAAAAGTCTACCATCTCACGTCTCTGTCTCAACTTCCATGACAATGAGTTTCCCGGCCAATGCACCAAAGATGTAACCGAGAAAACTTGCAAAAGCCAGACACAGAGAGATGGATGCAGATCTTCAGGAAGTAAAAGGTCTTTATTAACATACCAATCGGGTCTCAGATGAACTAACGTTTCAAAACAGATTTGAGGGCCGAACACATGGAGTACATGCTTTTTATAGAACTATATCTCCTCCCATTAATAGCTCCACCCGCACATACCCTTAACCAATCGGTGGACAGGATCTGAATTTCCTTATATGGGCAGACCACATGGCTCATCCGAAACAAAGGAGAAAGGAATGCTCAGTACATTGATGACAGTATCTTAGCTACGTGTAACTAACTAACTGATACAACATACACGTGTACTTACATATGCCACGTGGAAATCTCGGCCTACTAAATTTACATTTCACCAAAATTCCATCACAAAACTACACCACTACCCACAACGGATTCCACCAAACATAACATGCCCTCTCTAGGGAACTCTGGCAGTAAGAATCACATCCTGCAGCAATGTAACACTAACACACTGGGCTTCATCACCTAAAATGTGTAAAGCTGTTATGTTAAACCTATGCACCTGTTTCTCTTTTTGTCCACATGGTTCGGAATGTTGAAATTATGCCACATACATTTCTGCAACCTGTAAGGAATTTACACTTCGCATACAACCTCATCTCTAACATATAGCATATTAGACCAGTCTTTCACTGCATAATCTGTTAGAACGGTGACTCTACTGTCTTCCACGACAGTAAAATAAAATGTGTTAGGTATGCGCATGCCAAGACGATGGCCAATTAGGTAAAATCGCATGTACTAACATCTGCAAATGTGGCATTGTCTGCTTGCAAGTTATCTTGATTTACACTGCAAAAATAAAGCTTGTCAAAAAAAAAAAGAAAAGTCAATTGCAAAATTCAGGCAAAAACGTCTGATTTGGAAAACAATACACTGAGCTGCGGTCACAGCTCAGCTATGTTTGCCTAAATTTTGCTATTCTCATTTCAGATCACTACAATTCGATGTTTAGTAAATATACTTATGTGTATATTTGGACATTCACGTTTAACACAGAAACCACCGATGACTTTGATTGCTTTATTCTATAGATTGACCTGATCTGAACACTGCTCGACAGACATATGTTCTTAATAAGAGAAGAATAATTATTGCCTTTGACATTTTCTTCTCTCCTTCTCATTTTCTGTGCTTTTCTACTACTTAATCCTGGATTTATTTAGAAAGCAGTCTGATAGTCCAGGCAGCTTTTTAGGTCATCGTGTGAAGTGCAGTTTAAAAGACTTCTTATTTATGAACAAAATCAGCGACACATTTAAACCATTTAGATTCTACGCAGTCTAGTCAATCACAGGAAAATATCCAAGAAAAGTGCAGTATATAATGAAGAGATTTAAAATACTTTTTTTTTTTTTTTTTTATTCTTTATTTTATTTGTGCATGGATTAACATTGAGCATGCAGAGCCACGACAGCTGCTGCAAGCAGTTGCATAGCATCACATAGCGTGGCAGATTAAACAGCACAGTTTTTATCTTTTTTCAACATGAAATTAACAAGCTATAAAACATTTGTGGTTTGTGATAGACATGCTGGTCTAAGTGTGTACGTAGTAAAGTTGTTCTCGCTTGGTGGTACATTAAGGTATGTTGCTTTGCGTGTAAGGGAAGATGTTTATAGCTAGGGCAGCATTGCAAGTAGACAGATTCTCGCTTGGTTGACTACATATGTTTTCGTATGACGTGCTGCAGTAAGGTTGTGATGTGTTGCCTGTAGTGTAGCAAGACCTATGCGAGTGTGTGCTAATGGGTGCCGTAGGGTTATTATGCAAAACAAAGTTTACATGCTTAGACAATATATTGCTGGTTCAAGCTTAACATTAGAACTTCGCGTACGCTGGTACAGTGTTAAGGCGGTTTGCTAACTATGCGATAAAACATTTAGGCTACCATAACATGAGTTTGTATATATTAAGTTAACAGAATGAGAATCTCCTGTTTTACACAAATGCAGTGTATAAGCTAGTGTATCTGCAAGAGCAATGCAAAGGACTATTAACAATTCTGTTCTCTCGCTATACTGGTCTCAGCAGCAGGTTTCAGAAAAAGTAAAAATATAGACAACAGTAATTTGCGTCACATTAGTCCTGTAGTTGGTGTAGGCTGCTGGTAAGAGAGAAGGGTAAATTTCCAAGGCGTCCTGTCACTTCAGAACCACAGGGGCAACAGTGTGTTGGCATGCACTAATAATTAGTCCGGTTCTGATGTTAAAGGTGAGTGCCGAGATGTGAACAATAAATTTTAGCTTGTTATCTGAGGGTAAGTCAGGTATAGAGAGGTTACATGCCTAACACTAAGCCCAATATAGATGCCTTGCCTCCGTCTGCTGAGAATATCAGTTTCTGCTTTATGGGCAGGGTTGTCGGCCATAGACCGTGAGGTGCTTGAGGTTCTGTTGTTTCAACCGATGCCCATTTTGGCAGTCTTGCTTGTGCAGTTGGGTGAGGGTCTCTTCTGGGTTTCCACTCCTGTATGTCGTGAGTGGGGTTTCTGCCTGTTGCGTCTCTTGGGATCTAGCTTCGTTTTTTTTCGGTCTTCGGCACCCCAGGCTTTGTGGGCCGCTGTGTGCAGGCTTATGCTTTGCTGCTCGTTGTTTTCTGTGGTCGCTGAGTGAGAAGCATGTCGGATCTTCTTCTGCGGAGCGGGGTCGTGAGAATTGGCGTCCAGAAGGCCCTGCGCCGTTTCCCGCCTGTTTGAGCCTGGGCTCCAGTTTCGTTTGGAGGCTGCTCTGGAGTTGTGAGGGGGAGTCCATTGTAAGGTACGCCGGGTGGTCGGGCGAATCCACGCCGCCACCGCTCTCATCGCCCTCTGGTAGGGTTGTCTCCTGGCTTCAAGCTTCGCCCAGAGGTGGAATCGTAGCAAGTCCACAAAGTCCTTTGTGTGCTTGGGTGGTGCGATGCTCATGTGCTTGGCTTGGGGCCGCGTCGCCATCTTGGCCGGGCCCTGTGGATTTCGTTTGCTTAGCAAGTTCGCTGCTTGTTCACGTGCGCTTGTGGGGGTAATCGTCCCCAGCGAGGACCGGGATGTCCCCCTCCGGTCCAAAGGGGGGGGTAGCAGGGCTGCTTTGGGCTGTTGTGTAGGAGCTTGTACCGTGCAGGGCGGTCGACTGTCCTCTGTGGGCCTTACGCTCTGCGCTAGGTTAGGCCGCATGGCCTGTTGCAGCTTTTCCGCGGCGTATCGGTGCCGGGTTTGTATCATTGTGCGCTGGGTGCTGTCATGCGTCCGCTCCCGATCACCTTTTGCTGCTTATGCTGTCCTGTCAGTTGGTATATTTGCTTTTGGGCCTGTGATTGCAGGAGCTCCTAAAAAGTGCGTCTGGCCATCTTCGCTGTCAGGCCCCGCCCCCAGATTTAAAATACTTTAATACATTAAGCAATGGCTGTACAGACTAGCAAATACATAAATTAGATCTTGAGTAGATTGCGTCACCATGCTGTCAGATCGTATAACACCACAATACAATGGACCCCAGAGGACGGAAGAAGTGCATTATGGAGCATGCATTAACAGTGTTATAAATACCCAAATCCCATGATTAATGTTTCACTTTTTTTGCAGTAGTTTGCTCTCCAGTTATTCTTGTAAAACAATTTTAAACCTCTTTGGACATAAGACTTGAATTATTATTTTTCTTTTATAGATAAGCTTTTAAAATGATCACAATCTGTTAGAAAGTTTCCAAATACTTTATCTACGGATGTCACCATAAATGTCTGTAGGAATTTGTGTAGATAAATAATTTGAAAAGTTTTTTCGAACAGATTGTGATAATTTGCAAAGTTTATCCAGAATAATTAAATTGAGGCCATCATTTTAAGTTACCACATGTCGTCTTCTCTCTTTAGATGGAATCAAGTTCTACTGGTCTTCTAACCATGTTCTCCTAACACCAGGAAATGCAGAGGGCTTGCTTCTCCCAAAATACTTTCTAAAAGTCCTGCAGCTCAGACCTCAAAGTAAGTTCGGCAGAAAACAAATGAAATCGTCTTGTGATGACTAGCAGTTCATATCAATTATCTGACTAACAGTTCATATTATCTGTGTACTCACAGAGACCTATGATTGTGTTACAATTGTGAATTCATGTTTGAGTAGCAACATTGACCTGGGTTTTATTTTTGTGGGGGTTGTACTGTTGTACATGTTTAGATATTTGTCTGAAGTCAACAGAATATCCACAATGGGATAAACATACAAACTGAGCTACAGAAACTAGTAGTGCATCAAATATAATTAAAAAGACTGTTGCTTGAAAAGATGAAGGAATGGAATGGGGTGCAAAGGGGGTCAGACTTGCCATATGCCCCAGACATTAAGCTAAATGCACCAGGCTTTTTCCAGTAATAACCATAACGTATCATCTTCACGATTTAAAAAGTCTGGTCCTTTTTTTGAACCAAAAACATTTCACAATTGCAGTTTTTCAGCTCATAACAAGGCCAAAAAGGCTTGATCAGCCACAACATTAAAACCACCTGCCTAATATCGTGTAGGTCCCCCTCATGTTGCAAAACAGCTTTCATGCATTGAGACATGGACTCCACAAAACCTCCACGTTACATTTGGAATTATCTTGCTAGTGTTCCAGAGAGTAAAGATCAAATTTAAAATGGTCGTTCTGCAGCCTTCAATAGTGAATTTGAAAATGGAATGACCGCTCCTTTAAGAAATGAGATTGCTTAGTCATTGGTTTGTATCTGTAGGTATAGCCCTGATAAAATGTTATCAGATGAATGATTGATTCAGTGATTGCGAGATTAGCAAGGATATCTTTGCTATAATCACTTTTTAAGCTATTTAGGAATGTACTTTGAAAGCACTAAAGTATCCATCAATCCGTAATTCCTGGAACTATAATTCCTATTGTGCTCAGCCATTATCTAGTGGTTTTCTTCACTGGATTCATAGCAAAACAAAAATGTAATTAGTCCAAACATCAGTGACTCCATATGCTAATAAGAGATTAACACAATGTGTGGATGGTATACATTATGTAATGACTCTGTGTGTGGATGGCTTGTGCTCGTGTGAGGTGCTGATCACTTCAGGGCTCCTTCGCGTATGCCTGCTTACTGTGAGTCGCTTGCGATGGCGCCATTTTCGCGCTCTCTTTGCTTTGCAGGAGGTGCCGTGATGTCGGGAGCGTGTGGACAGCAGTGGCGGTGCGTGTTCTTTTGGGGCTTGTGTGATGGCTTGCTGTTCTTTAAGTCTCCTCCAGAAGGCTTAAAATATAGCATTTAGCTGTGCTAGGGCGTCATGCCCCTTTGCTGCGTCCGGTGTTGCAGTGACTATTGCCGCTATTTTCGGGTTTGCTAGTTCCATCTGAAGTTGCTGTCCCGCAACCCGGGTGGGCTCTCTCAGGACTGGGATATACCCCGCCAGTCATGGGGGGGAACGGAGGCTCAAAGACCCGTTTTCAGCCGTACTGGGCCTTATTGGAGCGGCTGTCTCCCCTGCGCCGCCCATGCTTGTAGGCTGCAGGTGTCTCGTCCTTGAGTTTTGCTGGTTGGGCTGCTTGTTTAGTGTCTTCATGTGCCCCTCTCCATTAGTGACACGTTGGGGTTGGTTCAGCACCGTTCGTGGCAGTTATACCGCAGTTTTTGTCTGTTTAGAGCAGGAGCAGCTCTTCCCTGAGCTTAACTCAGCTCCCGCCCCCAGAAGTATTTTTTTAAATAACAAAGCTTCATTTTAAATGCATCTCTTTGAGGAGATGCAGATTAGTGCATGCACAATAGTCTCGCAATGTTTTCCTATGGGAAAGCCTTGCTTGGCTGAGATCAAACTTACAGATCCACACACACAAACTCGCAGACACACACAAACTCACAGACAGACACACACTCGCAGACAGACACACAAACTTGCAGACATTCACACACACAAGCTTGCAGACAGACGCACACACAAACTCACAGATTGAAACACACAAACTCACAGATTGACACACACAAACTCACAGACAGACACACATACACAAACTCGCAGACAGACACACACACACAAACTCGTAGACAGACACACAAACTCACACAGACACACACTCAAACTCAGACAATCACACACACATACTCAGACACACACATACTCTCAGACACACACAAACTCGCAGACACCCCCATAGCATTTCTGTTACGGTTACCCCCAGGCTCGCTGGAAGCTGGACCGCTTGGATAGCCTGGATCCCCAATGTAGAGAGAGAGAAGACCCACTTCGGTAGTAAGCCTCCACGAATCCTGTAAATGTAGAGCAATCCCACTAGCTCTAGTACAGCTAGGATACCCTTTTCCCACAAAACTAGTCGAGGCTGCGATTTGAAAGTCAAGCAAGAACTGGTTTTAATGGCACCTGGGCATCGCTATTTATGCAAAAACCTCAGGTCCAGGGACCCTCTGGACCTGATGGGATACAGGGACAGTACAAACAGTTGACCAATAACAGTACACTGTATCATTTGAAATGGCCACCGTCCAACTTGGAGATACTGATTTCAACGCTTAGGGCAATTCAATTATCTCCAAGTGCCCAGAATCCCACGTGTGACATACAAAACAGCATAAAAATACATATTTATAACATTGTATAAGGCATCTCCTATATTCTACCATTCATTAGATAGCTCAGGTCTGAGCGCATCAGATAGGCGAATAGCGCTCAGACCTCACGAACGGTAGAGCCAGTCCTTGGCATACAAAGTCTTTTCGTGTTTCTTTGTGCCCAACATGAGATGTTGGCCATGTTTTCTGTCGGGGAATAGACGAGCGGGACCTGGCTCCAAAACCCCTGGATTGAGAGACGGGTAGTCTGTGATGCGAATACCGCTCCAGGGATGGTTGTCTCAGCCCTTCGTGGATCGAACGCAGACCACCCTGAATAAGCAATTAGCCTGCGGTTAACCGCAGCCCCAACGTTCTAATTGGGGACACACGCCGGAGTATAGGGAGGTCCTCGTTCGGGAGTTTGAGTACGGTGAAGTAGTATACGAACTAGGCCACCCTGGGGAAATCAATTACGTTTGTGGTTAACCGCAAACCGCAAGTTCCTGGTGGTCGGCCGTTCGGTTGTTTGAAAGGTGAGAAAGGTTAAGTGGCGGCACACACCAAGGCCTGGGTGGTTTTACTTCGTATGCACGAATATAGGATCCTGATATACAACAAGGGTACCGAAGAGAACGGCATTCGGTAACTTAAAATAAAGAGAACCAGTACTGGTCAGTAGAGCGTCTGTAACAGTGCTCCCTCCTAGTGAAACACTCTGGCAGACACCGTCTGGCCCCTCATCGGGGCAGACTAAGGCTGTCCAGACTGGTGGGTTATGCAGGAATGAGGTCGGTTTGTCGAGATAATCCATCTGCATTGCCGTTCTGTTTTCCGGGTCTGTATGTGATGGTAAAATTAAAGGGTTGTAGCGATAAGCTCCAACGTAAGAGCCTGCCGTTATCCCCAGAAACCCGGTTTAACCACACCAGCTGGTTATGGTCGGTCACCAGCGCGAACTCTTGTCCATATAAGTACGGAGTCAGTTTCTTTAGTGCCCACACCAGGGCCAAGCACTCCTTTTCCACTGCTGCATAGCTGACTTCGCGTGGCAGGAGCTTTCAGCTGATGTAGGAAATTGGGTGCTCCCCTCCGTCTTCTCCTATTTCACAGTGGGGAGACCACAGGACCTGTCTGGGTAGGTTTTTCTTGGTCAGGTCCGTCAGGGGCTTAGCTATGGCACTATAGTCTGGCACAAAACGTCTATAGTATCCTGCAGTGCCCAGGAAGGCTAGGACCTGGGTCTTAGTGGTGGGGGTGGGCCAGTTGGCGACAGCTTCTATTTTAGCTGGCTCGGGTCGCTGTTTCCCACACCCTACTCGGTGACCCAGGTACTGCACCTCAGCCATTCCAAAATGGCATTTTTCGGGCTTTAGAGTCAGGCCGGCGGCCCAAATCTGATCCAGAACCATTCCTACATGAGCTAAGTGTTCTTCCCAGGACTCACTGTGGATCGCTTTGTCGTCCAGGTATGCGCAGGCAAAATCCTGGAAGCCATCCAGGAGTCGATCCACCAAGCGCTGGAATGTAGCGGGGGCATTCTTCATCCCGAACGGCAATACCTTAAAGTGGTATAAACTGAACGGGGTGAAGAATGCCGACTTAGGGATAGCCTCCTGGGCCAGGGGAATTTGCCAATACCCCTTACAGAGGTCAATGGTGGTTAGATACTTTCCCCTGGCTATACGGTCAAGTAGCTCGTCGACTCTGGGCATCGGATAGGCGTCTGTTACCGTTTTATCGTTGAGCTTCCTATAATCCACACAAAATCGGGTGGTTCCGTCTTTCTTAGGGACTAGAAGCACCGGGGACGCCGAGGGACTGTTGGAAGGCTCAATCACCCCTAGTCTAACCATCTCCTCGATTTCTGTTTTCATTCCAGCCCACACGGCTTCAGGAATGTGATACGGCGTCTGTTGGAAGGGTTGCTGACCTGAGGTGTCTACTTGATGTGTGGTTAGGTGAGTGTACCCGGGTTCTTGGGAGAACGTAGTTTGTTTAACGTGGAGTAATTGGCGGAGTTGTTCCCTCTCTTCGTCATTAAGTCGGTCTCCAATCTGGATCTGGGCCACTAGGTTTGTGTGGGGGTTCCTTTCCAGCAAGTCTGGAATAGGGAGGTTGTCTGGGTCCTCGTGAGGGGGAATGCAGATAGCTGTCACATTCTCGGGTTTCTCTAGATACTCCTTGAGCATATTTATGTGAAAGGTTTTCCTCAACGTTTCGTCATGGCAACTAGTGATGGTATAGGTAGTGTCCCCCTTCTTTGCTATAATCTGGTATGGACCTTGCCAGGCGGCTTGTAGTTTGTCTGTCTTGACTGGTTTAAGTACAAGCACCTTCTGTCCTATAGTAAAGCTCCTTGCCCGGGCGCCTCTGTCATACCATACTTTCTGTCTCCTCTGAGCCGACTGGAGATTAGCCTGGACCGACCTGGCTAATTGCTCCATTCGGTCTCTTAGCTCCAGCACGTATGGCACGATGGGGACTCCGGCATTTTCAATCTCTCCCTCTCAGTGCTCTCGGATCAGGTTTAGGGGTCCCCTTACCTGACGCCCGTAGAGCAGCTCGAAAGGAGAGAATCCGGTCGTTTCCTGGGGCACCTCCCGATATGCGAACAGGAGGTGTGGGAGGAAGCGTTCCTAATCCCTATATTCCTCTCTCCACTCGACGAGCCCCACACCACGATACAAACGCTCCCTGACCATTCGAATTCTTAATGTCGCAAAACACCTAATACCTTTGTACTGGAAAAAAGACACAACCCCAACGCTTTCCCTGTGGTTTACTAGAATGGAGGAGTTACGAGTTACAGAGGAGATCTGTTATACAGCCCAAGACCAAGCGCAGACACACATAGACACTTGGACACCCTGGCTGGCGCGGGTGGGCACGGAGGCATTTCGGACCGTGTATCTGACCATGGGGGGAGCAACTGACAATCCCCAGTAGGAGACACCAGGAGAATAACGGACCCACACCCGCTTCCAAAGCACAGTACCCCACTCCCAAACCCCACCCCACCCCACCTCTTTACCCCCTGTTAGGTCCTGGCAGAGCGTGGGCCCGGGGTGCGGCACGGAGGCTGACCCCACAGTAGCGTACTGGGGTGCACAAGAGGCAGAGCGCATGCCCAGCCAGATCGATGTAGTCACGCTATGACACCCGCCAGGGTGCGGCCGCTTGCAATATCCAAAACTGCCCATGGCCACACAGGTAAAGAGGGCAGAAGCTCATCAGTTTCATGAGCTACAAAGTTTATTAGTTTAGACGGAATCTCAGGATGCCCCTTAGGTTTTCCCCACCAACACCATATGTAGCACTGGGCAGAGCCTAATCGTACCAGAGTAGGGGGACAACACCTCACTATACCGCCATTCAGGATATTAGACACGATATCACAAGGGGTCTGCGTGTCCTGAAGGGACCCTAAACATTAAGAGGCCTACAAGTCTCACTACTGCCTAGTGGCTACAGGGTGGGCACTGGGGAACAGAAGAAAACCTGCGGGAGATACAAACCTACCCAATGTAGAAATGGTACCCATCAGACATAAAATAGTACTATTTACAACTATGTACTACCGGACTTGCGAGTCCACTACACACATGCCATTTATTCGATAATGCGACCTGCGAGTCGCCAATGCACGTCTGACAGACTGTACCTTACGATGTATAAGCGACTACAAGTAAACAAAGGGACCTGCGAGTCCACGTTAATACGTTTTTTTATGTTGGAAAAAAAAAAGTTCAATAAAAACATATTCACAAAAAAACCTTGATGACACACACACAGACTTACAGACAGACACACACTTACAGACACACATACAAACTCAAAGACAGACACACACATAAACTCACAGATGGACACACATGCACACACAGATACACACACACTCAGAAGTTGAATTTTTAAAATTATTTAGATTAAACCCCACTCAGCCTCCCTACCTTTTTTGCAACATACAAAATGTGTGTATATATAGATATTTTCCTGAGATTTTTATGATGATTTTACTCATATAGTCCACATTGCAGATGCAGTCACCCCTTTTAAGCTTCTTCAACACTTCTAGGAGGATAATTCAAATACCCATCTGGGGGGAGAGAAACTTAAAGGATCACTGTAGTGCCAGGAAAACATACCCGTTTTCCTGTGACTATAGTGCCCTGAGGGTGCCCCCACCCTCAGGGTCCCCTTCCCGCTGGGCTCTGAAGAGATGAAGGGGTTAAACTTACCTCTTTCTCCAGGGCTCTCCTCCTCCTCTCCTCCCTCTTCGCCTCCTCTTCGGCTGAATGCGCTGCCGCGCATGCATTCAGCCAGTCCATAGGAAAGCATTCACAATGCTTTCCTATGGATGCTGGCGTCTTCTCACTGTGATTTTCACAGTGAGAAACGCGGAAGCCCTCTAGCGGCTGCCAATGAGACAGCCACTAGAGGCTGGATTAACCCTAACATAAACATAACAGTTTCTCTGAAACTGCTATGTTTATAGAAAAAAGGGTTAACCCTAGATGGACCAGATGGTGTAATATTATTAGGTGAGAAACTTCCACCATACACACCCTATGTGGAGGTCTTACCTTGTAAAAGTGCACTTTCACTGCACTTATATTTAATCCCAGGTAATGTGCTATACTTTAAATAGCCCCACAGTATATTACAATGCTAGTTAGAGACGACTTCCCAGTCTTCTATCTTATTGCACTTTATTTGGTCTCCATAAAATTAAGTTAAAAACTTTAAAAATTGTAAATAAAAGTAATGCAAATCTATTTGACTGGCTCACAGTTCATGGGGTATATCACTGTCACTGTCGAGTTCACCGTTCACCGTCCACCGATCATCTCGACCAAATAAAGTACAATAAGATTATGTAATGACTCATTGTGCGTGTGGTATACATTATGTAATGACTCCATGTGCGCGTGGTATATATTATATAAAAACTCTGTGTGCGGATGGTATACATTATGTAATGGCTCCGTGTGTAGATGGTATACATTATGTAATGACTCCGTGTGAGGATGGTATACATTATGTAATGGCTCCGTGTGCGCATGGTATACATTATGTAATGACTCCGTGGGCGGATGGTATACATTATGTAATGACTCCGTGTGTGGATGGTATACATTCTGTAATGACTCTGTGTGCGCATGGTATACATTATGTAATGGCTCCGTGTGTAGATGGTATACATTATGTAATGACTCTGTGTGCGCATGGTATACATTATGTAATGACTCTCTGTGCGCATGGTATACATTATGTAATGACTCCGTGTGCAGATGGTATACATTATGTAATGGCTCTGTGTGTAGATGGTATACATTATGTAATGGCTCCGTGTGTAGATGGTATAGATTATGTAATGACTCTGTGTGCGCATTGTATACATTATGTAATGACTCTGTGTGCAGATGGTATACATTATGTAATAACTCAGTGTGTGGATGGTATACATTATGTAATGACTCCATGTGTAGATGGTATACATTATGTAATGACTCCAATTGCGCATGGTATACATTATGTAATGACTGTGTGCGCATGGTATACATGATGTAATGACTGTGTGTGCGGATGGTATACATTATGTAATGACTCCATGTGTGTGGATGGTATACATTATTTAATGACTCCATGTGTGCGGATGGTATACATTATGTAATGACTCCATGTGTGCATGGTACACATTATGTAATGACTCAGTGTGTGGATGGTATACATTATGTAATGACTTAATGTGCGAATGGTATACATTATGTAATGACTCCATGTGTGCATGGTATACATTATGTAATGACTCCATGTGTGCGGATGGTATACATTATGTAATGACTTAATGTGCGGATGGTACACATTATGTAATGACTTAATGTGCGGATGGTATACATTATGTAATGACTTAATGTGCGGATGGTATACATTATGTAATGACTCCGTGTGCTGATGGTATACATTATGTAATGACTCCATATGTGCATGGTATACATTATGTAATGACTCCGAAACGTACTTGCTGCAAAGTGGTTGGGGGAGATGACGCCTAGCCTGACAGAGGTTAAACAAAGGATGCGGGAAAACTATTTAATGGATAAGCTCACTGCTATAGTTCTCAATGCCATGAAATCATTTGAAAAGGTGTGAGCCTTATGGGAGGAGTTGGGGGAGTAGCGGAAGACTGAATCTAAACATACAAGTACCGAGTTTTCAGTGTTTATACGGATGTATTGTATTGCTGCATTGGTGGAGAATGCCTCAAACTGCCTTGAAAAATAAACAATAAAAATTAAGGTACTTGTACTGTCCCTTTAACTTAAAAGGGCATTTTTTTTCTCTTCCTTTTATGTTCTTCCTCCTAAATTAAAGGACCACTATAGTGCCAGGAAAACATACTCGCCTGGCTCTGGGGAGAGGAAGGGGTTAAAACTCACCTTTTTTTCTAGCGCCGGACGGGGAGCTCTCCTCCTCCTCTCCTCCCCTTCGGCTAAATGCACACGCGCGGCAAGAGCTGCGCGCGCATTCAGCCAGTCTCATAGGAAAGCATTTACAATGCTTTCCTATGGACGCTTGCGTGTTCTCACTGTGATTTTCACAGTGAGAATCACGCAAGCGCCTCTAGCGGGTGTCAATGAGGCAGCCACTAGAGGATTTGGAGGCTGGGTTAACCCATTTAAAAACATAGAAGTTTCTCTGAAACTGCTATGTTTATAAAAAAAAAATGGGTTAATCCTAGAGGGACCTGGCACCCAGACCACCTCATTAAGCTGAAGTGGTCTGGGTGCCTAGAGTGGTCCTTTAAGGAAGGCCACATTTATTTCTCCAACTATACACTATTTATTGAGCACACTCTATGCAAACATAAAATCTCACTTGGATTGTATTCCAAGGTTTTGGGTCCTGGAAGGTCCATATTCCGGACCTCACCCTTGACAGTCTACATCAGCATGGTCTTCCACTCTAAACCTGCAGCTAGTGCCCACATTCCAATAGATGCGTTTGAAGGTTTACCATCATGTTTACATAGCTCTAGATCAACAAAATTGTTTCAAAATGAGATCCTCCTGTAATTGTTTGAAATATGACCACTGTCTGTGGGCCAGCGAAGACATTCAGCAGCTTTAAAGGTTATTTAAACATACGCTTTTCTCTTTCTCTGCATATTTCATTTCCCCTCTCCTGGAATTGTCCATATTGGGAATTTTTCCCACCTCACCACCCCATAACTCTAAATTACTCCTTATGCTTTCAGCCACACTTTGAAAAACCATTTAGCAAATTTGGATTCACTCAGATTCCCGTACTATGGTCCTTTTCAGATCTAAGTTTTTTTTTTTTATAATTCTTTATTTTGTTAGTGCGAGTGGTTAACAGACTGGTTTGCTCTGCTACAACGGCAGGTGCAAACCGGATATAGACATGGCATAACATCTTTATGAACAAGAGAGGCATTGCATATTAGTTATGTACAAGGTGAGAGCAGTTAAAGCCGGGTGACATTTGTGCGCTGCAGTACATGGTGTGTTTCCGTTATGCAGAGCTATCAATAACACTATTTTTTAATGTATCCATTTGTGTTCAGCTAGGGTATTAATTCCACAGGGCAACCAAGGTGTCAGGAACTTAGAGTTTAGCTGAGTTCTACGAACTCATGTCGTGAATTCGGTGGCCCTGTAGTGGGTGTCGGTAGTGAGTCAATGAGGGGTATAGTGTTGTGTGAGTCGCGATTCTAGCTGTCATTGACCTATATAGGTGTGTGGGTTCAGGCTCGTTTACAATGTCCGCTCGCATCTCGGGATGGACCTTGGCAGGCGAGCTGTGCGGGTCATCAGGTCAGTAATGGTCCTAATTGTGAAATGACTTGGTGGTTGCTGATACGGGCGGGTGTGGTGCCCCTAACCTAAGGGGGCTGCGGGGGGGGGAGGGAGGTAAAGATGCCAGGTGGCAAGTGTGGTCCCGCTGATGCCCCCGGGGAGGCGGGTGTTCTCTTGGTTATCGTGCTCCGGGTTGTGTGTGCGGGAGTAGTGTTTGTCATTCCCCTGTCAGGTGGTGAGGTGAGATGTCACATTATATAACATATATGAGTCAGGGGGGCCAAGTCCAAGCATATTTGTTAAAGGGAACAATAATAACATTGAACAAGAAACAAAATTTAGAGGAAGATTGATTCGAACCAGTCTTGTTTATCGTGATCAAAAGTCCCATCAATATCACTGAGGCTCTCCCCTCTGGAAGAAGTGCAGCGGTGTGCGGGTACTCTGCTCCGTGCCTTATGTATCTGGTGGCGGAGTGTCTCTGGTGCGCGGGACAAAGGGTATAACTGTGGTTGGGTCCCAGGATCTTGTAGGTTGCCCCGGCAGTGCTGGTCTGTTGGGCAGGTCCAGTTTTTGTAAGAAGGGCTCGGCTTCATTCATATTGTGTAGGACGTGCTTGGAGCCAGCTTGTGTGACTATTATGGAGTTGTCCGTCCCCCACCTGTACGGTACGCCTGCTTGTCGTAATTGGGTGGTGACGGGTCCGCAGGATTTCCTCCACAGCAGAGTAGCCCTTGTCAGCTCCTGGAAGAACGACAGCTCAGAGCTCTCGAAGGTGAGTGGTGTTTTGCCCCTGATGGCTTGCATAATTTGAATTTTTTCTTGGACTGTGTGACAGCGTACGATAACATCTCGGTTCGTGTTAGGTTTTGTGTGCGCTGTTACGGGGAGACGGTATATGCTGTCAGCGGTAATTTTGCGTGCCATGGTTGGTGGTAGTATAGTAGCCAGTAGGCGCCTTACGTAATGAGGCAGTTCCTCTGTGGACACCGCTGCTGGGATCCCCCTAATTTTTATATGTGAACGGCGGTGTCGGTCCTCCATGACCGTGAGCCTTCCAGTCAGGGTTCTCTGGTTCTGTTGGAGTTGTTGGACCAGATCTTGCACCGCATTGATCTTGGTATGTGCATCTGCTATGCTGTCCTCGACCGTTCCCACTTTTTCTCTGACCGCTTGCAACTCCGTTTTGAACTTGGCTGAGTCTGCCGCCAGTAGTTTATGAATGTTGGCGAGGAGTATTTTCAGGTCTCCTTTAGTGGTCGGAGCGGAGTCGTCGGAGGTGTCCATGGATAGGGGTGTAGCTGTCAGGGGTGCTGGTGCTACCTCTGGCTCCCGCCTGTCAGGCTCGGTTTCCGCCTCCTTCCGCTGTTCTGGCGGTGAAGGGGGTTTGGGTTGTGCCGGTCGTTGTAGCATTGTCTCGATATCCCTATTGTCAGACCCTACCGTAGGTTTTTGTGATCTCCGGCCCATAGCAGTTTCGGGTAGTGGTACCTCTTCGCCTGGGTGGTCTGCAAAGGTTCTCCACAGGAGCGACTCGAGGTCTGTGGCTGTGCGTGTGCGGTAGGCCTCAACCCTTTTTTCTATTGCAGGGCAACTTCTTCCCCTCAAATGATATATGACGAAATGCACTTTCTAAAAATCAGTCGGCAGAGTGAATGCATTAAACCAGGTGTTATTTAATTTGATAAAAAGCCAAAATAATACATTTGTGTTTATTTTTGTGTACAGACCATATTTAAACATGATATATTTTTTTTGTATTTATTATTGAATAACATCCTATACATCTTGATCACCTTCAGATGTGTGTGATAATATATATCTCACTACACAGCTCTATATGCAGCTTTATACTTTATTATTAAAGTTTACATATCGAAGATGCTTTTACTGCACGGAATAGGTGTGGCTGTTTGGGGTTGGTGCGCACTGTCAGTGAAAAATAGACATAGAAGCAAAAACCACTTTGCAAGCTTGTGTTTGTGATGGTTAGTCGATTGCTCAGAGATGTCAATAGACGTTTGGTTATTACTGGTTAAAAAGAACCTGAGCTATTAGGGGCCCTACACATCTATATACGTGATGGATGATGATGCACAAGCCTATACATCCAAAACATCTCTACATACAAATCTTAAAAATATATATTAAAAATGGACCATGATTGTAAACACACAGGTAACTACAGTAACATGAAGACAAATGAGCATGACCAAACTACACAAGTGTCAAATAATTTGCACCTCTGCCACCTTTTCCTTGGTGGTCTAGTGTAAGGTAGTAGTGATATCTCCCACTGCCCCTGCTGTAACAGTGGAGGGGAGTAGATCACACAGTGTCATGTAAACTTTTATACAGAGAATTTTGAGGGCATTTATTGCCCATATTCTCACCATCATAGACTGAAACGTAAGCCTTCCACGCAGAGTAAAATGTAGAGCTTTACAGAGTGGGTATATAGCAAAGAGTTAAGAAGGTTCCAACAACTTTTATTCTTTAGACTTGAAAACCTCATGCAACCAACTGGATTGAAAACGCTTATGTATAATTTAGGAACCATGTAAATGATCTGAGTAAATGATGGACAATGTGGTTTGGTGTCTGCTCCTGACAAATCCCATATTCTTTGAAATGTACTTGTTTACACACATACACAAAATATTACAAAACGTTCTTTCACGTAAAGGGCGATCATATTTCATTTTTAGTTCTGCTTTAAAACGTGTACTTGCCCATGTGTATTGTGAGTGATTGTCCTATTTTTAACTAGTGACCTATGGAAAATATAAGGAAAACAGAACTCTGCAGATACTGTAGGTTCGAAACACTTGTCAATCTTATATGGTGGAGCTAACAGTACAATTAAACACTCATAACTAAATAAATAACATAATTCCGGAGGTGACCTAGCTGTAGAGTTGGATAATTGTGGAAACTTTAGCTTTTACTCTAATCCAGCCCCCCAAAAATGGACATTGTGTTTCCTGAATTGATAGTCTAAAGGATGAACAAAGTGCAAACATTTCCACAGACCTACCGACATTTTCCAGGACCTAACCATAAATTTATTTGGGGTTGATACCATCAATTGTCTATGTCCAATGTGCAGATTCCCCATGCGTGCTTCATATAATTTTGTTTTTTAAAAGACTAGACCACTTATTCAACCACTGTTGGCTAAAACTGTACACAAGCATAAACCGTTCTGGACAGATTTTATTCCCTGACATTCTTCACAAATCTGTCAGGTTGGAGTGTATGTGGATCTAAACTGTAGTAGGCACGATCTCATGTATGTATAATCCTCCCATGACCATAAAGGCTGACTTTAGACTTTAGACTTGAGGTGATCATAAACGGATGATCATGCAAAGTAGACATGGAACAGTCTGTAGATGTTTATTGTCCATCTGACATTTACATAGACCAACAAGGATATCATTATTGAGTCTGCTAAAAATGTTCCATTTCTGAGGCATGACGATGAATAGATGTAGTTGTGGAGATATTTAAAGAGCCTCATGGCCACCTGTTAGCTTGTGGAAGAGCTCTTCATTCAGTCCCTTGCTTCCACCATCTTTACCACGTGTGGACATGAAAATGTAGCCTCCAATGTACTCATGAACAACTTTGCAAGGAGCTGAGACACATGTGAATGCAACATTAATATTCTCTGTAAATTCTATGGAAACCTGAAACAGAAGAGGGACACAGATATGTTTTAACTTCTATGTGTTATAACCAAATGTCCTCTACTAACGTGCTCCGGCTTAGATTTGTTCTTTAGTCATTTTCTGTCTTCAACTCACCTGTCTGATGTCCCAGTTGACGTTCCACTGTTTCATATTGCTGTACATCCAGGTTTTTACAACATCCCCAACGCTCAGATCTATGCGTATCAGACGGTTGCTGGCAATTCCCAATATCTCATCCTTTCTGGCTCCTTTAAATCTGGCATAAGAATTGTAGTGACAGATAACAACATATTGGTGAAAATATTGTTGAGTAAAGATAAAAAAATGGTAGAATTTCTGCAATACAACGGGAAGTGGGAGAGTATGGAAAACAGATAACATTATAAAAAACAGACATGGCTTTCTGCAATAATATAAAGTGTCACTAACCTTACAACAAAGTACGAAAGCCCAAAATCTGGGAGTGATTGCCAGGCCTGAATGAAGCGTAGTTTGGCATCTACAAGCGATAGCTGGGCAATGTTTTGATAGGCCTCTAAAATTCTAGGGGTTAACTGAAAAAAAAAAAAAAAAAAGAACTGTAGATGAACTCAATCTGCTTTTATGCAATTTCACAAAATTAACTGTATCAGAAATCTTTAGAACTTGTTTAAATGGACACTATAGTCACCAGAACAACTACAGCTTATTGTTGTTATTCTGGTGAATATAATCATTCCCTGCAGGCATTTTAATGTAAAAACTGTCTTTTCAGATAAAAAGCAGTGTTTACATTGCTCCCTAGGGACTCCTCTAGTTGCCACTTCTCAGACGGCCACTAGAGGTGCTTCCTGGGGCAGTGCTGCACAGTATGGAACACTGATGTTCAGTGTCTCCAGTCTCTGCATGGATACACTGAACTTTCCTCATAGAGGTGCATTGATTCATTGCATCTCTATGAGGAGATGCCGATTGGTCAGGGCGGGTTTTGGTCCCGCCCTGTTCCCACCTCCTTCGGAAAGCATTGTGATTGGCTGAGGTAATCAATTCTGATGATGCCAGCCAAGGAGGCGAATTGGGGATGAGGCCAGTAGCGAAGAGCCCTGTGCGGTGCTGGAAAAAGGTAAGTAAATCACCTTATTCACCGGATGTAAGGGGAGTCGACCACATAAATGGTGGTTTTAGAACTATAGTATCAGGAATACACGTTTGTGTTCTTGACACTATAGTGCCCTTTAACTACTTTCACGTAAATCAAACCAAATCACCATTTTTTGAGGCATTGTGTACAACACAGTTAACTCTAGTGCAACAAATCCCATAATTATCAGACATTATTTAGCCTTCGTAGATAGGCAACAGCAGTTTAAGCCAAGCACTAGGCAGATCACAATTTCCCCCATCTCTGGTTTGACCTATTTAACTGCTTACCTGCTTTGGTTTGAGCTTTTTCTGGTAACGAGGAGAAACTAGGGCATGCATGTTTGTAGAGTCTGTGGCTAAGGAGTTTGAAGTTTGGTTACTGGATTTCTGAATGCTGAGAAAAGACAAAATACTCTTGACTTCATCATCATATGATGGATCACCCAATGTACGTCCTTTTGCTGCTAAGCGACACCCAGCCATCCATCGGGCATACTGCTGCTCCTGGATAGATAGACAAAGAAGATATTAGATGTTTCTCAGTCATGTAGGTATATAAATGTATGTTTATCTAACCAACAGCACACCAGGGTGGCCTGCTACTGTATATGTTTAAACAGTCACTTATTGGCAAGTCTTTATAATACAATAATAAATATAAAAAAATAAATATGTATCACTCCAACTGCTGATGACACAGACTGCATAAAAGACTATGTATTTTATCAAGTAACTTGTAAGATTTTATAGGAGTGAGCTTTGGATCTGACCCTCCCATCACAAGGTGAGACAGAGGTGGACTTATTAGATGCCCATAACACTCACGTTGTCACAGCGCAGATAAACTTCATTCATTCCTTCTGGTGATGGAACTACAAGTTTGATACAGAACTTTTGAGAGGCGATATTAACCTCCGGTACAACATCACACCCTGTGAAGAAACCAAGACAAAGAACTGAAAAGTTAAGCCTTTTTTCCATTTTTGTTTCATTAACGGGTTCTTTCAAGTACTATTGCACTTCAGTGATTTGAATTGGTCATGGTGCCTGGGGTCTGTATATGCAGCCTTTTACCCCTTTGCTTCTGGAAGTATACCTCAACCTCTGGCCGCATCATTAGCCAGCCCGAACAAGAGGTCCAACCTGGCTAATGATATTTCTGTAGTCGTCATAGTTGGTGTCTACACACTATGTCCCTTTCACCCTGCTCTGTAACTATCATCAAATCTTTCTGAATTTTACCTATGTTTGTTCCTCAGGTCCTGCACTATAAGCAACTTTTTGCTGTTCACTCTCCATGAACTATATGCTGTAAACACCTTTTTTTTCACACCTCATTGTATCAACTTGCCAAACAGATCTAATACTAGCCACAATGAAGGCCCAGTGATGTATATTATCCTGCAATACAGGTATCTTTCTTTCAGTTTTTTTTATGGATCTTCTAGACAGACAAGTTAATTTAGAGAGTAGTATAAGATCATAACATAATTAATTCATACAAATAATGTTTTACTCTAAATTCAAACACTATGTGAATAAAAAGAACTCATTAATTACCCTTCAGGCTCAGCATGATCAATGGTTCCCCTCTGGCCTCTTCTTTGCTTTTGTAACAGGATAAATTAGTACTTTTTAGCTGAACCCAGTTCGGTTTATAGCCCTTCAGGGTCATTTTCCGGGGCCTGTGGAGATGGATAAAATATTTTACAATCCCAGTGATACATGTTATGTTTTATATTTATAAACAAAGCATAGTAAAAGTATATAGGTTAAATAAATATATATGTATGTATTTAGTAAAGTGAGATTTCAAGTGGATTTCACATTTATGGTCAAATTAGTGGATTTCGAAAAATCAGCTATGCTTCCAGTCTGGCCTTAACTTTGAAATACACTTTGAATTTATGTTGAATTCTCATTTTAGTAAATAGTTCTGTTAGAGGCTTATCAGGCAGTCATGATTGACTAGGGCTCATATATGCAGCATTTTTCTGAAATCTTGGCCAAAGTGAACAATGTCCTGATTTTGCATTCCAAATGGGCCTGTACAGCAGTGAATGGTTTTGCTCTGTTGGGTACAGAGCCATTCGGCCTCAGTAAATGACACATTTAGTAATGCATTTCTTCCATTTGTCTTTGCTTTTTCTTGTCTTTATAATATATATATTTTTTAGTACCTGTGAATTGGGACTTGAAATAAACTTTTAAGCACATGATTACCATGAACGGCATTGCAAGTGTCCAAAACTATCTTAGGTTTTAATCCAAAGCAAAGCATCCTGACTCCCCAAAACACCCTAACAATGCTGAGGAATGCAGGTAGGTAGGTATGGTGAGTGCTGATTGGGGATGCTTGGTGGGTGTTGATGGAGAAGGTATTATGCTATTTGGACATACAGGGCTTTAGAATCTGGTGCTTCTGGCTTGCCTAGCAGCGCAATTAGTTATGTGTATTCTTCTTTACAACAATCTGCTTTAATCTCATCAAAGTTTACAATGGATTGATTACCTGAAAACTCGCAAATTATCCTGCAGATCTGGCTCCATTTGGATACCATCCTGTTGGTGAAAAATGTACATTATTATCTGTATGGCACGGCTGATATGTATACTGTTACACGATAGAGACAGGTATACATTTACTGCCAGATAAATACATTTACTTCTATTGATATAGAGCTTTGCTCATATAAAGTACAAATTCTAGAATGTCTCTAGACTAGAAGAGCCGTGACCAAACGGTATAAATGATATGCTCTAGATTGCAAGTTCTTTTTTGCAGGGTCCTTATTAACCTATTGTTCTGGTTAATATCTGTAATAGTTTGTTTCATTTCTTGTAAATTTTCCCTTTATATTTTTGTAAAGAGCTGCTGAATAAGCTGCCGCTATATAAATGCCAATAATAATATTAAGAATATTAATGATATGTTATCAGTAGTATGATTAGGGGACACTATGTGATTTAAAATAGAGAGACATGGTGATTTGTAGCATTAACAGAAAACCATTGTGTGTACAAACACTGATAGAGAGCCATTATGTATATCAGCACTGATAGAGAGTCATCGTGTATACCAGCACTGATAGAGAGCCATCGTGTATACCAGCACTGATAGAGAGCCATTGTGTATACCAGCACTGATAGAGAGCCATTGTGTATATCAGCACTGATAGAGAGCCATCGTGTATACCAGCACTGATAGAGAGCCATCGTGTATACCAGCACTGATAGAGAGCCATTATGTATATCAGCAGTGATAGAGAGCCATCGTGTATACCAGCAGTGATAGAGAGCCATCGTGTACACTAGCAGTGATAGAGAACCATGGTGTACACTAGGAGTGATAGAGAACCATGGTGTACACTAGGAGTGATAGGGAACCATAGTGTACACTAGCAGTGATAGAGAACCATGGTGTATACTAGCAGTGATAGAGAGCCATCGTGTATACCAGCAGTGATAGAGAGCCATCGTGTATACCAGCAGTGACAGAGAGACATGGTGTATGTAGCGGAGAGCTGCTATTACACAAGTTATCTCCACTTAAGATCCCAGTAAGGCTCAGGAACAAGTATTAGAAATCCATAAGGCAATAATTCCAGCAGGCAAAACAATCCAACAATATCCCAACATCAATCCCAATGACTGGACGACATACAGCATCAGGAGCAGAACTGAACTTTTAATCACACAGATTCCTTATAAAGGATTCTCCCATGCAAGGGAGGGATTTACAATAATTGGTACAGTGGCCAATAGTACAGTAGTTACCTCCCATACATCTCCTCCCCTCAGTGTGACACATAATCCACTTATACATGCTACAGTTTTACGCGGTTTCTGGATGTACCCTAAAACAGGTACAATTGTCTAAGTGGCACCCCCTGGTAGCCTTGATCTGGGTGACCAACATATTCAAAATTCACCTAGATCGGACCAGGGGTTCGGGAGTTAGATGGAAAAGACAATTTGACCGACCGCACATGAGGTGGTAGCCGAAAAGGGTTCCATGTGTTTTGGCCCTGCGGTCGGTCTCCGTTCGGGAGATAAAATACATATAAATCCTTGCCATCCACTATTAAATCGGTATTTGTCTGAATACCCTTGTTCGGTACTTTTAATTCACCGAACGAGGGTTACGGAGCTCTGGAGTTACGGAGCTCTGGAGGTCTCAGGGTTACGGAGCTCGGGAGTTACGGAGCACTGGAGGTCTCAGCGGTGTTCGGGTAATTGAGTGTCCGATTTGAGTTCCAGACACTCGACGACCAAACACCGCTGAGGTTTCGTGCGTAAGATGGCCACCGCCATGTGTTCGTATGCCGAACGGCGGCCACCCAGATACATCTATAAAGTACCGATTGCACCATTTAACTTGCGGTTAGAGAAGTGTGAAAGCCTAATAAGGTACACACTTCTCTCTGGGGTGGTCTACTGGTTCGGTAGTTTTCATTCGTATGGAATACGGATGAAAACTAACGAACAAACATACGAATGCTACATACAATTTTAGTTATACATGAGAATAAAGACACGAATTGTACTTTTAACATAACCCTTGAGGACAGTCCAATGCCATCCGCTACAGTGTACACTAGCAGTGGTAGAGAACCATGGTGTACACTAGCAGTGATAGAGAACCATTGTGTACACTAGCAATGATAGAGAAACATGGTGTACAATAGCGGTGATCGAGAGCCATGGTGTATACCAGCGGTGATAGAGAGCCATGGTGTACACTAGCAGTGATAGGGAACCATAGTGTACACTAGCCTTCCAGCTGAAGTGGTAGAGGTTAACACAGTAAAGGAGTTTAAGCATGCATGGGATAGGCATAAGGCTATCCTAACTATAAGATAAGGCTAGGGACTAATGAAAGTTTTTAGAAAATTGGGCAGACTAGATGGGCCGAATGGTTCTTATCTGCCGTCACATTCTATGTTTCTATGTTTCTATGATAGAGAACCATGGTGTACACTAGCAGTATATAAGGGTGTAGGGGGCCAGAGCCGACCAGCAAACCGAGCAGACATACAGCGTTTCAGCTCCGCGTTACCAAGCTCAGATTACCATGCAAACCGGGTAAAACACCGATAACAAACACCCCCTAGCCACGTTACCACAATGAGGAAACGAACTAAGAAGAGTAAAGCACATATGGGTTCTGGATCCCGAGATATAAGCGACTTTATGCGCGGAGGCCTACCGCGTGCAGTGCCTAAGATGGCAGAACCACAAGCGGAGGATTCATCATCCGAGGAATAACCATCCATGGATACCCTGGATGAGATTTCCAGTGAGGGTGGCCTACACGAGGACGAGGACGACAACACCCCCGCCACAAAAGGCGACATAAAAACACTACTACGAGACATCCATTTCATGTTCCAGGCCGAGCTGTCCATAGTGCAGGAAAATATGCTTACAATTACAGGCAGAGTCAAGAAGATGGAGACTGACTCCTCTCACCTCAAAGCTGAACAGACCTTGCTGGTGGTGGAACATGAGCAACTCAAGCAGTCACAAGCCAGCATGACACAGAGGCTCGCAGAGGCAGAAGATCGGAGCCACCGGAAAAACATTAAAAGTAGAGGTATCAGCAACATGGTAGACCACACAGAACTGCCACAGTTCCTGCGATGCCTGATCCAGCACTTACTCCCCCATAAACAGGCAAAAGCCATCCTCGTGGATAACATCTACAGGATCTGTACACAAAGCCAACCAACACAGCGGACCCCCGGCGATGTCATAGTACAATTCGTCACGTACCTGGACAGGGCGGCAGTCATGGCAGCAGTGAGGAACTCACCCACACTGAAATTTGAACAACATACCTTAGAATTTTATAATGACCTGTCCAGACCTACGATGCTTTGGAGACAATCCATGCGACCGGTCACAGGAGTGCTACGGGGCAACAAAGTTCCTTACCGCTGGAGCACAACACGTTCCTTACATGTCACCATAGAGGGAACTGTACACAAGCTTAACTCCCTGGCAAAGGGCCAACACTTCTTGCTCACCATGGGACTGTCCCACTCCGAGGACCAACAACGGGTCGGACCACAGAAACACCAATGGGATGTAGACAACACCACACCGTTTGTACAGAGAGGAGCTCCCGACATGTCCTCTAAGGGGCCGGGTGGCTGAGCCAGCGGGACTGTCGTTGTATGGCATCACTGATGCATCATATGCTCTTTTTCTGTTGTGCCTCACAGCACAAATTATATCACACAGTTCACTGTTACTTAGAAGTTTTTGCTCCCACCACTACATACCCAACATCACCACTAAACCCATCTGGCGACCTAACCCGACACCATAGTATCACCCCACAAATCCTCACCATCTCTAGATGGGACCCCGCACAACGACACGAGCGCATGGAACGACTACAACCCTCCCAAAACTGCAACCGAGACCAGGCATACATACAGACATGTCAGCCAGCCCCAGATCTGGCACGCTACCTATCTCCCCTCGCTGAGTAGCACCACCAAGGCTTCATGAGTAGCCCACACCAATATGATTTACACCCTGTGCTGTTTCAGACCTCTCTCAACTAGGAGAGCTCCCCACACCTACGCGCATGAGACCTGTAAATCTGGCCTATGTAAACCCTAACCCCCTACCCCAGTAACAGCTGCTACTGCACCTGGAGGCAAATCACCATAGGCCCGTATCATGGCAAGGAGGGCTCACCTCACTAGTAGACCCACACGGAACTCAGGCTACAGCTAGCAAAGACACACACATACACCCCCACCTAGACTAAGCACAGGAGTCAGCCTTAATGTATTATTCACTGAGTTTTAGTTCGTATTACTATTTTTATTCTCTGTTATTGCTAGGCCTTCCATCTAATCAGTATGTTTAAATGCATGTCAGGCTAGAATAGCATGCTGCTTGCAGCTTATTAGCGGATGACACCATGCTCAACAATCCCTAGAACTAAATGGCCTTTCTTAAATGGCAAAATGGGTTGACCTTCCTATGCCTATTACTAAACCCATAGAGAAGTGTTCCACCAGCAGAACTAAGTACCTTTACACCCCACTCTATAAGCCCTTGGTGACCAGGGTCTCCCACAAAGTCAACCTATCACTTATTGGAGGGGAATACTAGATCAACCCTCCCCTCAGAGTCTATTGTCACCATATATTGCAAACTTAAACACCTAGAGGCCATAGAGTCCAGGACTTAATCGTAATGAAGCATGGTTCACCACAATTAAACAGGCACAGTAACTTCTCCCCTACTCGTTCTCAATACCAAAAGCATATTTCATAACCTACTGTGATGGAATTTCAGTGAAATGTAAATTTAGTAGGCCGAGATTTCCACGTGGCATATGTGTATGTTGTATCAGTTAGTTAGTTACACGTAGCTAAGATACTGTCATTAATGTACTGAGCATGTGCAGGAATGCAGGAACTGAAATCACATTCCTTTCTCCTTTGTTTCGGATGAGCCATGTGGTCTGCCCATATAAGGAAATCCAAATCCTGTCCACCGGTTGGTTAAGGGTATGTGCGGGTGGACCTATTAATGGGAGGAGTTATAGTTCTATAAAAAGCATGTACTCCATGTGTTCGGCCCTCAGACCTGTTTTGGAACGTTAGTTCATCTGAGACCCGATTGATATGTTAATAAAGACCTCTTACTTCCTGAAAACCTGCATCCATCTCTCTGTGTCTGGCTTCTGCAAGTTTACTCGGTTACACTACTTTATTACTTAGAGCTACATGTCTATGGATTTGCTTGCATAAAATAGAAGATGACTCTCAATATCCCCAGTAGACATGTTAGGCCAAGTTTGTATCTTATACCACTTTTTAAAAATTGTGCAATACACTCAAATGCCTTATACTTGTTACGCTTTGTACATCTACATGTCTTGCCACTGCTGTTGGGGCATTGCGAGAATATTTGTTACTATATATAAAAATACCCCTTTCTGTCTTATTAGAGATGTCTTTGCCAGAAGCTCAAGGAAGCAAGGTGAAAGGTCAGTGTAGGACCCACCAAGGGAGGGTCTGCCTTGATGTTGGCAGGCGGGCATTCTTTCCAATGGCCATTGGAGTAACTAAATGACATCCATTTGTTTAAATGTACATAGGGATTCAGGAGAGAGCGCAGGTAACTTTTTTCTTTGGTTACTACCAGTGTAACCAATTAACCAATGAAATATGAGAGAAGTATACCTCTCTCCTATAAAATCCCATCCCAACATGTTTCCAGTGCTCAGTTATATGGTGCTTACTGTGGTGTTAACATCAGTTTGCCTATCCTGCCTTGTTTGACTTATCTGGGATCTGACCCTCTGATTGTTTAAGCATCTCTGAACCCATGCTGCCTGTCCTGACTCTTGGCTTTCCCCGACTATGACTTTGTCTATACCTTTTGTACCTAGCCTTGGCTCATTCCTGCATCCTGGGCTCCTCCTGCCAAATACATAACAGACGTAACAGTATGTTCCACTTACCAGGGCTTCACTTGGTGTCGATGCCTCTAATTTCACCTCCAGATGTGAAAGAGCCTCATCCAAGTCCTGTAGAGCAGGGTCTTGGGGCAGACTCATGGGATCACAGGTTACTGATAACTTGTTTACATGGTACTATACAGGAAATAGAATATTTCTCAATATAAACCAACCATTATTGGAAAGTTAGACATGCATATAATATTCAGAGTCTAAGACATTGGTCCATATTTTGAAACAATCACCCAGAAAGCCATACGTGATAGAATGAGCAGTCTCCAGCTCTATAATTTATATGAGCAATGATTATTATGACACTCAGCCAGCCAACAGGCTTGCAGATGATCATGGGATTTGTGGTCCAAAGCAGTCTGGGTGCCACATTTGACTATGAAAAGACTAGTGCAGAATTTCCAGAAAAAAATCTGATTTTACTTGCACAATAAATTGACTGCAACTCCCATAACCCACTACCTTCATAAGAATGACTGCAGGAGGATGATTCCCAACAGCATCTGGTGTGCCAGGGTTCTCTAACACAAAGAGCAGTACGATTTAGTAAAAACAGATTATATGAGAAGTCTGAGAAAAGGCAACAGCTCAGAGAAAGCCATTAGCTTGCCATTCGGTCAGAACTGATTAAAGGTTGTCCATGACAGATTGGAGCCCCCTCCTAGAGACCTGAGCTCTGTTTATATGAGTGGTGTGTTTTACCGAGTGTTGTGTGTGAGACTGTGTGTAGTGGCTGAGTGTGGTGTGTAGAGGAGGGTGAGAGCACAGAGGCTGGGTTTGTCTGTGTATTCTGGTTGAGTATGTTGTGTTTGTGGTGGCTGAATTTTGTGTCTGTGTATGTAGGGGTGTCTGAGTGTGGCTGAATTGTGTGTTTGTGTATGCCCCCCATTCCTTTCTGCTTACCTTCCCAGTTGAGTGTGAACAGGATCCCTAGTGGCCCTGTGGTCGATGAGCCAGATCTCTGGTGGTTCGGTAGGGGAGCTCCATCGACCAGTATGAAGTACAGAACACTTTAAGAGCACCCTCCTGCCTACAGTGCTCAGTAAATGACTCAGAGCACCAGCTGTAGCGTTCCAAGTCATCAAGAAGTACTGGTGGACCACAAGGGTACTCTTAAAGTGGTTTGTACCTGATTTTGGTACAGACCACAATGCTGTGAGGAGGCTCAAGGCAGTACAGGGAGGTGTATTGATCTCTCTGTCAATTCAAGGTGGGTCAGGTGGGCATTTCAGTTCTGGACAGCCCTTATAAGTAGGAATGGATCATTGTAATAGGCAAATATTATAGGTTCTCTCTGTAATGGCACAAGTGAGTAGGGACTAACCGAAGGGCATGTTGTTGAAGTTTCTCTGAGTGTACAATTTAGTTTTGCAAAAGTACACTTTTTGTTTTGTCTATTAAATTAATATTTTTTTTTTTTATTGACCTGTTAAATAGTCATGTGAGTTTGCCTGTTTCTCTACTAAAAAAATTACAGCTCATTCACAGATTCTGATAGTTATTCAATGTGCACTAACATTTGTATTATACTGTTTTAAATTCATTGTGCCTTTTAAGGGATTATCTAAGCACCAAAACAACTTTAGCCTAATGAAGCCGTTTAAGTGCAGTCTCACTGCTCGGTTCTCTGCCATTTAGGAGTTAGATCACTTTTGTTCCTGTTGATCCAGCCTTAGCCACACCTCCCCTAGCAGTTATGTACACAGACAATGTGAAAAAAATTGTTGTTCTTTCACTCAGCTCTGATTGCACATTGTGTTTACTCTGTTAATTGAACTTTAATCACACACAGGAGGCTCTTGGAGGCTACTAAGAGAGCATGAGATAAGAAATTCTAAATTAAACAGGCTGTGCAAAAAAGTTTAAACATTAGTTCTCTCTTTACAGGAAATATGTAGGAAGACTGTGTATTTCACATGCAGGAAGGTGTGGCTAGGATTGTATAAACAAAGTGACTTAACTCCATAATGGCAGAGAATTGAGCAGTGAGACTTCAGAGGCATGGTCTATACATCAAAGCTGCCTGATTAAACTAAAGTTGTTTTGATCCTTACAATGTCGCTTTAGAGGAGTGTTATGCTATTAATTTAATTTGCTTTAATTTAATAACGCTGCCAGTAAATAACATAATCAGCCAATTGTATGCCACTAATATATTTACATATCTCCCTTCTCAAGCTTCCAAACAATTGGGGCTCTGATGGGAGGGTGATAAAGGAGGCGGGCCAATAACACGATCGTGCCACTGGCTCTGCCCAAAGGGTGCGTGACCACCTGGGAAGGGGGGATACATTAGGTCAATTAACTGACAGGTCAACCTGACGTGAATACATACAGAGCTGTCTGTCGATCCCACTTGCCATCTCATAAAGGCCAGACCCTGCAAGGAACCCTGTTTCAGTGCTCCCTGCAGAGTCCTAGTGCCCTGGACATAGCACGAGTGCTTCTAATGTTGCACTATGTTTGCTGGGGACAATTCCCTAATGTCCCCAAAAGCTGACACGGGGAAACTAAGTCAGGACTGGGGGGCCGAATTAGAAAATCAGGACTGTGCTGTAAAAATCGGGACGGTTGGTAAGCATTCATTTAGAAATAATAAATCTTCTTTTTTGGTACCTGCAGAGCTGCAAATCTCATCATTTCTTCCTCTGTACACTCTGTCTCTTCCAGTAGCACTGCCCAGCGTGCTTGTTCAAACAGCAGATTAATGCGCACAGTATCAAACTAGTGGGAAAAAATTGTGAAAATTATTTTTTTTTCTGTTTCACTTTCTCATTTTGTCTTATAGTTATCCAGTTTACACATAAAGTTTCTTTATGTTTTTGTATAAAATCAGTATTCTAATGTTACATTTTTGTACGCGATATATAGATAGAAAACCAAAATGTGAACAATAGGAGCAATCAAAGTGTTAAAAATAGATCCATTCGTTTAATTGTGTTATTCTCTCACCTTTGGATCCACATCATAAAAAGTGTAATACTTGAACTGCAGCCAAAGTCTGTCTCCCTCCTGAATGCCCTGTTGCAGCAAACATTTGGAAGAGTTTAACCACCTACCAGGAGACAAGATTGTATTGAGTGAATACAGTGTGGGGGTAATGTGGGTAACAAAAATGAAAGGGTTCTTCATGGCTCGATTGAGTGAGCAGATTAATTGAGGATGGGGAGCATTTAAAATATAACCCTCTCTTCGATGGAAACTCACACCGCTGAATAAAACTTTTTGAAAAGAAAAAAAAAAGCAGGAACATTTTTTTCATGGGATGTTTAGTTTTCATTGAACATTATGGTAGTGTTGTAGTTGAAATTGCAATTCAGTTCAGTCCTGGCACAGCTAAGGCACACCGAAAAACAGAAACATTGGTTCAGTTTCACCCCCTTCCACATATTAAGTTCAATGACAGAAATGTGCAGAGATTTTAGCTCTGATGGACCGAAAGCCAATACAAATTTCTCATATCTCACAAACAATTATCCCACTGGAAGTTAATATACTAAACAATAAAACAAACTAAGTGACAGTTCTACATTTAAGAGGGAAGAAAGAGACCCCATATAGTATGAATATGGAGGTTAGGGGGGGAAAAAGACAGCAGTGGATCATCTCAGTGGACAATGCACTTTGGAGACATCACAATCTATTTGTATAATCTAGGCCAAAATAGGAAATATCATAGCTAGGTAGGAATTTCTGAGTCCTCTGCAGGATCTTACCTACCACAAAAACCTACAAAGTTTAATGCCTAACATTTGTAGTTTGATTATTATACCATAATTTGGCAAATTATTCGGAAAAAATATTATGAAATATATACTCCCCTGAGAAAGTTAATTTGGAGTTTATAGACTCCTTAAAATGGCACTGTCACCGTCTGGGGACTCTGCAGAATTCACAAAGACCCTGACGGTGACATCATAGCTGAAGCTCCGGTGCCCGTGGGGGGCAGGTAAAGGTGAGATTTAATTACCTTAACCTGACCCTCACCGGTTGCCGCCATCTTTTTCTGACGGGTCCTCTTCAACTCCTGGTGCTGCAGGACCCAACGTCACTGCTGTACTGTCGCACATTCGCAAATGTACAGCATTGAGGTCTATGGAGGATCCCATCGTCTAGAGAAAGAGCCAATCTCCTGCAGCTGTCACTGGTGATGGCTTGGGGGGGTGGGGAGTAGGGGGGGGAATGACACTTCTAGATGGCATTAGCTCTACCTAGTGTCTAGAAGTGTCAGGCGTAGGAAATATACAGAGACATAGTAGTCCACACACCATGTTTTAATATGGACCAACATACTCTTCAAATACCAAACAAATTGTATTCAATTAATTATGCTTAAAACAACAGGTTTTACAAGAGACTTGCAGAATTAATTTTTTGTTTTTCTGTGAATGTTGGTCAAATATGAGGTGAGGTGTGAGGTGAGGAGGAAAAGATCCCCATAGATAGACGGGGACACAGAGAGGTAATAGATGACAATGGTCCTCACCTGCCATGTACTAATGTCTTATCGGTCACTGTGATAGGCTTATATCGTTTCTGTATATCTTCAGGGGTGATTCCCGTCTGACTGACAGACAGAGCTCGGTAACTCTCCTGCGCCTCCGGACTTGTAAAATGAGATGGAACGCCTCCTTGTATCATCTGGGTAGCTGAGTCTGTTTGTTAAACAATAGAGAGTTACAGGATGGCATGGAGGTTATAAGCAGTGACTGGAGAGGTAGGATGGCTGTTGGAGGGATGACATGCTATTATGCTTCACTTATGGAATACTAAATAGATCATATGCCAATATACACAAAGTGACATTTATAATGCAACAACAGGGAAGGCTGGCAGGGTGGGTACTCACAAACCTCAAACTTCACTACCCTAGCTGGGCTAGCAGGGAATTAACGGGATTGTTCCTTCTCAGTGCCCACTTTGTATTAACTGGGATTTGACATCAGTAAAATTGTACAGCTGGTCATGTACATGAACATGCAAGAGAGGTCTGTACCATATTGAGAGAGTCATCTCTCATTAAGCTACCAGGACACCCATGGAGTGAAATAGGAGCTGCTAGTGCTGTCACGTAAGGGGCCTGCTCTGGGGGAGAGCACTATATTTCTTAGTTATTAATTAATTCATTATTATTAATATTTAGGACAGGTGGAAGTGTTCATATCATCTCAATGAAGTGCATAGGGAGTAATAGAGACAATATAGCCACCAGAACATCTTAATTTTATTGATTTGGTGAGTATAATCATTCCTTGCATGAAAACACTGCCTTTTCATAGAAATCCATGTAAAATTCATAGAAAAGGCAGTGTTTACATTGCTTACTAGGGGCACCTCCAGTGACCACTCCTCAGATGGCTGCTAGAGGTGCTTCCTACTGCCATTCAGCGTCCACGCTCTGCATGGTTCAATGCATCTCTGTGAAGAGGTGCTAATAGGCCATGCCAGTGTTTGGCTTTACCCCTGCCCCACCTTCTTGCCAATCTCAGCCAACCCAATGTTTTCCCTATGGGATAGTGCTGCTAGAAATAAGGAGAGTTTTATTATCTTTTAAGAGGGGAAAGGGGGGCCAGCCACCTAAATGTTTTTTTTTACTATAATGTTCCTTTAAAGTCCATTATTTCAACCAGATGGTCTTACAGAGAACATCTGATTGGTTTGGCCATTTGCCATGCATGCGCACTAGCCACCCAATGCTTTCTTAAGGCATGCTTTCCCAGGTCAACGAGGGAGAAAAGGTAAGTAAAATTTTTTTTTTTTACTTCCTACAGACGGGGGCCAGGGGTCTAACTGGTAAACAGGGCCCTATAGCTATAGGAATACACAAAAGGAATGATTGCATTGCCTTAACTACCCACCCCACTCACTCACTCACTCACGTCTGTATATTTTGGGCTGTATAGAATGGAGCAATATAAAAAAGAAGGCATACCTGCTTAGTGGCTCTTTTTACATTATCCTTACCGATTGGAATGACTTACTGAATAGCCCATCTTTTCCCATCAGCCATAAACATCAAGTGTAACACTTACTTGGAGTCCCTTCCTGGTCCTGGACCCATGTTTAACCCCTTGAGGACCAAACTTCTGGAATAAAAGGGAATCGTGACATGTCACACATGTCATGTGTCCTTAAAGGACCACTCTAGTCACCCAGACCACTTCAGCTTAATGAAGTGGTCTGGGTGCCAGGTCCAGCTAGGGTTAACCCATTTTTTCATAAACATTTTTTCATAAACATAGCAGTTTCAGAGAAACTGCTATGTTTATGAATGGGTTAAGCTTTCCCCTATTTCCTCTAGCGGCTGTCTCATTGACAGTCGCTAGAGGCGCTCTTGCCGCGCGTGTGCATTCAGCCGACGGGGAGGAGAAGAGGAGGATCGGAGGAGGAGAGCTCTCCGCCCAGCGCTGGAAAAAGGTAAGTTTAACCCCTTTCCCCTTTCCAGAGCCGGGCGGGAGGGGGACCCTGAGGGGGGCGGGGCACCCTCAGGGCACTATAGTGCCAGGAAAACGAGTATGTTTTCCTGGCACTATAGTGGTCCTTTAAGGGGTTAACAGGGAAGCTTGCTAAATTGTTCTTTCTATTACCTTAAGAATGTTTTTAGTAAAGAAACAAATACTTAATGGGCAGATGGGAGGTTACTGATTGATTTGTACCTCTTACTATGCCCCCCATCCTGCCAAAGCCCTTGTAAATTTCTTATTACATTTTAATGAGTCATTTGGTTCCTATACAATACAGAATGATTAGCAGTATATATATATATATCGTTTAGATCCTTCTCAAAGGGGAAAGGTATGCATTACCAGTGATTGGCTGCAGGTAGGTTAGATCAAATATCTCCTGAGTCACAGTATCTTTATCCTTTTTCTTCTTTTTCCCTCGTTCCTCAGGTGCCCTGAGAAACGAAAGTTCTTCTGGGTTTCTGATACCTGGAGAAACAGGTAACATGAGAGTTTCCTGAGAATAAGTAGGTCACCTGATAGGATATATTACAAGCATAAAGATTATTTGATGCCGTGAAGCTTTTTAAAATATAGGGCTCTGTGTACTTACCTAACACTTTGCAGACCTCTGCGCATGCACTGAATGTGGTGCTGGAGAAGGAGACCCGTATCCTCAGGGAGCGCTGGTTGGGTAGAGATAGGATAACAGGCTTGTGTTGGGGGGTGAAATGGAGAATGGCATCTGCAAGAACCCCATATTTGTCCAGAGCCCAATTGGTCTTAAGTAGCCATTGGCGCTTTTGTTCCCACCACAAAGCGTGATCAGACCAGTTGTGTGCCCTCCCTGCAGGAAGATGATTGACAAATATTGTAGATCAATGTTAACTAACAATTTTAGGCAGATTTTAGTCGACTAAATTTTTCGAGATTTAGTTGACTAAAACTAAAACGATTCAGATGACTAAAATACGACTAAAACTAAAATGGCTTTTTAGTCAAAAGACTATGACTAAAACTAAATTGAAATTTGCCACCAACATTAACTATGCACAGAGGGGGTGTGGAAGGGGCAGACCAGGGCTTGGTCACTATGTGTCCAAGTTCTGTACGCTCAATAATAGTCACTATGTGTCCAAGCTCTGTACGCTCAATAATAGTCACTATGTGTCCAAGCTCTGTACGCTCAATAATAGTCACTATGTGTCCAAGCTCTGTATGCTCAATAATAGTCACTATGTGTCCAAGTTCTGTACTCTCAGCGATGGTTACTGTGTCCTGGTTCTGTACTCTCAGCAATGGTCACTGTGTCCTAGTTCTGTACTCTCAGTGATGGTCATTGTGTCCAAGTTCTGTATTCTCAGTAACAGTGATGATCACTCTGTCCTAGTTCTGTACTCTCAGTGTCACTGTGTCCTTGTTTTGTACTCTCAGTAACAGTGACGATCACTCTGTCCTGGTTCTGTACTCTCAGCGATGGTCACTCTTTCCTAGTTCTGTACTCTCAGTGACAGTGATGATCACTCTGTCCTAGTTCTGTACTCTCAGTGACAGTGATGGTCACTCTGTCCTAGTTCTGTACTCTCAGCGATGGTCACTCTGTCCTAGTTCTGTACTCTCAGCAATGGAAACTGTGTCCTAGTTCTGTACTCTCAGTGATGGTCATTGTGTCCAAGTTCTGTACTCTCAGTGATGGTCACTGTGTCCTAGTTCTGTACTCTCAGTGACAGTGATGATCACTCTGTCCTAGTTCTGCATTCACAGCAATGGTCACTCTGTCTGAGTTCTGTACTCTCAGCGATGGTCACTATGTCATAGTTCTGTACTCTCAGTGACAGTGAGGGACACTGTGTCCTAGTTCTGTACTCTCAGTGACAGTGATGGTCACTCTGTCCTAGCTCTGTACTCTCAGTGACATTCACTGTGTCCATTCGTACTACTGTATTCTCTCTCAGTCAGTCATTGTGTTAACTCCTAGCTCTGCACTCTCAGTGACAGTCACTGTACTCTCTCCCAGCTCTGCACTCTCAGTGACAGCCACTGTGTTAACTCCTAACTCTGCACTCTCAGTGACAGTCACTGTACTCTCTCCTAACTCTGCACTCTCAGTGACAGTCACTGTGTTCTCTGATAGCTCTCCACTCTCAGTGACAGTCAATGTGTTCTCTCCTAGCTCCGCACTCTCAGTGACAGTCACTGTGTTCTCTCCCAGCTCTGCACTCTCAGTGACAGTCACTGTGTTCTCTCCCAGCTCTGCACTCTCATTGTCCTCCCATACACAGTTTCTCTTTGCATAGACACCAAAATATCTTCCTCTTTTCATCTCCCTGTGGTTATTTTGGTCCCAGCAGCTACAGGGATAGGAGGAAGTTGCTGACCACAGTTAGGCCTGGAAAAAGCTGATTATACTGATGATGGTTTAGTGCGTTCTGAAGTTCCTGAACAGAGTTATTCAGCCAAGTGTCATAGTATGTTCTCTGCAGTGTAATGGCAGTGGTGGAGTTTGTTTTCACCACTCACCGATTTTCTCCACCACCTTTAACATGACTCCCCCAATGTGAAGTTCACCCGTCACCCTAAGTACCACCGGTTCCGCTTCTTCTCCCATCTCCTCCACGAAGATCCTCAACTCCCAGGAGTTATCTATGTAATCTCCGCTGGATGTCTTGATTCCAGCCATCTTTAGGAGTCTACACCAACCTGGTAGGGGATGGAAAACAGCGTTAGCCTATTTATCAGTTCATATTACTAATTCATTAAATGGTTAGGCTGCTCCAAATTGTTTTGGGCACATCAACTTCTCCACTTTCTGTCATCCTTCTTGAGAACTTATCTAGAAGGGGAGACCACTGTTTATGAATTAAATTACAGATTAGCACATAAAAAATTGAGACTGCTCTCCCTATTGTATGCCCATTTTATTCCATTATCCCATCCCATACAACTCTAAATGGAACTGGGGGAAGAATTAGAAGAAAGCAAAATGACTGATACCTTCACTAACAAAATGCATATTACTGAATCTACACAGGTTTAAGAAAATTGTTATAAAGTGCAGGTGCCATGATACATCCATCCATCTTCTTTTTTTCAAATTTGTGAGGAAGAGGACATGTACCTTCTTCAAGTGCATAGACTACCTCTGCGCCACTGCACCCACACTACTTCATCGAGATGAAGGCATCCGGGTGACCTTAGTGTCCCTTTAAGGCTTAGAATTTTTTATTTATTTTTTCTGTTAGGAAGATAAATTTAGGTTGGCCTGGATAAGCTGAAAAATATACTCCTGATTTCCTGGGTTATGTTTTTCTAATTTCTCACTGAGCCAAGAGTAGCACTTTGAGTGAGATATGTGTATATTTCCCATCAATAGGATGAATTAAAGTGTTATGGGAGGTCACATAGCTAAAAGGAGGAAGATAATGGCTGTTGGAATGGTGGAGAAAGTGGCATAAAATGTCATGGTGCATATTTTCTGGGGTGATGCGCTGGTTGCCTGCCAGCTAACCAATCTTCACATGAGCACTGCACTCACATGGGCTAAAGTAAATGGTAATGGGCTTGTGCTGTAGCTCTTTTTGGTAACATTCGTTGATGTCCACAGAAATAAAAAATTGGGACATTGAGTCCCAGATTGTGGATGTTTCACCACACAATTAAAGCTTTGGTAGTGTGGTGTTTCATCCATACCCATATATTTCTTTGGGTGAAACAATAGATATTTTAACAGTCTGTTTGTAACGTATCTTCACAAAAATATAACTCCAAATTGTTCAGAATCTGAATGTTCAATATCATCAGTGGCTCGCCATATCAACGATGTGAACAGTACTTCTCAAAATAATTTACTATAAAAAATAATGTATTGCCCACGGAGTCTACCAATCAATCATAGTATGAATGACACCATCAGACCTCCCTTCTAGATGACAATGTATATATATATCAATGTGTATACTGTTGATAAATAAGATGACATATCTACAGGAACAGGAAATGTCTGTGATCTATTCGCTCTTCCCCTCCCTCTACAGACTAACATATATTTTTTTACTTATACGTACTAGAGAGAATACATACAATTCAGCAACACAAAACTACAAATCTATATGAGTAAAAGATCATTCTAAATATTATAATGGGAAAGATTATACCGGATAATGCCTTATTTTTTGGAAAGTAATGTGAACACAGAACAAACACATAGACTGTAATAAAGAAGAGAGGATATAGAAAGTGCTATATAGACTGAATGAATTAAAACACAGGATTTCGAGGTGACATTTAATCAGTTGTAGTGACGTAGTCTCTACAAGCGAAATTATTGGAGTACAGCTTAGACAGCAGTAATTCAATATAATATTTGGGGATTTATACATACCAAGTGCTGGAATATAATATATATTCTAGAAAAGACATGTAGAGTTCTGAAGTGACAAGAAGGCTCTAGATGTGGCATGTAGGCTACTGCAATGGAATGCAAACAGTCAGAAAGAAATGGAAGCTCGACAAGTGATGTCAGCTGCTGTAGTAACGTGGCATGCAGGCTCTAGAAGTGTCATGGAGGTGGCTGAAGTGACATGCAGACTGTAAAATAGACTGCTAGAGTGTCAAACAGGCTATACAGGGAAGTATAGTCTGTTGCAATGTCTTGCTGGCTCTGGAAGTAACATGTAATCTGTAGGAATAGTGTAGAGTCTATAGAGGGGACATGTGGGCAGATGGGGTAAGGATGTTAGCGTGGCATGGGTTCTCTTGTGGGTTCTAGAGCAGGTTCTAGTAATAACGTGTGTGCTGCAGTGACGTTCTGCTTTTCACGGTGACTTGCTTGTTGGAATGCAGGTGGTGATAGTGACAGCTCCATAGGTGGTGTGTAGGATGATGACGTGACATGATGGTTGCTGAAGGAACGTTCGCTAGATATTTGGTAATATAGAAAGAGAGAAGTAATAATAGCTTGGTTTACCTATTACTAAACTGCGGTGTTTATAAACGAGACACAGGCTGTATGGAAGTAGGAAACAGGATGTGTTTTGACAGGTAAGTTTGTAGAGGATTGGGTGTTTACAGATCTCCCAGTCATGAAGGTGTATGGGGTATTAGTGAAGTTATTACAGCCACTGTTTGGGTGATAGGATGGTTATTACCTTTTGGTTAGCTATCAATGGCCGACCGCCCTGGGATTTATTTACTAAATAATGACTTGCAGTAAGTTAAATAAACACTCTAGGCAGTGTAACTGCTTCATCACATTGAAGTGGTTATAGTATCTGGAGACCCCCTGTCCTTTGTTCTGTACTAAACTATTTTTTTTTTATGCTAATCAAGAGGCTCCAGCAGCCCATTACCTGTGTGCTACTTGAGCTAATGAGAGAGCATTAGCCCAAGCAGCAATGGATGGCAGTGGTTGGCTGAGATTGTCAGTCGACCACTCCCAACCCGCCAGACACTCTTTGCTAAAGTTATGTCTAACGAAGAGTGTAATCTCTGCCTTAGCTATACCTCCAGTGGTGACCAGGCTGTGGGTGGCCAGGGACCCCCATTCAGAATTAAACTGTTACAAAATGAATGGAGGTACAGCCCCAAGGGACACAAGGCACTATAACTACAATGAGATGAAATGGTTACACTGCCTAGAATGAGATGAAATGGTTATTCTGCTCAGAATGAGATGAAATGGTTATACTGCCTAGAACGTTCCTTTAATGTGATTGGAAAAATGTCCCTTTAATTTTGATTGAAAATATGTAAACTTATAGCATTTGAAAGGTATGTGCTTACATGCACAGAAAAACTTCAAAAAGACCCTGTCTTCAATCACACACACGCAGATACTCATATGGATAGTTGTTAAAAGCAAAAATTACGTTTTTATCTACTACTCAATGTGGCGTAGAACAGAAAGTAGCTGACCCTTAACCTCTGTACCTTATCTGCTCTGTGTACAGTATCTGTAGTGTTTATTATTATAATTATTGATATAGCGCCAACAAATGCAACAGCACTGTACAATGTTTAACCACAATGTGTTATATTGACTATAACCCCACAGCTAACCTACTATCTCACTTTTTATTGAATAACCCACAGAGCATACATTACAGGCTTTTTAGTTATTTAATGACAACAAAGTCTTTGTTGATGTGGCTATAACTTCATCATATCTTTGCTGCGTCTAATACTGGATATTAAACCCAAGCCTAAAAAGGGTTACAGTGGCAAAAAGAGAACTTGGGTAAATTTGAGGTGCTACAATTGTGAAAACAGTATTGTTTAAAGCAGCGGTAGACAACCTGTGGTACTCCAGATGTTGTGGACTACACCTCCCTTAATGCTTACAGCCATAATGCTGGCAGAGCTCCAGGAGTGATTTTGTCCACAACATCTGGAGGACTGAAAAGGGACACTACAAGTACCATAACCACTTCATACTACTGTAGTGATTATGGTGTCAGCAGAGCCCCTGTACTCTCCCAGAGTGAGTATTCAAACTGTTTAAGAATGGTTTTACATTTTCCTAGGGATCGCAGGGCACATGTTACCCTGGAACATTCCATGGCCAGGCTTAGCTCCGTGCAAGAGCTTCTGACTGCAGAGAGGGGATGATTACAGGCATCTGATGGATCTAGGTAGGTCGGCAAACTGTTCTTAACCCCTTAAGGACCAAACTTCTGGAATAAAAGGCAATCATGACATGTCACACATGTCGTGTCCTTAAGGGGTTAAACAGTTTGATTACTTATTCTGATTATGTACATGGCAATCCTGGCACCCTACCCTCTACAGAGGGCTGCAGTAGTTATGATTCTTGGAGTGTTCCTTTAAGATTTTAGAATATTGGCAATATTGGCAAAACAAAACATGTCTTAAAGGGGTTAAAGTAAATAACTGTTCCAGATTTTTTTTGTGGAAAAAAAAACCTGTATGCTCATTCAATAGAGATAGGAGACAGTCCATCCTTTCTTTTGAAAGTATTTCTCTATACAAGAAAATATCCCTCTATGTCTGGAAAGCTGGTGTTAATACAGCACCATTTATATTAGTTCTAGTTGTTGACCTAGGCCTTGGCTTTATGGATGGATACTGTTAGCTAGGTTCGGTTGAGGTTGAGGTTGAGATGTTTAAAAATTGTGCCATGAAAATAACCAGTCATTCATACTATATAAGATAATGTCTCAACATGAACCATAAGCACATGGCAGATATTCTCCAGATAAGCCAACGTGATATAAATGTAGCCATTTTTTGTGAATAGACCGACTATTATAAAGGACAGAAAAATGTCTATAATAGGAAATATCATTCCGAATGAACGAAGATGTAGCTTCTGCGGTCTATTCTTCATCTTCAGATGTTCTGCAATAATTTTATATTTCGCCAATGTATTATATATGGTACAACTTGTATACTACAGCAAAGATCCTGGGAGCGAAAACGCACATCTAAATCTAGTAAACGTCATTTTAAGTTGATAAATGAGATATATCAACATAAGATTCGCCCTCCCTGTACCCCACTATATCACTATAAATGCTCACTCCCCATAGACAGCAAGATTACTTTGGGTTAAGTGTCTTCGCACTAAGATGAATAACCTCCGTTTAGTTCCTTGTTTTGGCTGTGGAACCGTCTCTACTTTCTTGGTCTCTTAGCCTGTGGCTTAATATGTATCTCATACAATCTGAGTGTCTCCTCGTTAGGGTTTTTCTAATGCCTGTGGCCTTAGTAGCTTTGCCGCTCCCTAAGCGCAGTTACCTCCCTGCTTCCTGTCTCTGTCGGTGTACTGTATTTCCTCTTGCCCTTTCTCTGCCCTCTTAGTTACACCATTACTCATGGCTTTCTTAATTCACCATGAAACAATCATCTCCTTTAAAACTCATCTCCTCGTTATGATTTGATACCCCCTTTTAATCTCTTGAACTATCCTCATCTCTGATCTGTAGTCTCACTTACACCCGTGATCTGTTCTTATTTATACTTCCTTTCCCAAGTCCCCCTTTATTTCTTGGTTAAGTCTTTAATTACTACATTTTATGGTCTATTGAACATCCTGGAGTCCTTTTTGCTTTTGGCCTTTCTTGATCCTATCTCAGCTTGTCTCTAAAGATATGGAATAATTCATGACTTGATAGTCCTTTTACATACCTTGTTTGTACTTGTCCTGGTCAAAGACTTTGAGTTCTGCGTTATGCTGGTTTTTGATTCCTGTGTTATGTCTTCATTCCATAAGCTACCTTTGCTTCCAATTTCTTTTCTCCGTTTCTCTAGTTCTCTTTATAATTTGTGAGCTTACTAATCGTGGTTAATGTGTCCCCTCAGGTTTCCTCCCTTAGCTTCCTCTCTTACTTCTCCTTTACATAGAAACAACGCCTCCTTTCACAACACCCAATTATACATCATATATATGGAAAAAAATATGAAGACAGAACACAGCAGCCATACGGCGACAATGACTTTTAAATGCAAATTATTTTGTTCATGAAGACACAAACAATCTTTGAAATCCTCCTATTAGTGTAGAGAGAAAACAAACAATATTACAAAGTAAGTACTGACAACATTTAGCTTATAAAAGATACGGTGAACAAGACCAGACAGACAGCTGGAGTAGAATTGTGGTCTTAAATAATGGTTAGCACACACGGACTGACACTATGTCCATGACACAGTCGCACTCATCTGTGGAATCTCTGCAATAATAAACATGATTCTATCTAAAGACTTGACTGCATTGTTTAACTCATTTCACCTCTAAGTGTCAGAAAGCCAACTTGGCCACATGTAGCTAATTGTAACCTGGAGGCCTATGTGTGCCTCCAAACCTTTCATATATTTCTTGTGCGTATACAGTGTGCATACTTACCAGCAGGGATGAAGTAAGGATGAGAGAGAACAAATACCTGGCATTGGGTTTTGCCAATTATGGAATTTGCCGATGATGCCTTGAGTTTGATCTATTTGACATATTGTGTCAGATAAATATCGTCCATGCGATCAATTTGGGATAAACAATTTGGATGAACCAAAATGGACGAAGATGCACCTTCATGTGTACTGCAAAACATATGCATAATGTAAATATTATGGGGACAGGGCCTAACAGCCGACACTTTCTTTGGCCAAATTCCTGTCTCCATCCTGGGGAAAACTGCTATTCCTCTGACACCATGCTGCCCGCAGCTTGTGGACACAGCCTGTGACAGACCTACCTGCGGCTTGCAATTACACTTGAGGACAGGGAGGCGGCCGATCCCTGCCCTTGACCTGGAGCTTGCTGGCTTTGAGCCCTGTTCCCCCCCCCTTTGGACCATTGGGGGATATCCTCCACTGGTATCCTGGTACATCCACCTGGCCAAATTTTAACACCCACCAGCGCACCAGAGAGTAATGGTCTGATTTCCAAAACGGCTGCCCTGTCTGGGCCTGTATCCAAGCCCAACTCCCTGCAACCACCTACAATTGTGTACAAATTTCTTATGGTGTTCGATCACATCTGCGATTTGTTCTAGGAGAAACTCTCTGGAAAGGGGCTTAGCTCCACTCCTGCTGACAGCATTGTGGTGCCCCAGAACAGCCCCGTGTTGCATCACCGAATACGCCAATATACCCGCTACCGCTTACTCATACTATGGAGGAACAAGCTCTGTCATTCCCAGCGTAATCCAGAGACTTCCATTATCTGTGAGAATTGGACTCAAGGGGATGAAGAATTCTGGCACAGCAGCACTCCCACTGACCCTGACCTTAGAATCTGGCATTTCTTCCAGAACTGTTGATGGGGTATTATTGCAATCCTACCAGGCAGAGTGACTGGCTATAGCATGCGGCCTACATGTGGCATTGGATAAAACCAAGAATTTATTTTTTTTGAGATTTGTATTTTATTGTTTTTCAACATAATATTAGGGGGGGAGGGGGGATACAGAAAGAGAAAAAAGGGGGGGGGGTAGTCACATTGCATTTTTTGCATACAATCAGTTGTGTTTTACAGTATGCGTCACAGAACACATCACATTTACACTGGTCAATTCGAGCCAACACATTATGAGCCAATCTCCGCAGTGCCCTGTACTTTGTTACCAGGTCGTCAAACCCTACTTGTCCCTAAGACCCTGTTTGTTCGGCCGTCGCCGGCTCCCTTTAGTGTCCTAGCTCCCCGATCCTGGGTTGTCCCTTTTCGTGATGGTTTATAGTGGGGTTATGGCTTGTGCATCCTCTTTTATGGTGTGGGGATTAGTGAGTGGGGGTGGCCCTATGGCCAGTAATTCTCTATGGGAGTTCATTGGTCTGGGTTGTCCGCTCTCCAGGAGCGCCATAATTCCCATGTACTCAGGAAGCGTTGTGGGTACGGGTGTGTCGTAACGAAGTGTGTTTCATAGAGTAGTTGTTTGTCTATTTCTTGTATAAGGGGCAGGATGTTGGGGTGTTTGTCCGATTTCCAGAGTCTGGCTATTAGTTTTTGGGCGGTTAATAGAACATGGCATATCAGTTTCTTCGCCCCAGTAGGTACGGTACTCGGGAGGTCTAGCAACAAGAAGGTTGCGGGTTCGAAGGGTATGTCAGTGTTGGTGGCTTCGGTAATGAGCTTGTGTACCTCTTTCCAAAATCTAACAAGGCGGGGGCATCTCCACCAGATGTGCATGACTGTTCCGTGGTCTCCTATGCATCTCCAGCATGATGGAGGCGAGTGAGGGTATTGTTTATGTATGCGGGTCGGGACCATGTACCACCTATATAACGTTTTTCGGTGTTGTTCCAGCAGTGGGGCTGATTTAATCAACCTCTTCGTGGAGTTTTGTAACAGTCCGAGAGTGGCTTGAATGTGGGTGGCATTTTCCCCGATACGCCTATTTTCTCCCAGGTAGAGGGTTCCACCGGCATGAGTTGGCCCGGGGGTTTTGTCTTGGTTCGTGTGGTGAAAAGGGAGTGGAGTTGAAGGTGCGAATATTGTGATGTTTGTGGGATGTTGTAGATGGATCGGAGCTTAGCGAAGTTCATGAGTTTGCCTGCTTCACACATGTGTGACAAGTGGGTGATCCCCATGGCCTTCCATGGTGTCGCATGGAACGTTGGGATGCAGTATGTTATGGCTTCGATTGGGGTTGCCATTGATAGGGGGTATCCTGTTTCGAAATGCACTCTATGTGTTTCCCAGACCTGCAGTGCCAATGCAAGTTGGGCGGGTGGGAGTGGGGTGGCCGGCCTGTCCTTTTTTGGTAACCACAGCAGGTTGGGGACTTGGAAGGGTAAGATGGCCATATGCTCCATCGCCACCCATTGGGGTTGGTTGTCCTTGGTCAAATGTGGCAAGAGGGAGGACAGTACTGCAGCTTGGTAATACAATTTGACGTTAGGGAATGCCATTCCCCCTTGTGCTGTGGAGGCTAGGAGCACTTTTTGTGAGATTCGTGCCCGTCTCTTTCCCCAAGTGAATTGTAGCAGTTTGGCCTGGATGGTATTGAAGTACGATGGTGGTACTCGTAGGGGTAGGTTCCTAAATAAGTATTGAAGTTTCAGTAGTATGGTCATTTTTAGTGCTACTATCCGCTCCGACCAAGTTAAAAATAACCGGTCCCAGCCCTTCATTGTTTTAAGACAGTCCTCCCAAACCCTGTTATAGTTCGCTGGGAACATATCTGTGGCGTTTTTAGTAAATGTCAGGCCTAGATATTTTATGTCCTTTTTCCTCCATTCAAATTGGTAGTCTTTGTGTAGGTTCGCCAAGACTTGTGGGTCTAGGCGTAGACCTAATGCTTGCGTTTTGGAGGTATTGAGGGAGTAATAGGACAGTGTCCCATATTCATGTATGAGTCGCATTATATGTGGGAGAGATCTCTCGGGGTGGGAGATGTACAGTAGGATATCATCTGCGAACGCCCCTATCTTTATTTGGCGGCCATGCCAATCCACCCCTGTTATTTCTGTTCGGGTTCTGATCCATGTGAGTAGTGGTTCCAGGGCTAAAACGTAAAGTAGGGGGGACAGGGGACACCCCTGTCGTGTGCCATTAGTAATTTTAAAGGGGTTAGACAGAAAACCCGCTTGTAGTACCCTTGCAGTGGGGTGTGAGTATAGAGCAAATATCTGTGTGATGAGTTGGCGTGGAAAACCATATCTCTGCAGCACCCTGTGGAGGAAAGGCCAACCCAGGCCTGGGCCGGACCTCCTGGGCCGGACCTCCTCATCCTCTCTAACACGAGAGCCAGTTTCCGGGTATTGTCCAGGCCCTGTCTCCCCAACACAAATCCCATTTGATCGTCATGTATGAGTGTCGGTAGTATTTTCCCTATTCTGGTCGCTAAGATCTTGGCGTAGATCTTAGCATCCGTATTTAACAACGAAATGGGTCTGAAATTCTTACATTGGTCAGCAGGTTTTACCGGTTTGGGTATGGTCACTATCGTTGCTAAGAGCATCTCAGTTGGGAGTACTCCTGTGTCCGTGGCCTTCTGGAACACTTGTACGAGTCTGGGGCCAAGTATTTCAGCGAAAGTTTTGTAATATATATTAGGGAGTCCGTCTGCTCCCGGGGATTTCCCTGTAGGGAGGTGTTGTATGGTGTGTAGAACCTCATTAAGAGTGATGGGTTCCAAGAGGAACACCTCTCATACACGTGAAGGTACGAGAATGCACATCCCACGAGATCCCATAAACTTTCTGTTCATTGATATACAAATGTACGAATTGTAAATCTCTGTGGTTTTTGTTGTGTATGACAGTACCCCCTCTACACCCTCTCTTTGTTCTGTAACCTCATATATGTTATAAATAAAGAATTTATAAAAAAAAGAGTGATGGGTTCAAGTAGTGCATTCCTTTGGTATCTGTCTATACTGGGCAGAGGGAGCTGGTCCAAGTACCTTTGGATAGCGTTTTCATCTAAGGGGGTTGTGCCTGGGTGATCTCCCAAATTATACAAGTCAGAGTAATATTTTGCAAACTCTTGGGTGATATCTAGGGGGTTTTGTATTTTGGACCCATCTGGGCCCTGTAAGTAAGCTATTTTGGAGGCTGCCAATTTCTCCCTCAGCCGATTGGCAGATGTTTTGTCGCTTTCTCGCTATGGTGATATGTGGTTGCCTTCATTCTATGAAGTAGGGACGCAGTTTTGGCTGCCTGTAACTGATGTAGCTGGTTGGTCAGAGATTGGATCTGGTTTGCTAGAAGTGGGGAGGGGGATCGTTTGTTTTGGGTGGTAAGGGCCGCTAGTTTCGTTTGGCACTCAAGTATGGTGGTTTGTCTTTGTTTTTTGAGGTAGGACGAGCGCCTGATAAATAGGCCTCGTACTACGGCTTTGTGTGCCATCCACACAGTCTGTTCTGACACTTCCCCAGTGGAGTTTGTCTGAAAGTAAGCAATGAGTTCAGCTTTTATTTGGTTCATAAAGTCGTGGTCTCGGAGTAAGGAGTCATTCATTCTCCAAGTCCCCCGTCCTTTAAACTGAAAAGAGTCATGTAACACCAAGTACACTGGGCTATGGTCTGACCAAGTGATGTCACCCATAGAGCATGTAGAGACTTGTGCTAACGTGGGTTGATCCACGTAAAAAGTGTCTATACGGGTATACGTGTTGTGTGCCGTCGAGTGAAAGGAGTAGTCTCTTTCCCCTGGGTGCAGCACTCTCCAACTATCATATAGGTTGTGTAGTGTGAGAAGTTTGGACACTGCCTTGCACATGGAGTTTACGGTCGCCCGTCTCGTCCCCTGGGGTAGGGCAGTCGTGTCGACATCTGGGGAGGTGAAGAAATTAAAGTCTCCGCAGAGCACCAGTCTACCTTGTCTATATTTATCTATGTCTTGCAGAAGACGTCTGAGGTATTTTTCCGTCCCAGTGTTTGGGAAGTAGGCAGATACCAAGGTATATTGGGCATTATTAAAAAGACCTACTAGTAAGACATATCTCCCTTGGGCATCTACTAATTTCGCCTGCTCCTGAAATGCCACATCTTTATGTATGAATATGGAGGCCCCTTTCGTTTTACTTTCTGACAGGGCATGGTATTGGTTTGGGTATAGTTTAGTGAAGATTTCAGGGGCCCTGGTCTTTTTAAAATGTGTCTCCTGGATACAGGCTATGTCGATCCCTTGTTCTTTTAGTTCTTGCAATAGTAGCCTTCGTTTACCTGGGGTGTTCAGCCCCTTGACGTTATAGGTTAGTAATTTCATTTAGGAGTGTCAGTTGGAAACAGTGTGCTTAGGCGGGTCGGTTTTCGTCCCTCCGTAATTATAACAGGTTACTGCAATTGTCCTGAGTGGGGGTTGTGCACTGCACGCGCCACTGTGAAGTCTTAGAATGTGACCAGTCAGGGATTTAGGGAAGTAAGTAGGGGGGGAAATTGGGGTGAAAAGAACAAGTGGGTAAGGTACCCATTTCAGCTCCAAGAAGTGGGGCCATACCCTGCTGCCTAGCATGGAGGCGCGGCTGCCGGGGGGGTGGAGGTGAAGTCGGCAATTCTCTAGGTCGTGCACCATAGAAAAAGCCAAAAACCGTGAGCAGTATTAACATACAACTATGATAGTTAACAATGTGTGCAACCCGCTTCTAACATTCTATTCTTTACCGTTTAACTACTTGTACTCAATAATAGCAGATTGTATAGGATATAGTTCTCAGTACTGTTCAGCCCCCGGTAGGGGGTGTTTTAGTACCTCTAATCGGGCAGAGACAGATTCTAGCCAGCAACAGCGCTTTCTGTTATGCCTTGCGCATGTACTCCGGTAAATATCAACTATCAGTACATAGATTATAGAAGAGTGTCAACCAGTTTGCTCTCCCAGGAACAACTCTAATGGAGTTATGCATCTATCTATCAACTGTTATATACATCACATAGTTACGTATGTTGGTAGGAATGTTCAGTTCTCATTGTGTTGTCCACTCCGGGGACATCCGCGGAACTTTAGCTGCTTTGGTGGGGTGTAGGTTCTGGATCGGGATTCCCCATTCTTTCAGCTGCTGGACACCTTGCGCCACTGTGTTGACGGGGTGTATTGCGTCGTGGTGAGAGATTAGGAGTTTAGCCGGGTAGCCCCAGCGGTAGTTCACGTTGTGTTCCCGCAGGGTGGAGGTGACCGGCCCCATGGTTTTCCTGAAGTGTAGCGTGTCCGCTGAGAGATCCGCAAAGATCTTGATGGAAGAGTAGGCTTCTGGCATACCCGCTTTTCTGCTGGCTTTCATTATCCTCTCTTTGGCGTGGAAGAAATGAATTCTCGCAATTACGTCTCGTGCGGCTGTCGTGGGCAGGTGTTTTGGTCTGCGTAGCCTGTGTGCTCTGTCTATGATGAGTTGATCCGGGTGGGTTTCTGGTGTGAGGCTCTGGAACATGTCTAACAAATAATTGTGCAGTTCTGCATTTGGTACAGATTCCGGGATCCCCCGGAATCTGATGTTGTTCCTCCGAGCTCTGTCCTCCATGTCTGCTAGTTTTAACCTGTGTGTTTCTAGGGAGTCATCCAGTTCCTGCAGTTTGTCAGCTAAGCTGTTGTGTGCCACTGCATACTCATCCATCTTTGTTTCTATCTGGGAGGTGCGGTTGCCAATGTCATGGATGTCCTTTTGTATTTCAGCTGTCAGTACTTGGAGCTGTTTTTTTTATATTCAGCTGTATATTGTCTGAGAATTCAGCCATCATTTCCCTGATGGCTCTCATCGTCAGGGGCTGTTCATTTTCTGCATGTGCAGGTGGTGTCTGAGGTGAGGGGGGGTGTTCCCGCCTGTTTTGGCCGCCGCCATCTTGCTCCTCACCCTGCTTGGAGGCCGCGGTCTTTGTAAGGAAGAACGAAGCTCGGTCCGACTTCCCTGCTTTCGGTTTCTGCCGCCGTGACATCGTGGGAGGTTGCTCAATGCAGTCTGGTAGGTGATCGCTCGGTGTTCCGCTTATCCGTTGCTCTACACGGTTTTCTCGCCGGGAGCTGCTCCTACATGCGTCTGCTCAGCTCCGGCGGTAAGCCACGCCCCCCAAGAATTTTTGACGGCGTAGATCCTGCATATCTACTGTTATCATCCTGTTGTTAGTGCAGGGATTCCTGTTCTCCTCCTCATCCTTTTTTATTATGACCAGAACCCAGTGGCATTACAACTATATTGTTTAATATGACAGCATGTCTTCATTAATAGTTAGTCCATTGTCTTTATCTTGTTTATTATTATACAAAGCACAATATTTTTCTTTGACATTTTCTACTAAATCTATATCCACTACTATTGTGCATCCTTCTGCAGAAATGTCTACGCAAGCCTTTTTATGTATACCAATATGCTACAAAAATAAAGAATGAAAAAAAATCATTATGTGTATATTTTGCAATACAGTGCTAAACACAGTTTAATTGAGAAGTAACCAACAGAGGGAAAAAAGAGGAGTAGAAAATAATCTTTATTATAATATATTTATATGTATACATTTTATGTTTATTAAATCTATACTATATAAGTATAGATTTGTTTATATCGTTTCCCCTTTTTTTCACTCTTTTGGTCACTTTTCACTTGTTCTGTGAATAAATCAACATTTAGTGACTATTCCAAAACCATCCATCATCATTTTTTCAATCAGACATCTTTTTCTTTGCTACAGACAGAATTCACGAATTAAATGAAACCGCTCATCAATTCCCTGTCTTGCTTTTTTTTGTGATTCGTTAATATAATGTTTTGGAGTTGCAGAATTTGTAAGAATTGGTCATTGCCCAAAATTCAGACAAAACGCAATATGTTTGAAACTGAATGCAAAAGTCTGCTAGATAAGTGAACAATAAAAGCTTTGTTGCTGGAAAATCCATATTTACAAAGAAAAATTACTTATTTTTATCAGAGTGCCATTCTAGTAAGTCCTGCATCTCTAACCTGTGTGCTTCCCTGATATTACTGGTAGTGTCAGAATGTCCACAAGAGGGTTAACGCACACCTAAGTTTCTTGCTCAGTGATGTCATGATTCAGTGTCACACGGATTAAAGTTTTTGTGTAATTACTAGACTGCAAATACTGTTCAACTGTGCAAACAAATCAAGTGCCTTTTAATCTATGGACGAACTGATCGATTAATTATGCAAATCAGTCCATAGATTGACAGGCATTTGATTTGTTCCGGGCAGCTGAAAGGTATTTGTAGTCTAGTAATTTTTAGTCGCCGGTAATAAAATCCCCCCAATAACGAGACCAAGCTCCGCATTGAGGGTAAAACACGAACTGAGTTTACTGTGGTCTACCCGCCCGTATTTATGCAGGTCTCCCACTTGGTGGACACTCCAATAGGGGACCAAATGGGAGACTGGAATAGCAGATGGACATATGGCATTTCAGGACATACAGTCACACAATATTCCCATCATTCATCACAGTTTCCTCCCCTCTGCCCGGGACATAATTGAGAAGTAATTCAATTATCTCCCAGAGCAGAGGCAAATCGCCATTTTAAATACAAATCACAAAACACATAAAAATATATAACTTTATAACTGCCGAACGTTTCTCATTCGTGTAACACATCCCCAGATAGCCTGGATCTGAGTGCATATTATTGGCGAATAGCGCTCAGATCCCATACGCATAGTTCAATCGCCATGGAGTCAAAGTCTATTACAGTTCTTCGGTATGCGATTGACTCCATGGGAAGGCTATCTGGGGTAAGTCCATTCGTGCCTTTACATCTCCCAAACGGCCGGTGTTCGCACACTTTTGTCGATTGGAGAAGGGAGGTCGACGGCATCAGCGGTGTTTGGTTGAAAAAGTGTCCGTTTTCAGTTCCATGAATTTAGTACCGAACACCGCTGGTCTTTCGCATGTTTTAAAATGGCCACCGCCTCGTGGTCGACATACGAACGACGACCACCCTGTATTCGGTTTTAGTTGAGAAGTGTCTGTGGTTAACCACAACGTTCTAATTGGGATCAATAGGTTAACCAGCATCACACTTCTCTTCTGGGTGGTCGTCCGTTCGACAGTTTTGTTCAGTAAAAAGTAAATTCATCTAAATCCAAGCATACAAATGAGTTCGTGAAACAAGCAAACAGACGAACACAGCAATCTTAGTTCATACGGATGGGTCTGTCACATTCATGTTCCCGACTATTCTCACAGTAACCTTTTTATCTTGCAGTCTCAGTTTGTGTTCCTGACTACTCTCCCTAAAATCCATTGTTGGATCCAGACCCTGCCCCTTGCTCCTGACTACTCTCTTGGATCACCCCTGCATGCCTGCTGCCCTCCTGGATATCAGACTTCCTTATACTAATTATTATTATGGACGCTGGATCTAGAAGCGTAACTAGAAAAATTGCCCTGGCCCCATCCCCCAGCCCCTCCATGTGTCACATTCACGCCCCAAGCCCCTACATGTGTCTCACTGACGCCCCACAGGGTGAGTGTGGCATTGTTGGGGGGTGAGTATGACAGAATTGAATGGTTTAATGTGATAGATTAAGTATGGCAGGGTAAAAGGGGGCAAGTGTGTGACAGAGTGATGGAGAATGAGTGTGACCGGAATGGAGGGGGAAGTGTGACAGTGCTAGAGAAGGTGAGTGTGATTGCGTGAATATGGCAGAGCGATGGGAGGTGAGTATGACATTGGTGAGAAACAGGGGGGTGACAGTGTGTGTGGTGGGGTGACAGTTACAAAGACACACAGGTGCATACACTGGCACACATACAGATAAACAAACATCACCTTTACCTTCAGCTTCTTTAGCAAGGCAGTAGTCGTCTTGGAGGTGTGTTTCGGGTCATTATGTTGGAATACTGCCCTGCGGCCCAGTCTCCGAAGGGAGTGGATTATGCTCCTCTTCAGTATGTCACAGTACATGTTGGCATTCATGGATTCCTCAATGAATTGTAGCTTCCCAGTGCCAGCAGCACTCATGCAGGCCCAGATGACGACTCTACCCATCATCATGCTTGACTGTAGGCAATACACACTTGTCTGGTTGCCTCCACACACACTTGACACCATCTGAAACCAATAAGTTTATCGTGGTCTCATCGGACCACAGGACATGGTTCCAGTAATCCATCCTTAGTGTGATTGTCTTCAACAAACTGTTTGTGGGCTTTCTTGTGCATCATCTTCAGAAGAGGCTTCCTTCTGGGATGACAGCCATGCAGACCAATTTGATGCAGTGTGCGGCGTATGGTCTGAGCACTGACAGGCTGACCCGCCACCCCTTCAACCTCTGCAGCAATGCTGGCAGCACTCATACGTCTATTTCTCAAAGACAATCTCTGGATATGACGATGAACATTGTAGCAGAGATGCAATATTCCCCAGGTTATCTCCGCTTATAATCCAAGTGAGGCTCAGGAACAAGTAAATTGTAAATCCACAGGCAAGGTTTCCAGCAGGCAAAATAACAGCAGTATCCCAACAGCAATCCCAATAACTGGACGACACACAGTTTCAGGAGCAGAACTGAAAGCTTTATTCCACACTGGCCTTTTAAAGCCTGCTCCCATGCAAGGGAGGGATGTAGTCATTAGTACAGTAGCCAATCCTGTCCTGGTAACCTCCCACACATCTCCTCCCCTCAGCCTGCATCATAATCCCCTTATCCAGTACAGCAATTCCCCCCATTTCTGGATGTACCCCTAAACGTAGGGGTACCCCCTTAAATCATACATCCCCTGGTAGCCCTGATCTGGGTGAACAACATATCCAAAAATCACCCAGATCAGACCAGGGGTTCGGGAAATTTATGGAGGGAATAAAATGACCGACCGCACTGAGTGAAGCAGCCGAATGCGGTTCCATGTGAATGGGCCCTGCGGTCGGTCCTGGAGTCAGGGAATGAATGGCACGAAAACCTCTAGCTATAGCGGCTAGGGAGGGTTCGCCTGAATCCCCTCGTTCGGTTCTTTCTGTCTACCGAACGAGGGGCCATTCGGTAGTTAGGAACCGAACAGACCGGGCTTGTGGAGGTTTCAGCGGTGTTCGCCTAGTCGAGTGTCCAATTTGAGTACCAGACACTCGACGGCAAAACACCGCTGTTCGGGAGTTTTAAAATGGCCGCCGCCACGTGTTCGTTTGTCGAATGGCGGCCACCCCCGAGAACGGGTAATTAACTTGTCAATTACCCGTTCACAACAATGTTGCAACGGGTAATTGAGGACACACTTCACACAGGGGAGGTCTGATTGTTCGGTAGGTTCATTCCCTTAGTTTATTCGAATGATTCTACCGAACAATCAGAGGAATACATTTCTTTTAAACACATATAAAACCAGCAGTTTACACGAATGCAGCTATTCACATGAAATTTTCAGGACAGCCCAGTGCCATCCGCTACAAACATGTGCACTCAACTTCTTTGGTGGACCATGGCGAGGCCTGTTCTGAGTGGAACCTGTCCTTTGAAACCACTGTATGGTCTTGCCCACCGTGCTGCAGCTCAGTTTCAGGGTCTTGGCAATCTTATAGCCTAGGCAATCTTTATGTAGAGCAACAATTCTTTTTTTCAGATCCTTAGAGAGTTCTTTGCCATGAGGTGTCATGTTGAACTTCCAGTGACCAGTATGAGAGAGTGTGAGAGCGATAACACCAAATTTAACACACCTGCTCCCCATTCACACCTGAGACCTTGTAAAACTAACAAGTAACATGACTCCGGCGAGGAAAAATAGCTCCTTGGGCCCATTTTGGACATTTCCATTTAGGGGTGTACTGACTTTTGTTGCCAACTGTTTAGACATTAATGGCTGTGTGTTGAGTTATTTTGAGGGGACAGCACATTTACACTGTTATACAAGCTGTACACGTACTACTTTACATTGTAGCAGAGTGTCATTTCTTCAGTGTTGTCACATGAAACGGTATAATTAAATATTTACAAAAATGTGAGGGGTGTACTCCCTTTGTGAGATACTGTACATGCAGATACTCACCATATAACACATATAGATACATACACGGACACACATGCTGATACACAGACACACATATAGACGCACAGATACAGACACTAACATACATGCAAATAAACAGACACATATATACACACACACACACAGAATGACACACAAATATATATATATATATATATATATATACACACACACACACAAAGACACACATGCAGATACAGAGACACACAGAAAGACACTCTTACAGATACAAACACTGACACATACAGATACACAGACACACATGCAGATACACAGACAGGTATACATATAGACACAAAGACACTTAATGACACATTCAGATACACAGAATGACACTATGAGGAACTGACTCTGCTGGGTTTCAAACCCTGGTTTACATGGTGCTAAACCTCTTCCTTACCAGTACACCAGCCTGCCTTTTGCAAATTTACCTGAGATCTGATACCATTGCTTGTAGAGTCAAGGTTATCAGTGACAACTCTCTTCAGCTGTGCCTGGTCAGGTGTCTGGTTCTTGGCCTATAAAAGCAACTTCCTGTCTCTGTACCTTTGCCAGATTATTCTGTTATGATATTGATGTTACAAAGTTTTGGAGTCCAGTAGCCAGATCAGCAATATTTTCTGCCATAGGTAGCCACTCGTTACCCAGGTGGTTGAGCCCCTGAGCCTTGAGTGGCCTTCTGGTCTTAAGCAGAGATGGGAGACTGGAACAGAAAGATGATAATCGTAGTGAGGCAAGCCGAGGTCAGTGGGAAGGAGAAGCAGCAAAGTCAAAACAGTCCAAATTCAGCAACAGGAAGTAGAAACAGGAACACGCTTGATTAGAGAGTACAGGAACCACAATAATCTGGCAAAGGTACAGAGACAGGAAGTTGCTTTTATAGGCCAAGAACCAGACACCTGACCAGATACAGCTGAAGAGAGTTGTCACTGATAACCTTGACTCTACAAGCAATGGTATCAGATCTCAGGTAATTTTTCCAAAGGCAGGCTGGTGTACTGGTAAGGAAGAGGTTTAGCACCATGTAAACCAGGGTTCGAAACCCAGCAGAGTCAGTTCCTCACAGACACTCATACAGATACAAACAATAACACACATGCAGATACATAGGGCAGATACTCATACATACATACAGACACATACACATACATACAGAGACACACACATACATATAGACACAGATACTGTTTCTACCTTTTAGATGCAGGAGGGTGACTTTCCTGGTGTCCAGTGGTTGGCTCAGGCTGATGGGAGTCAGAGTTCCCACGTTAACTCCCTCCTCTCCTTTTCCTCCCTTGCGCCTCTCTGTGTAAGCTGGGATGAAGTGACCAGGGCTGTCGCTTCCTCCCAGTGATCTGACCTCATCACAGGGGGCCCGGTCGCGCTATTAAAAGGCTGCTGACCGGGCCCCAGGAAATATATTGCATCGGGTGGCCCTAACAGCACCACCCTATGTGCCCCTGAAGGTGCGGCCCCGGCGGTTGTACCGCGCAGCCAGGGCCGCACCACATGGCCGGTTGGCACCCCGGTAAGTCCGCCACTGACTGCATCCGTGCCTGCACTCGTCAAACCCCAAGTTTACTTATTTGCTATATACAATCATTCCAAAAAACTACCCATTTGTAGCTAGAGCTAATCCTACTGTATATATTGTAAATATCTTCTGTTACTGTTTTGTTCATTCGTTGTTACTGTTATCAAGTTAACTCCATTGTGCATGGGTTCCAGTATCAGTCTATGACAAGAGTGATAGTCATTTTATTTACTGCTTAAAATATTGTCTCCTCCAATTATTGAACCATTACCAGGAATCGTGACAGGCAGGGCCTGTGCAAGGAGTTTGAGCTACACAAACGAAGGCACATTTTGCTGCCCCCAAATTTCATCTACACCTGTGTGTCTGTAAAACCTTATTTTGCCCATCTTACCATCTAACTTGCTGAATTTTTGTTCCTATATGCCTTTTTTTTTTTTTTTAAACATATTTTATCCTTTTCATGATTTTAAGTCTTTATCCCACCTTTGGTTGCCTCTTTGCTTTGTGTCTTTTATCCCCCTTCTGAATGTCATTCCCCTTTAATGTATCATCTCTTTTAGCCCCCCTTTGTCTCTTACACTCCCCTTTGTGTATCAAAAATCAATATATAGGAATGGAAATACTCTCTGACACATACTATTGTTCACTGACCCATACTCACTCTCAGTGTTTTAATAATCTATACACACACCTGCACTCACTGGTTCATACATATGCATATACAAGCACACTGGGTCATAGACAAAAACATACTTGCTGACACACAAACCCATAGTCACTGGCTCATATACACACAAACTCATTGTCTCATACACACACACTGACACACACACACTCTGGCTCTTACACACCCTGACACACACTGACTGGCTCTTACACACACTCATTGGCTCCTACACACACACACACACACACACATTGTCTCTTACATACATACACACTGACTGGCTTTTACACACACAGACACACACTGACTGACTCTTACACACACATTTTCTCTCCTCCCACTGGTCACCTGGACATCTTTGCGCCCCATGGGCCGCCCAAATTAGAAGGAATAAACTGCAGTTTTATTTTAACCACTTTATCACGAACTACCACTAAAAACATATCTTATTTTTGTGGTTCTTCACACGTTTTATTTTGGAGAACTTCACAGACCACGTGAGTTCCACTACTATAAGTTCACCAGCATTCTGCTACTGTACTCGAGTACGATACCTGACATGTATAACCATATGCCAATTTATAATCCAATTTATAATCCTGCCCCTTAATCCCACCTCAAAGGGATTTCCTCTGCTAATGTCCATACTGATATCAGCAGAGGGATTTCCCAGGTCACGCAGTACAGAGCACCCTGTACCATGTGATTACAGCATCATTTTGGAAATAGTCCAGATTTCAATAAAAATTGACACTTTTATAAATAAACCTGGTTACACCCCCTTACTTCCTGGTTTGGTTAGTTTATTTGCACTACACTGAAGAGGCAGGAATTGCTTAGAGCACCTACAAAAACTTCTCATTGACCTGCATTGTGAAGTCTGTGATTGGACAGCCACAGAAAGTCTAGGCGAGGTTAGAAGGGCAGGGATTGCAAAGCCTGCAGACAAGAAAAATGCAGGTTTTGCAAGGTGTTTTTACATATAACTACAATGAAAAACTGCAAAAATAAATGCACGCAAGTTTTCATTTATTATATCTCTACCTAACAGTGATTTCTACTGAATTTGTATCCAAAGGAGTATAAAGGAGCGTCCCTTTAAATGGATTAAAAGGGCTATGTACAGCTCCTACTTTGAATTCTGCACATAGCTCATCTGTCAGTCTGGGGCCACGGTTTTACCTGACAGAGGGGATGCTTAGGTATCCAATGACACCTGGGGCTCCTTGGTACCAGCAGGCATTTGACTCTTTTGGAACTTTTAATGCATGATGGTCTGTGGCGTCAATGGGCGTTAAAGTCCTCTAATGTATGACGCCATAGTCTGTCATGTTTTGTTAGGAGGTTAATCAGAATCTTGTGTATATTTTGATCTTTACAGGAGCACCACCACAAAGAAATACATGTTTTAGGTGTGGCCCTCAATTCCCTATTTTCTGAAGAACTATGAAATCAGTCTTCAGTTTTACAACTCACTGAACTTCATATTACTTGCATGCTTTTTGCAACATGTAAATCGGGCTGACAAGAAATGTTCCTATTTATAAATTACTAATGGTTGAACAGCCCTCTCTGTGGGAATTATAGTCGTATTCCTCATCAGGCAGCATAGACAACTACCTAGAGCTGGCTGGGCTCAGACAAGGGCTGGTGGGCCTGGAGCTCCAATTTGGTCTTCCTTGAGCCGGCAATAAGATTAAAAGATTTCCATGCTCAGCCTTGCGCCTTCTCCCCTGCTTGAGGGAACATTGTGGTATGCACCTCCATCGGGTGCATATCACATTAAGAGCCCTCTTGCGGTCGGTCCTCCGGCACTTCTCAATGACTCAGAATGCTACAGCAAATTCTCAGAGTTATTCGCATAAACTCACACTCAAATTTCTCAATGCACAAATTTCAGTCACTACACATACACTCAGCAACAACACACACACTCAATCTTCCAAACACATAATCACACAATCAGTGGTGGAACTGCTGATGAAGTCAAGGGGGCCCATGCAATGCACTTAGGGACGCCTGAGGAGTACATGTCTTCAGGGGTCATGTTTTAAGCTGAGGCTCTTAAACGGTGCAACCGGGCCCCCTATTACATGGACAGCTCTAGGAGGAAGTGTATTTCCCAGTAGAATCATGAATATTTGTGCATATTCGGTGTGCTTTATTATATAGGATCTTTTCTTTTTCTTCTGAATATTTTGTAATAGAATTTTAATTTATACCTGCACCATATTGGTAAGGATTACACAACATTAGTAAAACCAAACCAGCCAGCTATGCACCGCATTATTCAGTACCCCCAGTAAGTAGCCATCTCTCTTCTCTATGTCTGATAATGATCTACTCTATTATCACCTTTTATCATCCCTAAATACACAAAGATCGATATTCCCCTGCATGTCCTTACTATGAGCAACGAGTGGCCAATCTAAACTTCATTAGTACGAAATTGATTTATAAATAGTATACACCAACACGTTTTATGCACTAAACTCTGAATCAAAGTGATCCGAAATCAAACTGAAATATCACAGCTTAAAGTATCAAGCTGTGTCTAAAGCCACGATTAATCATTGCCTCAAATCAGATAAATTTGCTTATATTTCACAATTTAGTTTTCAATTCAGTCCAATTTTAGGGAGGAACTCAGACAGGGATATTTACTAAAGCATTGAATGGCAGGAATTCAAATGTTAGATCAAAATAGCCAAGCTAAGTCAGCTAGGTGTTCAGTTTTGGCCCATGTTGCTATTGGCAGCCATTGTCAGCCGACACTCTCAGCCAAACACACAGTTTCTCAAACAAATGCTTCCACATTTGTGAAAAGGAACAGTAGAGGAAGCCAGACCAATGCCTATGGGACTCAACTTCACAATTGACAGTTGTGGCATTCAGGCTCTGTGTTCTTCCATTGTCTGCTAATTACCGTGAGGGCAGCTATGAGTATATGGTATAGGAGGTATTTTCGTCTCTGGTTTCAGTGGAAGTTGTATTCCGGTGCAGTGCTGTGCTGTGGTTGCTACGTCTTGCTAGTAGGTCTTGAGTCCTGTATATTGCCACCAGATATGTAGCATTGTGCCCTGGTTTGTGTGGCATCTCCAGCAGGCATCTGTTATATTCGGGTAACTTTATTTGAGACGTGTAGGGACTAGGTACCATCTGTATAATATTTTGTGCGATCGTTCGATATGGGATGCACAGAGGGTCATTTGTTTTTGAGCCTGGAGTATTTTCCTCCATTGGGAGTTGTTTAATTTGTATGCAAGTTTCTTTTCCCATGCTTTCGTGAATGGAAGAGATTCGATGTTCTGTGTAGATTGTTCGGAGGTGTAGATTATGGAGATGAGTTTGTTTGGTGGTGTGAGCCGTAGACAAATCTTCTCCACAGCTGTTAGGGTGTTATATGTGTCGTCTCCCTTTTCGTCTGTGTGATCCAGGATTGGAGCTGGGTGTAGGAGAATTGAGCTATAATGGGTAGGTTGAACTCTGTTCGTAGGTCTGGTAATGTTTTGAGGTGGGAGTCGTGTAGTAGTTGGGATAGGGAGTACGCTCCATGTCTGTTCCAGATTCTGTAGTTGATGTCATGGATTATGATGGGCATAGCCGCTAGCGGTAAGGCTGGAGGGATATGGTGCATCTGGTCCTATTCATATGGTGAATTTGGTTAGGACCGCATGAAGGAATGGCCAGTGCAGTCTGTCAAAAGCTTTTTTGACGACCGACAGCCAGACATTAGGTTTTCCCCTCCCCCGCGTTCCATGTAGTATGTCGAGCAGTTTTCTCATGCCATCTGCGCCCTGTCGTCCCCCCACGAAGCCCACCTGGACCTCAACTGTGAGTGAAGGGATTATGCGGTTGTAAAATATTTTGGCCAATAACATGACATCTGTATTTAACAGAGATATGGGCGAATTTCTTGTAATACAAGTTCAAAAGTTTGTCTGGGCCTGGGGATTTCCCAGGTGGTAGTGCCTGAATGGCGTCTAGGATTTCTTATGCGGTGATAGTGTGTTGTATCACTGTTGCCTGCGTGGGTGTCTGGGTCGGTAGTGTGGTGAGTTGTAAGAAGTTGGTGATGTCTCGTGTGGTCGGTTGATGTAGGGCTTTGTCCTCATTGAGGTTGTAGAGCTTATGATAATATGCCACCATTTTTTCATTTATGTTTTGGGGGTTTTGTAATTTGGTGCCCGTGCTGGTAACCAGGTAGAGAGTTCTGGCATTGGCCTTTTTTCGACGGAGCATGTGAGCTAGGGTTTTCCAGGCTTTATTGCCTTGGGAGTAGGTTCTCTGTTTTAATTTAGTCTGTATGTGTGTGGTCTTGTTTAGGAATAGTGCATTAATGCGGGCTGTCGTTTTAGCTATTACTTTAGTGTGTGCCTCCCACGGATGCAGGAAGTGTGCGTTGGTGGTATCTCTCAGTTTGCGTAGTGAGGTGTTGTAACCGTGTGTTCTTGATGTGCGGCTCTACTGATCAATAGGCCCTGGCTTGTGGGCTTGCCCTGTTGAGGTGATACTGATATCTGGGATGGTGTTGAGTTCGAAATATGTTTGGATGTTTACTGTGAGTTGTTTGGTAAAGTGTGTGTCTTGCAAGAGTGCGTCATTGAGAGGCCGGGGGGTGGGGGGGGGGAAGGTTGCCTCTATGTTGGTAGTGGTCATGGTGTTCGGACCAAGTTATGTTGCCTATGTCGCATTGTGAGATTTTGGGAAGGAGTGTTCCAGATGTGAGGATGAGGTAAATTCTGGAGTAGGTCTTGTGTACTGCCAAATGGTATGACTAGACCCTGTCAGAGGGGTGTAGAGGCGTGGGCATGCATGAGGTCCCTTACATATACCTGGAGGTCACAAAACAGATTCTGGGACCCTACTGAGGCGTAGGTTGTTTCGTGGCACCGTCTGCTGAGTCCGCCATAGGGGTTTCCATCGCCTCTAGCTGGTGCTCCAGGGCCTGCACTTGGTCGGCCATTTTGTTTTGAACCGTGGTGAGCACTTTGCACTCCGCTTCCACGCGGTTCGCTCTGGTGGTGAGGTTTGAGACTTAATTTATTAGCTGGTCTGCTGTGGTTTGCCATGAGGCACTTAGTTTTGTGGACATAGTTTCCATAGCATTTGCAAATAAATCTTTTGTGAGGCTTTCAGAGTACAGCGGTGGATTCAGCGCAGCCATGTGGTTGCTGGATTAGACTGTCACAGCGCAGTCTCGTAGGCCCGTCCGCTCGGCAAGGTGGTTGTTTTCTTGCCGAAGAAGTTTTGTTTGTCGGCAGTCTGGTCAGATACCCATAAATGACCTCTGTCCAGAGTCAAAAGCATTTTCAATGGGGAAGTGAGCATCAGAGCTGGACCATTGAACAATGGAAGAAGCGTGCCTGGTTTTCTTTTAAGATGGAGGTGGATTGCTCAATCCAATTGAGCAGCTGCGGGATGTACTGGAACAATAAATCCGATTAATGGAGGCTCCACCTCTCAGGATCTGCTTCTAATTTCTTGGTGCCAGATAAGCACAGAACTCATTCAGAGATCTTATGGAGTCCATGCCTCAACACATCAGATCTGTTTTGCCAGCACAACAGCAACCTACCCAATATTAGGCAGGTGGTTAAAATGTGGTGGCTGATCAGGGTATAGCATTAGGAAAAGAAACCTGTATTCTTAATGCTAAAATGCTCCTCTCCCTAGATTCAGTCGTTGTTCTTCCCCCACCTATCAAACATACCCACAAATTAGCAGTATTTGTGCAAACAGCAGACAGAAAAGTGCAAACAGGCTGTGACTGTCTTGACATATAACACAAGGAATAAAAAAGACATAAATAAAAGTAAAGAGTCAAAGGAAAGCATATAATCATTAAGATTCAGGAGGCATAAGGCAAGAAAAACCAAGGGGGGCAGGTCCGCTTTAAGTGTTTAGCCATTCAAAATAGTTCACCAGTGAACTCTGGGCACCATATCCACAACACTAACCAGAACAGTGTTTTGCTCCTGGAATAGTTTAAGTCTTGTTGATTTTAAGGTTGCATTTTAATCCATCTACCATACATAAGGAAATATATAATTTGGAGGAAAGTTGTACCTGTTAAAAAAACAGCAATACCTTTAGATGGGCTTCAAGAGACAGTGTGAGGGGGTAAATTATTCTGCAGAAAATGTAGCATCTAGTTATGACATTTTTAAACAAAGTAAAAAACTCTCAGACAGGCCCAATCACTGTTTTCTAACCCTCCCATCCTTTTTTAATTCAAGGCCTAAAAGGAGTGCACTCTATGTAAAATCAAATAGAAATCTTTAGATTGGAGCTGGGTTATAGGTTAGTGTAAACAGGAATTCTTTTCGTAGTTGCCAAGAGTCCTTAAGTGACATCTTTGATTGTCAGATGAATTCATTTTTTTTATTTGAACAATTACATTGCAAAACAGGCATTAAATCTAACTTCAAGTTTAACCACACTGTGAACACTTCCCTACGTGCTTCTCTTAGACACATAAGCCAGCAGGGAGACATTACAGAACAAACAAATTAAATACAAAAGGCTTTCCTCTTAGTTTGTAATGCAATATATTTGTTTATTTTCACTTTAAATAAGCCTGGAATTTTTATTCTCTGCTCTGTGAATAAACAAAAATTTCTCACCCCTAACTCAACATACCCTTTAACCTAATAAAAACGTGGCACGCAAACAGCTCCATTATTGCGTGCGCTTTATTAACATTCTTACAGATCGAGAAACTCAAGAGAGATGGAAAGAAGGAGTGTGAAAGAAGAGAGCTTTAACCTCTCCCTCCTCAACATTTCTTGTATCCACAGAGGAGTGGGAAGCTTCCTTCCAAACAGTTCTTGGCACCCTCCCCAACCAGGCATTGCGAGAGGGGAGGGATCAGCATGAAAAGGGACGCCAGGTACAAGATGGGAGATCAACGCTTTATTTAAACAGAAAATGTCTGATTCATCACCGGATTGCAATTAAACCAATATCCATCAGCTTTTGTATTTTCTGGGCAATAACTGGATTCTTTAAGTGTCTGTAAAATAAAGAAAATATAACTCAATTCATATTTATATGAAATATAACTTCTTTAGTGATACAAGAAGGTTCAAAACACTCAGATATTTGCCTTATATTAATAAAGATATATTTGTATATTTTCTTATTTCTATACCATAAAACTACCTATTTAAGGGAAAGACAATACAACACCCTGAGCACATGTGTTAAAAGAGGATAGATCCAAATTAATAGGGACAGGATGTAGGGAGACCCATGGGTAATGAACTGTTAAGAAAGGAGAGTTGATATGCAGTAGTAATGGAACTATTGTTCGTGACCTACAACTAAGTATAGATATATGATCTAACTCAATGAGATATGCAATGTTAAAGAGGGCGAGGTTTTACGATATTAAATCGAAGACAAAACCAAGGTGAATGAAGATTATACGAGAAGATCCCAGGATAAACTGACTCTACTCATTTAAGAAGGATGTTTTTAGCTTTAACTATACCCCAGTGGATAAAAGGTATAGATTACATTCACATTTAGTGTTCTGGGAGAGTGGGGGATACGTAGCCTCCAGCTGGGAGTAGAGATTGGTGAATGTTGAGTTTAATTTTGAAATACGTAAATAATTATTGCATTTTTGTAGGATTTATTTTATATTTAGACCCTGTGTGATCTGAACAAATGTAATTAGAGACCTGCATGTCTCCCTGACAACCCTGATACTTTGAAGTTATGGTGTATTTATCTTATTTATCTATGTATTTATTTTTCTTGTATCTTTTTCTTGAAAATCAATAAAAAAAAAAATATTGAAATACTTAATAAAGATTTTCTTTATTAAAAAAGTACAGGAGTAGTGTAAATAACTAAAAGATTAAAAGTACAGAACACAATGCAATTGCCCAAGCATTCCGATTGATATGGGTATCGATAATTAATACAATTACCCCACTGGCATCTTTTTCCCAAATGCCGAACAATAAATAGAGAATGAAAAAATGAAAAACAAAAACACAATTAAACCGATAATAGCTCCCAACAGATTCCTCTCCTGCAACGGTTGTTAAAAACAACAAAACATTAAAGGACCACTATAGTGCCAGGAAAACATACTTGTTTTCCTGGCACTATAGTGCCCCGAGGGTGCCCCCACCCTCAGGGACCCCCTCCCGCCAGGCTCTGGGGAGAGGAAAGGGGTTAAACTTACCTTTTTTCCAGCGCCGGGCGGGGAGCTCTCCTCCTCCTCTCCATTCATAATGCTTTCCTATGGACGCTGGCATCTTCTCACTGTGATTCACAGTGAGAAGCACGCAAACGCCTCTAGCGGCTGTCAATGAGACAGCCACTAAAGGCTGGATTAACCCATTTATAAACATAGCAGTTTGTAAGAAACTGCTATGTTTATAAAAAAAAAATTTAAAAAAGGGTTAATCCTAGAGGGACCTGGCACCCAGACCACTTCATTAACCTGAAGTGGTCTGGTTGCCTAGAGTGGTCCTTTAAGAAAATTCCATCTAATTTGCCTAGAGATAGATCGATTGATCTATCTAAAAAATATAAAAAAAACTAAACAAAAAAAACAAACAAACAAACAAAAAAAAAAGTGTTTTTACTCTCCTCTTGATGCAATGGGTCACTTAACTGGATTTGACCCCCCAGACCCAAGGCTGCCAGCCCTCCCCTGCCACCTATTCTAAAGCGCTGCAGAATTTGCTGGCTCTATATAAAAAATAATCTTATCCATAGATGCAAACTGAGCATGAACATTTCTGGGACATCCTGTTGAAGTCTGTTGTAATGTATCACCTTATTTGTATTTTACTCAATCAACATAAAATGCAGACATGCATCAGACCTGCTATAGGGCAGGATGTCTATACAATCTGTGGATCACTGATTTTATCGGAGACATGCATGAGAATATCCTGTTGGTTACAGAATTAAACAAACTGAGTGGAAATATAAGATTGCTGTAGAATTACAAACCATCTGAATAAATATATAAAGAATGTAAAGACTTAGCAGAACACAGTTTCACAAACAATATTATTATAGATATAGATACTCACTCGCTAAGGGCCTGTGGGTCTTTTTGCATCTGCTCTAGTATAAGTCTCATGGCTGGATCATTCATTATCTGCTGCACTTCAGGGTCTGACATGGCTCTGCGCTTCACATCCTCCGGACTGTCATTTCGATGATACTGTGACATCACACACCTCTGGTAACCCTCTGTTGCCTCCTGCAGACACAAATCACAAATTACGCTGTATATTTATGATAGCCAAGCATACAGAATATTTCTTACTAGAATCCAAGCTGGTGAAGAAAATTAACCTAAGACACAAAACAGTTATTGTGCCATTTTAAAAAGATCTTCTAAAGCAGTAGTTCTTTTTGACAGGAACCCAAATTATACACATGGCATAAGCTTGGTAACCAATTCTTCTATTGCAACATACTATATACCAAAATGTATCTACGAAGAATCTAATTAGAGCAGAGATCATTATAATTAATTACATGGCAGGTAAGGCAGGCTGATCCCTTCTTCTTTCTATTAACAGTGTTAATTGAAGTCTCCAGATCATTCCCCTCTTTGGACAGTCAGCACCACAACTTAGCCTACTAGAGTACCTTCAAAGAATCTCCTGGAAATCGAGGTAGCAGGTTCCTCCTGGACTCTTACCTCATGCTCCACTGAGACCCGGCCGAAGGGATGCAATAGTTTAATATTACAATATAGCCTTGTATTCAGAGTGCTTATCAACCTCTCACACTTGCTTCTACAAATGATTTACAGAATCTTTTTTAGAGTCTATTGGACCTAGCCTTTTGTTTGTTAAGCTCTTCTCCTCTGGTCATTTTATGCAACTCGTTCAGCAGATTTGCTGCAAGAGGGTATTCCTTTGAGCCAACCCTAGGGGTGTAAAATGTATAATTACAGAGCTTTACCCAATACTCTTGTGGGACACTTGCAGAGGAGTAGGCATCCCCACCTGGGAAGCTACACACTCTCTGATCCCCAATACATTAGTGCCAGTACTGCCTTCTGAGCTGGGTTCAAATGGGGACAATCTCCTTGTGAAGAGTGTGGGACAGACTTCTGATTTTCACCTAACATTTATGATTTTCAGTGCGTTATGTTAATAAATGACCACTCCAGGCACCGTAACGTTGTCATTAGAAAGAAGTTCCACCTTTCTAAAGAAGCACCTTTTTAATAATTATAAGATAGAGTAGTGCTGTACCTTGCAGTTGGAGTCCAGATCCAAGGCTTTTTGGTAGGCATCCATGGCCTTGGTGAAATCTTTCATGGCCTCCAGTGCTGCTGCCTTTCGTGTATAACCTTTTACTGCAAGGCAAAATAAACCAGATATGTATGAAAGGTTTGTCAAAATAATGATACATCACTTAAAAGGATTCTATAGGCACCAAAACAAACTTTAGCATAATGAAGCAGTTTTGGTGTTCAGATCATGCCCCTGTAGTAAATTCTCTGCCATTTAGGCGTTAAATCACTTTGTTTAAACAGCCCTAGTCTCACCTCTCTGCATGTACCTTACACAGCCTTCCTAAACACTTCCTGTAACGTGAGATCTAATGTTTAAAAATGTAAATCTTTATTGCAGTCTGTTTAATTTAGAATTGCTTATCTTTGGCTATGTTAATCGCCTGCTAGGCACTGCAGGAGCCTCCTGTGTTTGACTAAAGTTTAATTTACAGAGCAGGAGAGCTGTGGCTAGGGATGCATGTACAGAAACAAGATTGTATTTATAAACCTGTTGTACAAGTCTGCAGAAAGAAACTTAATTGAAACTATTTTCATTAATACTGCATGTAATTCTATTAGTACAATTATTGCAACTAGAAGCAAACCAGAAAAAAAAAGGCAAAAGCATAAATGAAAAACTCAAGGTGGGTACAATAAATTTGTCCAGATTTTGGGCATACCTCACATAGACATGATTTACGTCTGGAGTCAGGAAAATATACATAGTCCTTCCATGATAAAAAGCCTTTTGATATAGCAAAGGTTTGGGACAATGATAGCCCCAACATTTCTATGGGAACCATCCACTGCTACACTGGAGTCCATCAAAATGCAGTTGAGGAGGCCAATCAGAGAGGTAAGATCCAGAGTGATTTGGGTTCTCTACTGTTGCAAAACAGTTACATTACATTTAAATATCCCAAATGGTTCCCAGACTTCTGTGGCACCATCTTATGTATTATTTTCCTAAACTCCAGACCCCCCTAAAGCACTTCCGCTTGCTAAAGTGCTTTATGAGGGAAGTCTGCTCTTTTTGTAAAATAGGGGGAAGGGAAGAAAGGCAGCAACTGCCCAGAGCTTTCAGAAGATTTCGATGTGTTGTAAACATGCAGTGCACACTGAAATCAGACATAATTATTTGCACAGTTGACCATTTGCATCCCTGAACAGAGTTTTGGGCTGCCTAAGTCTCGTGTGCTACGGGTGCAACTTGTCCCCAGCACACAAGTGCAAATATTTCTAACCACAGTGACCACTTCATATCATTGAAATAATCATGGTGGTTGGAGTAATGATTTAATAAGGGACAAAGCTATCGTTCGTTAACAGGCTTATTTGTGGGACATTCTTGAACCTTTTAAATGCATAGCCAGATTTTAGAAAACAAGCTTACTATGCAAAAAAAATATATATATATTTTTTTTTAAATAAACGACAACCATGACCATGCACTTTAAAAACACATTTGTATTCCTTTAACACTTACTGAATGCGGGTTCCAATCGAATGCATTCTTCACAGTCCTAGAGAAGATCAATTAAAGGGACATACATTACTAGACAATTGTAAAATTATTATTTTTTTAAAACCAGTGAACACTTAAGCATACATACAAACCAAACTAAATTAAGAAAAAATGTCAAAGTATGTAGTAAGCATTTATAAACGTACTCCAACAACTAAATTTTTGGGCATGTGTCTCAACTATTGGACTTTATTAAAGGATCACTATCAGGGTCAGGAACACAAACATGTACCACCATCTGGCCCCCCTGGGCCCCTCAATATAGTAAAAATCTTACTGTATTCAAGCCTGAAGCTGTAAATCTGCATGCTGTTAGACTCAGAAAAACAAGCAGTCTGTTGACATGTGTTAGCCTGATCCAATCACAGTGCTTCTCCATAGGATTGGCTGAGACTGACAAAGAGGCAGATCAGGGGCAGAGCCAGCATGATTCAAACACAGCCCTGGCCAATCAGCATCACTTCATAGAGATGAATTGAATCAATGAATCTCTATGAGGAAAGTTCCGTGTCTGCAAGCAGAGGGAGGAGACACTGAATCACAGGATGCTGTGCACCGTGCTGCCCTGTGCTTTGCTGACAGCAGATCTGAGTGGATGGAGGCATATTATGCCTCCATGAACTCTGAAGTCTCTCTGGTTCACTCTGAGTGACTGCAACTGGAGGTGTTCCTAGCTTTCAATGTAAACACTGTATTTTCTCAGAAAATACAGTGTTTACATGAGAAAGGCTGCAGGGAGCTATAGTTCTCACCTGAACAACCTCATTAAGCTGAAGTTGTTCCGGTGACTATAGTGTCCCTTTAAGCCTGTAGAGCGTGCAAATATGTGTTGCCTTACACTACGAGTAAAGATAGAAATCCAATTACTGAAATTAAAGTGTCACTGTCTGGGGTGTCCATAGACAGTGGCTACACATTGGTTGACTGATGGCTCATCTAACATGAAAATCATTGAGATACAAAGATAAAATATATATCTCCTCATGAGACCCAGTCCATTAACTTGTGCCCTTTGTACTGGACATTTCGTTCACATCTCTTTTTATTCTTTTGAGCTCCTCTATCAATCCAATCCATGTTGTATTGTAAAGAGGACATCCTGGGCTTTCCAGTGATATGTCATGTGATAGGCGGTTATAATGGAAACTTCCTATTCCTTTCCATAAAAAATGGATGGCATATTGGATCTGCCACAATACCAGTAGCGTCTGGCTTTGTGTTGTTTTGGAACCACTCACCTTAAGTGCCAGTTGGAACTCCAGCAGCTTGGTGTAACACGCAGCTCTGTTGCTGTACAGTTTGGCATCTTTGGGGTTCCTCTTTATAGCCTCTGAGTAATGTTTCATAGCTTGAGGGTAATCACCTAATGGGAGAGACGGGTTTAAGTATACTCACACTAAATACAAAGAAACTAGAGTGTATTGAAATTAAACAAATCTTTGGACTCCCATTAAGCAGAGCATATCATGTTTTTCCAGAAATCCCTCAATACCCAATGGAGGCTCATCCATAGGGGCACTAGTCCAGTTTTTATGTGAGGGGAAAACAAATATTTGTAGTAGTTTATAAAACCACTAAGATTCTTTTTCTAGAAGGGAAGGTGGTAAGCCAAAGTATAGGAAAGACACGCCAAGGGTTTTATATGCACGCAAATAGAGGGGGCAGGGCACTCATATGCTACAAGGGTAGAGGCCACAAATCCAAAATACATAAGATTTCCACATCTGACGGTAATAAACTCCCTTTCCCATTGCTATATCCAAAAAGTTACAATCTGATTACTCAGCACGAATTTGCAATCAGAGCAGCCACTGCTCAGTCGTAATGACTTATTTGTCTAAATACATTTGAAAATGGTTATCAGATGAAGCAATGGAGGCTTCAAAGGCTCCTCTTCATGAAGAGCGACTTGTCGGAGCAGTTAAAACCTCTAAAAACGGGTAGGTCCCCAGGTATCGACTGCTTCCTCTTAGGGAACTATAAGAAGTTTAATTCTATCCTGATTTCAAAACTGCTCATATCACTATTCTGTCCAAGGAGGGGAAAGATCTAAAGTTATGCGCTAGTTATAGGCCAATCTCGTTAAATGTGGATGTAAAACGTTTGGCCAGGCGTATTCAACATCGAATATCTCTGCTAATCCACGCTGATAGTAGGGTTTTGTCCCAGGAAAGGAAACCAGAGACAATACCCGTGACTTAGTATATGGTACACAAGCACAAAAGGACTTCTGATCGGATAGACTAGGGTTTTAGAAGACAATCTCCAGAAGATGGGAGTCTGGGAAAAGTTTTGACAATAAATAACATTACTGTATACAGATTAAAAAGGTGGGAGCCAGGGTCAATGGCTATTGGGAGAAGTACAAATATGTAATGGGACGAGACAAGGATATCCACTCTCCCCTTGTTTGCTCTATTTTATATTAGCATAAGAAAGTGCTTGGGATGTACTAAAGTCAATATTCGTTAAAGTTCAGGTAACTTATTAGACACAGAATTTCTCTCCCCTTTTTATACATGTACCCAAATACACTAACACAAATGGAGTCTGACCTTTCTGGAAGTATTCATTCCCCTTGCTCTTCTCTTCTAGTGCAATCTCAGGGTTAATATATGCAAGACGGTCTTGTTCCTTAAGAATCTTCTCAGCCTAGGACATGACAATGGTATAACTGGTTTTACAGATACAGTTTTTAACAGGCTCTGCTGAATTGATTAACCAACAACAGCTAAGGAGAGACGTAGAGATCTATATCCATTTATTATCACTGCATATGACTATTCTGAATTATTTGATATTGTGGTTACACAATCACTATATCATAGTGCGCAGTTAACTTTTCTTTGATGGATTTCATTGTGGCATAGCTTGTATTGCAATGGCAATTTATTGCAGCATTTTAAGCAGATTTGTCACATTTCAGTATTTTATAAATATATATTCTTTATAAAATACTGATTAAGACTGCGTTGGAATGTCACTGAAATTCCAACGCAGTCCAAAGTGATCATACAACAAAGTAGGGATTACTTTGTCTTATGGAAAAGCCTGACATTGACAAAAAGAGGAACTCCTCTGTTAACTTTTGTCTAATCCCAATAGTTGCCACAAATGACATATTTGGCTTGGTCTATAGAGGATCCTGCGGTGTCGTGGGACCCTTCAGAGACCTCTGATGTACGCTTAATGATGCACATGAGTACATTACAGACATGGCTCTTTAAGCACCAGAAGCCAAAGAGACCTGCAGCATTAAGACTGTTGCATCAACCTGAGGTAAGCAGAAGTCTTTTCCCCTGCTAATGGACTCACCAGACCTGCCTATTTCTGGGGACTTTGTGAAATTATTTTTATATAGCGCCAACAAATTACGTAGCTTATGTAAAGACCTCTGAAACAGACAGGTCTGCTTTAAAGGGGAAACGTCACTTCCCGTGAGCTTTAACTTAAAAGGAACACTATAGCCACCATAACTACAACTTAATGTAGTTGTTCTGGACAGTATAATCATTCCCTTCAGGCATTTTCATGTAAACATTGCCTTGTCAGACAAAACGCCATGTTCACATTGCACCCTAGGGATAGCTCCTGTGGCCACTGGAGGTGCTTCCTGGGGCAGTGCTGCACAGTAGGCAAGACTGCCGTTCAGCATCTCCAAACTCTGCATGGAGACGCTGAATTTTCCTCATATAGATGCATTGATTCAAAAACTTTGGATTGGCTAAAAATCGTAGATTCTGATGATGTCACCAAGAAGGCGGATCGGGGCCAAAAGGTATGTTTGTCCCCCCCCTCCTAAGGGGGCGCAAGTTACCGAAATAGTCGTTTTAACACTATAGGATTAGGAATACAGGTTTGTGTTCCTGACCCTACAGTGTTTCTTTAACCCCTTATGGACACATGACATGTGTGACATGTCATGATCCCCTTTTATTCCAGAAGTTTGGTCCTTAAGGGGTTAAATGTGTGAGATGAAAACCAAAAATAAACAAATCTATACCAATATTGCCTTCATATTACCTGTCAACTATGTTTATATGCTCTGGCCTTTCCACCGGGCAGTCTGCATAGAGAGAAGAAAAATGAAACCAGGTTTCTATTTTTTCCTCCATGTTTGCCTTTTTGTGCCTGGACTAAACTGAATTATTATTTAAAAGAATAATGGAGTATCACATGAAAAAATGTATAAAGTGATATACAGAGTTTCACTCAATGGTGTAATTTCTAGAGAAGACGAGTTCTGCCTCCTGATGTGTAACAATGACAAATTTAATTTATGGCAATTCTGCACCCAAGCAAATTTCATATATTTTATGTTATCATACACATCACCTTACAAAGCCAATAAAATGTTTTCCAATTTAACAACCTCTCTGGAACTCTTTGGTATGTACCTTTCTAATGCCTTTTTCTCAATGGCAGGGCACTGATGGGTGGAGCGCATCAGCTGACAGTCTCCACCTAGCACCCAGTCCAAGGCTTTTGTATTAAAGCAGAGGTTGAAGGAGGAGACCAAGAGACCTAGAAGGCAGGCACTGTTTGGAACACTCTGGAGTTAAACCGTTCATATATACACACACACACTTTAATTCTTTAAGGCAATACTGTACTCAGAAACTCTAGGCACCATAGCAACTTAAATGAGATAAGAAGGTTATGTTTCCCAGCATTCTTTTAAAGATACAAGGTTTATGGACCACAAAAAAAAAAAACCACACACACACACACACACACACAAAAAACAACAACAAATTTCTTGCCTACCCCTACAAAGGCTATTTCCCAAATTCTCTCACATCTGTCATTTATCATATGGTTCTCCTATGCCAGTGATTTTCTAGATCTTTCAGGATCAAACATGAACTCTTGTCAACAAATAAATAACAAATTTATGTCCAGTCATCTATCTCTTCTGTCAATTGATCAGGCCATCATGCTCTAAGCATGCCCTTTACATGCAGTGTAAAATATCAGCATATATATAGTTAAAGGACCACTCTAGGCACCCAGACCACTTCAGCTTAATGAAGTTGTCTGGGTGCCTGGTCCAGCTAGGGTTAACCCATTTTTTTTTTTTTATAAACATAGCAGTTTCAGAGAAACTGCTATAATTATGAATGGGTTAAGCCTTCCCCCTAATCCTCTAGTGGCTGTCTCATTGACAGCCACTAGAGGCGCTTGCGTGCTTCTCACTGTGATTTTCACAGTGAGAGCACGCAAGCGTCCATAGGAAAGCATTGTAAATGCTTTCCTATGCGACGGGCTGAATGCGCGCGCAGCTCTTGCCGCGCGTGCGCATTCAGCCCAGGAGGAGGAGAGAAGGAGGAGAGCTCCCCGCCCAGCGCTGGAAAAAGGTAAGTTTTTAACCCTTTCCCCCTTCCAGAGCCGGGCGGGAGGGGGACCCTGAGGGTGGGGCACCCTCAGGGCACTATAGTGCCAGGAAAACGAGTATGTTTTCCTGGCACTATAGTGGTCCTTTAAGATGTCTTAAGTTAAGGGAAACGTGTTAAAACACACTATATGATCAGGAACACAAACATGTATCCCTGACCCCATAGTCTTAAAAACACCATTTAGCCCCCACTTAATATAGTAAAAGCTTACCTTTATTCCAGTCTGTTGGTGCATGCTCTGCCTCCTTGGCTGACATCATCAGAAAATAGCATTGGGATAGCGGAAATTGTCAAGGAGGTAGATTATGGACCAGTACACACCAAATACAGCCCTTGCCAGTCAGGATCTCCTCATAGAGATGCATTGAATCAATGCATCTCTATAAAGAAAGTTCAGTGTCTCCATGCAGAGTGTGGATGCAATGGCAGTGTGCAGCACTGCCTCAGAAAGCACATCTAGTAACCAAATGAGGAGTAGCCAGTGGAGGTCTCCCTAGGTTGTAACGTAAACACTAAATTTTCTCTGAAAATACAGTGTTTACAGCAAAAAGCCTGAAGTGAATGATTAAACTCCCCAGAACAAATACAATAAATTTAGTTAATCTGGTGACTAGTGTTCCTTTAATGTCTTGGCATCTCTCTGGCCATCCACTGACAGAAATAATACATACTACAGGTCTCACGGAAGGGTGCAGGGACTAGTTTAGTCCCTGAAGGTAAGATTTTGCATGGACATTTTACCTCATAACATTTTCAATGAGCTCAATTACAAGTTATTAATTTACCGTACAATAAAATAAGTCTGTCATCCAGTCCATATCTACCTGCTGGCATTTCTTAAGGACATCTGGTGTCCTGTGTTCAGCCAATGATTTGTTGAAGAAGTGAATCGCTTCCTTATACTTCTCCTCCTTGAAGTAAGAATTTCCTATACGAGCATAAGCTCTGCAAGAAAGAAATTAAACATTGGATTTAAAAAGATTAACAGGACTGTACCTTGCATGTTAAAAGTCTATAAATTGATAATTCACATCCTAGTGAGCAACTACTGAAGTATGCTAAAAACGGATGCTACTGTCTGATTTCATTTAGAAGACGACGGATTAGCACTATCTTAGTACTACCAGTAAAACCATCTAAATATAGATTTAAGATAGAGATACCAAAATATTTTCGAACTACAAGTTTCATGATGTTTTGCCATTTGAATGGCTGGCAAAGCAAAGGGATGTGGTTTATGATCCTTAGACTGTTCTTTAAGTCTATTTTTCCCCTAATTAAAGTTTACATGAAGGCCTACTTGCAGCACTGGAAAGTAATTCATATGAATATACAGACACAAGCAGGCATTATTAATTCATATATTTATACAGATAAAATTAAGAGCTACTGTAAGGACCAAACTAACTTTGGAGTCAATGACAGCAACATTCCAGCAGTCTAATCTGTTTTCTCCAAATTATACACCAGGGTGCGGTCACCCTGGCGACCAGGATATTTTTTCTGGCGCCTGGGATTTGTAAACCTGTTCAGCCCCCGAGGTGACTGGCTGCCTGAGAGCAAAGGCAGGCAAGCAGCTGATAGAGCGGCCGGCTTATGTATTGCTGAGGAAGGGAGGGATGAAGGCGGGCAGCCAGCTCATGGAGAGCTGAGGGAGGCAAGAGACTAATCTCCCTGCTCTGCTCCCTCACGTGCTTTGTTGTTATGCCAGGAGCCGGGTAAGGATGTCACTCAGGCCCACAGCTCACCAAACAGTGCCTGAGAGGGAGCAGACAGCAGTCAGACTGGACCCCAGGGAAAGCCTATCCACTCCAGTTCTTCCAAAGGTTGGGTGGATTTAATCAAAATATACACAAGCCCCTCCCTGGAGTCCCTGTGTCTGGGAGATAGAGTCAAAACTGAATAACTCAATTATCTCTCAGTTACAGGAAAAAGCATTCAGGGACAGGATATAGACTTTAGAACAACCACATTAAAGGGACACTATAGTCACCTGAACAACTTTAGCTTAATGAAGCAGTTTTGGTGTATAGAACATGCCCCTGTAGCCTCACTGCTCAATCCTCTGCCATTCAGGAGTTAAATCCCTTTGTTTATGAACCCTAGTCACACCTCCCTGCATGTGACTTGCACAGCCTTCCATAAACACTTCCTGTAAAAAGAGAGCCCTATTTAGGCTTTCTTTATTGCAAGTTCTGTTTAATTAAGATTTTCTTATCCCCTGCTGTGTTAATAGCTTGCTAGACCCTGCAAGAGCCTCCTGTGTGTGATTAAAGTTCAATTTAGAGATGGAGATACAATTATTTAAGGTAAATTACATCTGTTTGAAAGTGAAACCAGTTTTTTTTTTTTCATGCAGGCTCTGTCAAATCATAGCAAGGGGAGGTGTGGCTAGGGCTGCATAAACAGAAACAAAGTGATTTAACTCCTAAATGACAGTGAATTGAGCAGTGAAATTGCAGGGGAATGATCTATACACTAAAACTGCTTTATTTAGCTAAAGTAATTTAGGTGACTATAGTGTTCTTTTAAGCTGTAGTGGTTCTGGTGTCTATAGTGTCCCTTTAACAATTGTATTTTTGACATTTATTTCTCTGGCTCCTAATTTTTATAGCTGACTCCTTGAGTCCAATCAAATTTGTCAAGCCCTGTTATACACATTGCAAGGCAATAAATCAACCAATGATGCAATATTAAAATTAAAAGGGACACTATAAGCACAAAAACGACTTTAGCTTAAAGAAATTGTTTTGGTGTATAGATTATGCCCCTGCAGTCTCATTCCCCAGTTCTCTGCCATTTAGGAGTTAAATCATTTTGTTTATGGAACCCTTGTCACACCTCCCTGCATGTGACTCACATAGCCTTCCTAAAACACTAACAGTAAAGAGTCATATAATGTTTACTCTTCCTTTATTGCAAAGTCTGTTTAATTTAGAATTTCCTATATCCTGTTTTGTTAATAGCCTTACAGACCCTGCAGTGTGATTCCAATTCAATTTACAGAGCAGGAGGTGAAAGTTTCTAAAGTTAATATCTGATTGAAAATGAAGCCATTTTTTCATGCAGGCTGTGTCCGTCATAACCTAGGGCTGCATAAACAGACAAAAATAATTTAACTCCTAGATGGCAAACAATTGAGCAATGAGACTGCAGGGGCATGATCTATACACTGCAACAGTTTAATTAAGCTAAAGTTGTTTTGGTGCCTATAGTCTCTTTTTAAGTGATGGGTAAGCTGTTGCGCATACACACTCACTTTGCTATTTGCCGGTAATCCTCTCGATTTTCTCTTCCTACTTCAATGGCTGTTTCACACAATTCTCTGCACTTATCGTAATTTCCCTGTTCAAAGTATACAGCTGGAAAATAAAAAATAAAGAAATCAGAATTGGTGACAAATTACAGTATACAAAGCATTCATGCTGCATATCCTAAAACAACTCTGGGTATGCAGACTATGGGACAGTAGACAACCAACATGGAGGGGAAAAAAAATCCTAAACTCTACTTGAGTTGGAATTTTACAAAGTTACAGTTTTGACCTTAATTTGTCAGGATACTGAAGTTCTTCATTAAGTGACTAAACCAACACGTTTTCATAGGTGCTTATGACAGACACACTTACCGGCCTGGTTGGTAATATAGGTCATGTTGGTTGGATCCAGTTCCTTGGCTTGTGCATAGTGCTTCAGTGCAGTTTCAAAGTCTTTCTTCTTGTAAGCTTCATTCCCTAGTTCCTTCTCTTTCACGGCCTGCAAGCAGAAGGCAGCATTATCTGAGGGGCTGGTACAACCAGAACATACCATATAACCATTTGCCAATTAAAGCCACCACTGCACCCCCCCTCCATTTTCCTTACAGCTGAAAAACTGCTTCTACACACATTGATACATCTTCTATGGACACATTACTTGAAATGTGGGATCTTCAACAATAATGCATTGCTTCCTAGTCTATCTACCATCGGATTCCAGTAATAAGCATGACATGACTGGTAGTTAAAATGGATCTTTAATGCCAGAGCGCCACCTTTTGTCAACCTCAGGCTTTTTTTAATAAGAGAAAGCAGTCCCTACTTTGTCTTATGATCCCTCTGGATTGCCTTAGAATTACATGTGAAAATTTAACAGTCTTGATTATTATTTAATAAATAAAATATATTTATGAAAATATTGAAAGTAGCATATCTGCTTTAAGTGGACGAAGGCACTATTAATGTACAGTTACAGGTTCAAAATTCAGATTCTGTGACTCCATGGGTTCAAAAAGGATTACTCACCTGCTTCTTGTTTTCAGGTAGATCTTCCTCCATTGGCTCAGGTTTTGTTTCTTTTTTAGGTTGGGGAGGAGGGGGTGCAGGAGTCTCCTCCTCTTCCTCATCAACACTTCCAAGGTCTACCCCCAAAAGCACACTTAATGTGGTCATCACTCTAGGATCTTGTAGCTTTCTAGAGAATGGAAAGTAAGACATCAAACTATACACAGAATTTGCATACATAAATGTATACAGAGATTCTGACGAGGAGCTGTTAACTTATTTCTAAATCTTATTTTCCACCTGCATAAATCACAAGGGCTTTCATGCACAGGCCAAAATCTGATGCAAATGTCAAGTCTTGAAAAATGTCCCACATGCAGGGGATCTCAGGAGACTCTGGCATCTATTCAGAAAAATGCAGCAAAAGTGTCCCCTTACTTCCACTAAGTAAAATAGGAATGGCTACCAATAAAAGTAATGGTTGCTCTCTAAAGGAGGAGTAGTCAAAGTACTATAAATGATGCTCTTGCAGTGATTTTGGTTCCAGCAGGCTGTGGGTTCTGTCCCCAAGTTCTGGGCCAAGCCGTTTAAATGGTGCCCTGAGCTTGCTAGCAGCATAAACCCTACATATCAACATGTGGTTTTAATTGTGCTTAGACTACCGCAGTTGCAAATATTTATTCCTTGATGCAATTTAGTTTCAATAAAGCTTCTATTGTACAACATGTGGGAAGATGCCTGATCTCATGACAGGTAAATAGGTGAAAGAGCTGTGGAATAATACTTCCAGGTGGAGTTCTTTCAGTTTGTTTTACAGTTAAAATTTATGTAGTTATTCAGTAAAGTGAGAATTGTCCAGAATGCAAAGTAATTCCAATTTTAAGGTCAAAATAGCCAAACTGGAAAAATTCTCCTAGTCTGCTATGCTTCTAGTTTGACTACTTTGGCCTACATTACTTAAGGAGCCAGCTTAACAGCTTAATTTGCTTTTTTTAATTTAAGGACCAAAGCAAGTTTTGCTCTGTGTCAATCTCTCATTTACTGCGCCAACACATATTCTATACCTTATTTTTATTTTTTTTAAAGGACAAAAAGGGCTTTCATTTGATGTGACAAATCCTCATAGTTTATAAAATAAATACACAAAAATGCAACCATCCCCCCCACCCCCCAGTTCTGGCAATAATAATGTATACATAAAGCAGCACTTACCCAATTCAAGTGCCGAGGTCAAGCGCAAAGGTGGATGTAATCTGATGGGGGACCTAATTATCATGCATGGGGAGTGCCATGTGTACATAATGCCTTCCCCATAGGAAACCATTGCCTCAATGAATTCCTATGGAGTTTTCTCTGATGCTTGACATCCTCATACAGAACTGAGGTTGTCTAGTGTTTTTTCACAGAGTCAAACCCAAAACCCTTCCCTCGAAAAGGAAAGTGTTATGTCCACCTTATGACAGCACATACATGATATCAAAACATGGAAGCCTCCTTAGTCACAAAGACATATCATGGCTTTAGAATTTCATAATGCATGAATGGTGGCATTGTCCATGCAATTATTCCCCTAATGAACAGGGAGTAACGCACAAATCCACTCCATGTAGTGTTGGGATCCCTAATCTAAGGCAGAATTGTCAGGTGTTCATCTGACCCATGGCCAGTAAGTGAGTGTAAGCTTTAACCTCTTAAGGACACATGACATGTGTGACATGTCAGGATTCATTTTTATTCAAGAAGTTTGGTCCTTAAGGTGTTAAAACCTGGCTTATACACAGTAAAGACGCTTTGATTAGCCTACAATTTTACTCACGTGCCAAGGTCGCTTGGCTTGTTCCTCAACTGTTCTATCAGATCTTTATAACTTGGGTCACTGAGCAGAGCACGAGTACGGGGGTCAGACTCCAGTTTTTGGAACAGGTTAGGCGAATTAAAAGGATTCATGAATTTTCTCTCTGAGAAAAGCAAGGTAAAGAAGAAGAAGGAGAGAATAAAGATCAGGCACACAAAATAAAAAAAAGCAGTAAATAAAATGATTACTATTTTTTGTATTGGAGGCTAGGTAAGTATACCTGCAAGCCGGGCCTCCATGTTCTGCAGTCCCTCTTTCAGCTGAGGATTTGTGGGTTCATGCTGCAATCCCTCTTGATAAGTTTTCTTGGCTTCTTCAAAGCGATTTAGAAATTCCAGTGCTGCAGCTTTGCGTGAATAGCCCTGCAGGAAGACAGTAAATGAATTCATAAAGCCAGTTTATCAAGCTAGTGTGCCAGGAGAATCCTTTTTTTAATACTGTTCAAAAAGTTATAAACACCACCCCCAACAAGGGGACTACACGCAGAATCCTTTAACCATAATCACAATATGCTGTAGTCCTAAAGACTGTAAGCTCGTTTGAGCAGGGTCCTCATCAACCTATCGTTCCTGTAAGTTTTCTTGTAATTGTCCGATTTATAGTTAAATCCCCCCTCTTAGAATATTGTAAAGTACTACGGAATCTTTTGGCGCTATATAAATAAATAATAATAATAATAATAAAAAATAGTGGTGCTTAAAATAGGGTGACAACTTTTAGATCTGTTCTTCTGGATCACTATATTCAGTTATATTTAAAGGATCCAAAAATGCATTCACGGATATGGGGTTCTTGACTAAAATGACCACGAGTGTGTCTGATCTCACCTTTCCCCAGTCAGGTTTGAGCTCCACTGTTTTACAGCCATCCTCCAATGCTTTGGCATATTCTCTCTTTTTGGCATAGGCTGCAGACCGGTTGCTAAATAAGACATGGTTTTTGGGGTCTAATTTGATGGCTTCAGAGTAACATCTCACTGCCTCATCCAGATTGCCTTCTGAGAGAGCTTTGTTGCCTTTTTCCTTTAACTCGTTTGCCTGGGGTTAAAGACAAAAAAATAAAATAAATATATATGAAAATATACAAACAATAGAGGACAAGTGTACAAATAATCTTGTATTATGTTTGAAAAGCATGACAAAATAACATCAGAAGAGGTTCATACAATCTTTGCATAAACCCCTATCTTTTCAAAGCCCCCTGGTGTGTCACTTAACCCCTTTCTCTCCAGAGAGCTGCACAATTACCACCCCCACACTGACTCACTCTGGTTAGCGTAGGATGGAGGGAGAAAAGCAGAAAGGCAGTATATTTTAACCAACAACTGTCCTCCTGGCACCGTGAAATGTGTGTGTAAAATAAATGATAAACAAATAAATTAGAGAATGATCATTATTCTGCAGCATGACAAATGATCAAAACAAAGAATTTACAAGAATGAGCAATATTTGCTGTTCAACACATTACACTACTCACTAGGTTCAATGGGTTAATCAGATTGAACAACCCGACATGCTGTAAAGGGTTTATTAACACAAACAAATAACATCCCAAGAAGGTTTAAAGCCTAGCAGAGACCTGAATTGCATGCATTTCGCATTAACACAGATGGGAGGGAAAAAGCACTCTGCACGACTTATTAAATTTACATGGAATTCAACTGGGCAGACATGTTCTAAGATCCAGATGACATCAGACATCACTCAACTCTGAATGCGGTGAGCTAAAATCTAAAAGGCATAATTGAGACAAAAGCAGCAGATATGGAAATATTCTCCAATCTCCGTTATAGCCACAGCTTAGTTATTTTAGCCTCAATTTTGCCTTATGAATATTAATTTAGTGCAACACAGGGTTTAATAGGAAATTTCCAGGCACTTACCTGAGCCTCCGCTCCCCCTGCACAATCTCCTTTAGAGTTGTGTGAAACTTCTAGAACACTCTGTCCCATTTATCCCACTGTGTTTACTGGTTTGCCCTGCTTGGGGATGATTCCCCAAGCAAGACAGATCCCCTCCAGGACACCAAAATGCTGGCTTTGTTGCATTTAATGTCAAAGTAATGTCAAGCACTCCGTAAACTGTGCTAGCAGCACCGGCTAGGGAATTACCATAGCAAACACAGCACAAGCATTTTATATTGCTGACTTAAAGGAACACTATAGGCACCCAGACCACTTCAGCTTATAGAAGTGGTCTGGGTGCACTGTCCCAGTCAGTTTAACCATATAATAAAATAATAATAATAATAGCAGTTATTGAGAAACTGCAATAGTTAGCTTGCAGGGTTAACGCCACCTCTAGTTGCTGTTTACCAGACAGCCACTAAAGGCTCTTCCAGGTTGTTAGGCGACTTTTGGTCGCATGAGGACATCTAGCATCAGCTAAAATCCATAGCAAAGCATTGATTGCACACTAGCTCCTAGACGTAGAAGGCCAGCGTCAGGGGAGGAGTGAAGGTGGATCCTGACCCAGCGCGGAGGGACATTGGCGCTGGATTCATGTAAGTGTCGAAATGGTTTTTAACCATTTCCGCGCAGCAGTGGGAGCTCAGGTGAGGGGGGTTCTATAGGCTAGTAATACAATTTTGTATTTCTATCCTATAGTTTCTCTTTAAACTGACAGGGCCACTGCACCCAGACCACTTCATTGAGATGAAGTGGGTCAGGGTGACAACAGTGGTCCTTTAAAAAGGCCTTTTGTCTCTAACACTTTAAGAGCATTCTAGGCATCATAATCACTACAGCTTGCTCACTGGCGGATCCAGTCTTATCTCAGGAGGTGCACTCATAGATTATTTAAAGAAACAATCTACGCACAATAACCACTACCAGTGTTTTTTCACGGACTCAAACCGAAAACCCTTCCCTCGAAAAGGAAAGTGTTATGTCCACCTTATGACAGCACATACATGATATCAAAACATGGAAGCCTCCTTAGTCACAGTTTTTTGTAGTGGTTATGGTGCCAGGAGTGCCGTGACGCCCTCCCAGAGTAAATAGTCAAACTGCTTAAGAACAGTTTGACAATTCACCTGGGGTCTGCCAGGATAGGGGCTGTAGTAGGGGATAGGGCCTCTAGTAGTGTGTGTGTCTGTGTATGGGAGGCACTGAGTGTGTGAGGGATGCAGGGTGGGTATTGGAGGCAGTGTGTATGGGGGTGCAGTAGGAGCACTGTGTATATGTGGGGTGCAGTGGAAGCACTATGTGTATGAGGGTGGGGGCAGTGCGTGTATGGGGGTGCAGTGTGTGTGTGTGGGAGCACTGTGTGTATAGGGGTGTAGTGTTTGTATGGGCAGCACTGTGTGTATGGGGGTACAGTGGGGGAAGTGTGTGTATGGAGGGCTATAGGGGCAGTGTGTGTGTGTGTGTAGTTGGAGGGGGCAGAGTGAAACAAATGTTTTGTTTTTTTAATAAAAAATAAAAAATAATAATAAAAAAAAAATATTCTTTACATCCTTCTTCCTTCTTACCTTTGCCCAGGGAGGGGGGATATTACTTCCAATCCCTGGTGGTCCTCGTGGTGAATCCCTGGTGGTTCTAGTGGGGAGCGAACTCTAGCCTGCAGCTCCTGGGCTAGAGTTCACTCTCGCGAGAATGGAGCGTTGCCATGGTAACCGCGACAAAGCTCTACGTGCCCTTCAAGAGGAGACCCGGCGGAGCTGGAGGTAAGAGGCAGAGCTCCCTGCTCTCCTCTCCCTCCTGTGCCGGCTGCCAGCAATGTGCCTGCGGACCGGTGAGGGAGATCTCTGATCTCCCCTCCAGTCCGTGAAGGCACTTAGCAGGGCTGGCGCTTGGATAGCACTGGCCCTGCAGGAGAGAAAGCTTTTGAGCAGAATCTGCTGACTATTGTAAAAGTTCTGCATAAGTTTGGCAGACATTGGTCAGACTTGAAAGACTAACAGCAATTGGCTAAATATAATAATAATAATAATAACAATAATAACTACTACTATTTATATAGCGCCTTTCTCCCAATGGGACTCAGAGCGCTTTTCAGCGCACGCTCTGAGAATTTACCAAATCGGCAGCTGAATAGTAATAGATGTTATTATCACTCATTTTATCGATCTCGGAAGGATGAAGGGCTGAGTTGGCCCTGCATTTTTCAACAGGCTTTGTAATTTGGGAATTTACCAACTGAGCTACCTCCAATTTTCCTAGCCTAGATTTGACATTTAATGCTTACGGTGCCCCTTTCATAACTGAAGACATCAAAGAAGTCTCAGCAACGAAGAATATTTCTAACACTGGTCCAGAATGAGGTAAAGATCAGAATACCAGTATGAAAGGCAATCTGTTGCAGTACTATAAAGTTTGGGGATTGCTAAACATAGAAAGATGCCCAGTCTCTATATGGTATCTGTAACAACGACAGTCAAAAGAGAGTCCCTCAATTTAAAGCTTGGCAAAGCACCAGGGGAGTTGTAGTTCTATAACAGCAGAGGTATATCTGTTGGCTATCTCTGATCTATAAGAAGCAGCAAGTCACTGGCTTCAAGTAGGTTAAATAGTAAGTACCAACAGGAACCCCTGCTTTTGGGAGAGAAAATAATGGCACCTCATGGGACAACATAAAACTTTCTTGACAGGTAACAATTCAGCTTACAGCTAGATTAATAAAATTGGATTGCTTTACCAAACATGTATGGTGCCTCTACCACAAACTCTTATGAGAAATAACTTTTTTTTTCTCCTAAAACAAAATACAAAAGGATAAAAAATTAAAAATTTTTTTAAAAAAAGCAGCAAACAAACCAACAGGCTAGATATTGCCCATAGTATAGGAGTCAGGGTGCTTGATAAAATGAGAAGGGCAGGATGTGAGCTGTAGAAACAATCCTTGGCTGTCAGGGCTGGCTTAGCATCATAGGTGCTGCATGTAAATATACAGGGAGCCCAGGCCAACCATCACCACTGCGAACAGTGTGGGCAACCATCACCACTGTAAGTAGAGAGGGCAACCACCATGACCACTGTAATTAGAGAGGGCAACCACCATCACCACTGTAAGTAGAGAGGGCAACAACCATCACCACTGTAAGTAGAGAGGGCAACAACCATCACCACTGTAAGTAGAGAGGGCAACCACCATCACCACTGTAAGTAGAGAGGGCAACCACCATCACCACTGTAAGTAGAGAGGGCAACCACCATCACCACTGTAAGTAGAGAGGGCAACCATCACCACTGTAAGTAGAGAGGGCAACCATCACCACTGTAAATAGAGAGGGCAACCATCACCACTGTAAGTAGAGAGGGCAACCATCACCACTGTAAATAGAGAGGCAACCATCACCACTGTAAGTAGAGAGGGCAACAACCATCACCACTGTAAGTAGAGAGGGCAACAACCATCACCACTGTAAGTAGAGAGGGCAACAACCATCACCACTGTAAGTAGAGAGGGCAACAACCATCACCACTGTAAGTAGAGAGGGCAACCATCACCACTCACCACTGTAAGTAGAGAGGGCAACCATCACCACTGTAAGTAGAGAGGGCAACAACCATCACCACTGTAAGTAGAGAGGGCAACAACCATCACCACTGTAAGTAGAGAGGGCAACAACCATCACCACTGTAAGTAGAGAGGGCAACAACCATCACCACTGTAAGTAGAGAGGGCAACCATCACCACTGTAAGTAGAGAGGCAACCATCACCACTGTAAGTAGAGAGGCAACCATCACCACTGTAAGTAGAGAGGCAACCATCACCACTGTAAGTAGAGAGGCAACCATCACCACTGTAAGTAGAGAGGGCAACCACCATCACCACTGTAAGTAGAGAGGGCAACCACCATCACCACTGTAAGTAGAGAGGGCACCCATCACCACTGTAAGTAGAGAGGGCAACCATCACCACTGTAAGTAGAGAGGGCAACCATCACCACTGTAAGTAGAGAGGGCAACAACCATCACCACTGTAAGTAGAGAGGGCAACAACCATCACCACTGTAAGTAGAGAGGGCAACAACCATCACCACTGTAAGTAGAGAGGGCAACAACCATCACCACTGTAAGTAGAGAGGCAACCATCACCACTGTAAGTAGAGAGGGCAACCATCACCACTGTAAGTAGAGAGGGCAACAACCATCACCACTGTAAGTAGAGAGGGCAACAACCATCACCACTGTAAGTAGAGAGGGCAACAACCATCACCACTGTAAGTAGAGAGGGCAACCATCACCACTGTAAGTAGAGAGGGCAACCACCATCACCACTGTAAGTAGAGAGGGCAACAACCATCACCACTGTAAGTAGAGAGGGCAACCATCACCACTGTAAGTAGAGAGGCAACCATCACCACTGTAAGTAGAGAGGGCAACAACCATCACCACTGCGAGCAGGAGGTCGCTGTATCAGGGATGACAGATCAGCTCCTGCCCCAGTGACCCCAGTAACTGCCCCCAGGTCAGACACCGCCATTACAGCAGCACAGCCAGCTAGCCAGGTGTCAGTTACCCCCTGAGTGAATTACTCCCCACTGACCGCCCCTATTCGTCGGACCCTGGCCGCTTACCGTCTCCATAGCTGCTCTCCGTCTCCGGCCTCTCCACGCGTCTTCTCGAACCTACTAGAAGATGACAGTTCAAAGACAGCCTCCTAACTGCTCTCCTATTGGTTGGATTCTACGATGTCACTCGCTGATTGGTCCGAGTCGCTGTCTGTCAGGCACGCATACCGCTTCGAGGACAGCACCGGGCGTCGCCAGGCTCACTGTTAATCCCGCCCACAACAGCCGTTGTAATAGGATTGGACGGCGAGGCCGTGGTGTTTGGGGTGGAATTGGCTGGAGGATTTCTGGAAGCTTCCACTACCCGGATTGGTCAGTGGCGTCGGCGAGCGTTCGGATTGGTGCGAATAGCCTGTCACTCAGAGCGATCCTCCCACTCAGAGCGATCCTCCTCTATGTTCATTGAGAAAAAGGGAAGGAGGAAGCGCGGAGTGATACGTGACGACGCACAGTGTGTACTCTCACCTTGCTGCCTGCCCTGTCTCCGTTTAATGAGTGGGGCTGGAAGGTGCCAGAACATGTCCACTAACTGCCCCGTCAGGCAGACACCTGGTGGCCATGGGCCCTCTGTCCCTTCATCTGGGGCACCAGATACACCTCTTCATGGGGCACAGTGCTGACACAACCATTAGTATCTCTCTCACATCCCAGTTACAAGATCTGGGCATATTGTAAAGGTTAGGTGAATGGTCACAGTGTCTCGGGTTGGTGCCCGGTCACAGTTTCCATGGTTTGTGTCCGGTCACGTTGTCTCGGTTTGGTGTCCGGTCACGTTGTCCCGGGTTGGTGTCCGGTCATGTTGTCCCGGGTTGGTGTCCGGTCACAGTTTCCATGGTTGGTGTCTGGTCATGTTGTCTCGGATTGGTGTCCGGTCACAGTGTCTTGGGTTGGTGTCCAGTCATAGTTTCCATGGTTGGTGTCCGGTCACATTGTCTCGGTTTGGTGTCCGGTCACAGTTTCCATGGTTGGTGTCTGGTCATGTTGTCTCGGATTGGTGTCCGGTCACAGTGTCTTGGGTTGGTGTCCAGTCATAGTTTCCATGGTTATTGTCCTGTCATAGTTTCCATGGTTGGTGTCAGTCACATTGTCTCGGGTTGGTGTCCGGTCACAGTGTCTTGGGTTGGTGTCCAGTCACAGTGTCTTGGGTTGGTGTCCAGTCACATTGTCTTGGGTTGGTGTCTGGTCACAGTTTCCTTGGTTTGTGTCTGGTCAAATTGTCTCTGGTTGGTGTCTGGTCACAGTGACCTGGATTGGTGTGCAGTCACAGTTTCCATGGTTGGTGTCTGGTTACATTGTCTCGGGTTGGTGTCCGGTCACAGTTTCCATTGTTGGTGTCAGGTCACAGTGACCTGGGTTGGTGTCCAGTCACAGTTTCCATGGTTGGTGTTCGGTCACGTCCCAGATTGGTGTCCGGTCACGTCCCAGATTGGTGTCCGGTCACGTCCCAGATTGGTGTCCAGTCACATTGTCTTGGGTTGGTGTCTGGTCAAATTGTCTCGGGTTGGTGTCTGGTCAAATTGTCCCACGTTGTTGTCCAGTCACATTGTCCTGGGTTGGTGTCAGGTCAGAGTAACCCGGGTTGGCTCCATGGCATCTGAGAGCACCAGCGAATAATCCCCAACAAGCATTCTGAGATGCTCTTGATGGTGTGAATGTACTAGGACCATGTACACAGAGCACCAGCAGCATTATGTATATGGCCTGCCATGAGTGGGGCCACTTAGGCTGTCAATCATCCCTGGTGTGTGTTTATGCCAGGCATACATGCATTAAAGGATGCCATTTTGTGATTCACCAGTGACTGCCCCTATGGCACCACCTGTCACGATTTAAAGTGTATCTGTCACTATATAGTATTTAAAAAATATATACCTATAGGAAATACTGATAGAGACTGCATTGGTATTTCACTAAAATTCCAACGCATCCCAAAGAAATCATAAGACAAAGTAGGGACTACTTCGACCAATGGACTCACACCGGATCTGTCTGCTTTGCAGGTTTTTGCGAAAATATGCAAACATCCCCAAAATTTACAGATCTGCTTTAAAGGACCACTCTAGGCACCCAAACCACTTCAGCTTAATGAAGTGGTCTGGGTGCCTGGTCCAGCTAGGGTTAACCCATTTTTTAATAAACATAGCAGTTTCAGAGAAACTGCTATGTTTATGAATGGGTTAAGCCTTCCCCCAATTCCTCTATGGCTGTCTCATTGACAGCCGCTAGAGGCGCTTGCGTGCTTCTCACTGTGATTTTCACAGTGAGAGCACGCCAGCGTCCATAGGAAAGCATTGATAATGCTTTCCTATGCGACCGGCTGAATGTGCGCGCAGCTCTTGCCGTGCGCGTGCGCATTCATCTGACGGGGAGGAACAGAGGAGGATCGGAGGAGGAGAGCTCCCCGCCCAGCGCTGGAAAAAGGTAAGTGTTTTTTTTTTTTTACCCCTTTCCCCCTTCCAGAGCCGGGGGGGAGGGGGACCCTGAGGGTGGGGGCTCCCTCAGGGCACTATAGTGCCAGGAAAACGAGTATGTTTTCCTGGCACTATAGTGGTCCTTTAATACTTTCAAGTATTGGGTGTTGTTATTATTTATTAGAATGCTTTCCAAAATCTGAAGTTATGCATTTTGGTCAGGGACTTGGGTGAGCCACATGGCGGTGTACCAGTAATGTTAGGTGTGATCAGGCCTGTCTGTGACTACTTGTCGTGTTACCTGCAACATAAGTGTGAAACCGCAAGGGAAATAATTATTGAGTGCTCCCCTCCTGAAAGGATACACTTCTTTAGCCTTGCAAAGGCTTCTCATTGAGCTGCACTGGGAAGTCTGTTATTGGACAGCCACAGAAAAACTGGGCGGGGCTAGAAAGGGAGGGTTTTCAAAGGCAGTAGACAAGAACATAATGGATTATATAAATAATGCATTCAAAAACATAAAAATAAATAAAACATCTGAAGTTCTTGCATATGCTGAAAATCATTAGGCTTTGTATCTTCTACAAAAAGCACTAACCACACCAAGTGGCACAATACCTGATGGTAACATTATTTTAAAGGAAACTGTATATCCCACAAACCTTTTCCTAGCAGAGGGTAAAGGAGCATATATTTTAAGATTTAGCAAGACTTCCAGTTAACAATGCTGCCCTCACATTGTCAACTCATTTCACAGTTTTAATATTTGAGCTATCAACCACTGTTAGATACTTTCAAAGAAAGCTTTGGAGAATAACACTGTAACGGACTGTTAAGCACACAAGGGGTTAAAATCAGTTTAGGCGATATTCCCCTTCCAGATAGACGAGCAGCTACTGCAATCACCAATCTCCAGAACTGCAAACACATGAATACTCCAACTCCCGAACAGGAAACACATGAATGCTGTCAACAACCGAACAAGAAAAACCATACGAACAGTTTACACTCCTGGCAGTCGCACTGTAACAGCATACAATCCAATTCCCCCCATGAACGTGACGACACTTCGTTTGAGGGTCAAGCAGAACTGAAGCTTTAATCCAACACTCTGCTTTTATGCACGTTTTTCACACATAGTACTGCCCACAGGGTTTTGCAGAATAACCTATCAATACGTACAATACACTCAGATACTCCCAGCAATTACATACAAAATCCTCCCCTCTGCCTGTGATATAATTCCTTAACACAATGGGCTGACGATATTAAACACAGGCAGGAAAATACTCAATTTTACGCAATATTCATAACTTTAAAAGTATACATGACGTTTGCATTACATTTTCAGAATCAGCATACTCCAAATACAAACATATGTCAAAATCATTTGGTCCAGTGGTTCAAAAGTTAGTTGGAAATACCTTTTTGGCCAACTGCAAGCATGGCTTGGGTGTGGTAAGCCAATTATCTCCAGCATACAGAAAATATCTCCATTTACAACAACAGTAAAAACACATAAAAATACATAATTCCTATCATACTGAACAGAACCCCCACATTCAACCTATCCCCAGATACCTTGGATCTGAGCGCTCACTATATCCGAACAGTGCTCAGATCCCACAAACACAGTCAAATCGCCATGGGGTTAAAGTTTAGCAACAAGTTCCAACTGGTCTGGCAGTTTCCCTTGGACAACGCCCTGCTGGAGAACAATAGACAGGAAACGGGGGAGGGGCACACCTTCTCATGTATTCAAAGGGGCAGAAAAAATGTTTCAAAATCCAGTAAGCACAAATAATGCTTACACAGGGCAAAGTCTCCCAGGGTCCATAGTCACATGGCAGGAGGCTGGCAATCAGTCTTCTCCAATGCCCAGTGGCGAGGCTGATTTCGCCACTATGACGGAACGCTGGCACTCCGACTGAGTACCTCCGCCAATCGATGCTCCTAGTGCTCGCTGAGGACTTCAAACACTCCAACCGACACCATCAGCACTGCAGACCCCACTTCCAGCGATGCAACTGCGCCGGGGTCTCTGCTGTTTCCACCCACCCTGGACCCAAGGCCAGGATCCAGCTTCCAGTGGGTGAACCTCTCTTTCCCCAGAGAGCAGGAACAGGAACAAATCAAGCTATTGCAAGAGCTTCCTCTGGGGAGTAAGTGATTATAGCAATCCCCAGAGTGTAGGTATCCCTTCCCCCAAACATGAGCCAAGGCTTAATGCTGGAACAAGACTGATTTACTGGCACACAGAACTCACAAGTTATGCAACACAAAACTCCTCCTCTGGGCCAGGCTAGATAATTGAGTTGCTACAATACACAAAGCTCAATTATCTGCTGGCCAGATATAATACAGTTTCATAAAACACACAGGGACCCCAAAACATGCAATAACCCCATAAAAAGTATATCCTTGGAACCGGGGGATCTGGGTGAACCACATATCCAAAATTCACCCAGATCCGTTCAGTACTTTGGAAAATACAGTTTAATGCAGATTCTGCAGAACATATACAGGCTAAATAAAAAACAATCACTGTATAATGTGTCCCCTGCTGTATAGTCCAAAACCACTGCACGATGTCTCTGTGCAACAAATACTGGCGAGATGGCACCGTGTTGAAAAGTCCACACAGTGTCTGTGAGTTAAAATGGCCGCCATCCATTGTTCTCACCATGTGCTTCTGATACAGGAAATGGTGGCCACCCAGTAACTCCACAGTATGTCCCAGATGGTTCTTAAAGGGCCAGCAGCAGCACAACACAAATCCATTATGCCCAAATCATGTCTTTAAAGGGCAATACATCCCAGGGGCCATAGTCACAGGGCAAGAGGCGGGCAAGCAGTCCTCTCCAGGCACAAGTGGCGAAGGGCACTTCGTCACACATCTTCCCTTTGGGGGGAAGACTAAACAGGTACCTGACCTTCTGCCGGTCAGTACCTAGATTAGTCGGGCAGCCCACCCACAAAGAAAAATACGCAGAGTAACCCCCCCACAATAAATGGTACTGGCCTGTAGGTTCACGTTTGTAGTGGGACAGCGCAGCACTCTCGGTCTCCCTGGTGCAGCTAGGCAAACTGCTGGTGTTGCTTGGGGGGCAGAGGCCAGCGGCGCTCTGCCCTGCTGCCAGCTCTTCCACTGGGGTAACCCGTGGTAAGTCAGGCTCTGATACAGGGGAAAAGGGGGGGGCAGAGGCTAACAGAGCTCTGCCCAGATGCCAGCTCTTCTGCTGGGAGGGGGTCAGTGGGTATCGCAGGCTCATCCACTGCCCCCAGGACCCGGTTGGGATGTAGCTGGGGAGGGGAAGTTTCGCTTACCTCCTCCTCCTGGCATCCCTGCGGGGTTGGTTGGGGATCTGGACCGCCCGTCCAGCCTCCCTGTAGGACTGGCACAGAGACCGCGGTCCCATCTGTGCCAGTGTGGTTAGATTTGTCTTCCCCCTCTCCCGGTATCTCTGGCTGCTGTTGGAGGGGGAGGCTGGTTGCCCCCACTCCCCAGGACGCTGGTTGCTGTAAGGTGGAGGGATCGACCATCACCTCCTCCTGGAACTCAGGCCGCCGCTGGGGAGAGAGACCAGTTGTCTCCCCTCCCTGTATATTATACTGCCGCTGGGGACCTGGGCTGAATGCCCAGCATCCCTGTAGGGCTGGCAGAGAGACTTCGGTCCCATCTCCATAGTTGTGGGGCTTAACATCTCCCCTTGGTGAGTTAGGCTGCCGCTGGAGAGAGGGTGTAACAAGCTCCTCTCTCTGAACTGTAGACTGCCGCTGGGGAGAGGGGGTAACCTGCTCCTCTCCCTGACACTCTCTTTGCTGGTGGAGAGGGGGACCAACTGTCTCCCCTTTCAATATTTTGTCCTGAGGCTGGGGTGCGAGACAGACGGTCTCTGCTTCCTGGGGTACACACTGCCGCTGGGGAGGAAGGACGACACCTTTGGCTCCCTGGGATACACACTGCCACTGGGGAGGAAGGATGGCACCTTCTGCTCCCTGGGGTACAAACTGCCGCTGGGGAGGAAGGATGACACCTTCAGCTCCCTGGGATACACACTGCCGCTGGGGAGGGAGGACGGCACCTTCTGCTCCCTGGGACACACACTGCCACTGGGGAGGAAGGATGGCACCTTCTGCTCCCTGGGGTACACACTGCCGCTGGGGAGGAAGGACGGCACCTTCTGCTCCCTGGGGTACACACTGCCGCTGGGGAGGAAGGACGGCACCTTCTGCTCCCTGGGATACACACTGCCGCTGGGGAGGAAGGACGACACCTTCAGCTCCCTGGGATACACACTGGCGCTGGGGAGGAAGGACGGCACCTTCAACTCCCTGGGACACGCACTGCCGCTGGGGAGGAAGGACGACACCTTCAGCTCCCTAGGATACACACTGCCGCCGGGGAGGAAGGATGGCACCTTCAGCTCCCTGGGGGACACACTGCCGCTGGGGAGAGAAACCGGTTGTCTCTTCCCTCTGTACGGTGCACTGCCGCTGGGAAGGGAGGTCGCTGCTCTCCTCTCCCTGTAACTCACTCTGTCGCTGGAGACGGGGTGTCAATACCCCCAAACTCCACAGTTGGTACTCGAAGTTCCGTGCGTCTTGGTTCTCAGCACCTAACATGCGCATCACTTGATGGACCACCTCATCTGAAGGGTTTGGGCCAAACCAGACCAGCCGCGCCTTTAATTCCTTCATGAAATCAGCACCCTCATAGCACTGTGACAGGCGGATTTGCAATTCACTGGCTGCTGTCCAGGGTCTTGCTAGCTCCATGTTGCTGTAGGTAGGGACGCTGCGCAGAGGCTAGCGTTGCCCTCAATTATAAATCTGTAACTCCACACGTTACCGTTGTCTCCGAGCTGCTGGTCCTCGCACTAGGACGCCATCCCACCGCTGCCACCAAATGTGACGGAACGCTGGCACTCCGACTGAGTACCTCCGCCAATCGATGCTCCTAGTGCTCGCTGAGGACTCCAAACACTCCAACCGACACCATCAGCACTGCAGACCCTACTTCCAGCGATGCAACTGCGCCGGGGTCTCTGCTGTTTCCACCCACCCTGGACCCAAGGCCAGGATCCAGCTTCCAGTGGGTGAACCTCTCTTTCCCCAGAGAGCAGGAACAGGAACAAATCAAGCTATTGCAAGAGCTTCCTCTGGGGAGTAAGTGATTATAGCAATCCCCAGAGTGTAGGTATCCCTTCCCCCAAACATGAGCCAAGGCTTAAAGCGGCACTGTCATGCCGAACTTACCTTTCCTCAATCTCTTCCTCTTCTCCCCCTCTCTCAGGATCTGTTATTCTTTTCTTCCTGTCTTCTTTAGTTTTCTTTAAAATCATAAGACAAAGTAGGGACTCTTTGCCTTATGGAGGATTCCTCCGCTTGACCAGCTCTGACCAGCGGAGGAGCAAAGTGTGCTTCATTTCCGCTGGTCAGAGCAATTTTCCCATGATCCCTAGCTTCCCTCAGTGATCCCACAATGCTTCCTGTCACTTTACACAAAACTGCCGAATTGCGCTCTAACTGAATGAGAACAGTATGTTCGTTTCTTTTAGAACGCAATTCGGCACTTTATTCGGATCGGAATTTCATTCTAATGAATGAAACTCTGATCCTATTCATTGCTGTGGTTGCATCTTGTGCAGTCAGTTAGTAGATGTAACTCCCCAATTCCTTACAACAGGGAGCTATCTACTAAAAGGCTGAAAGACCTAAATTGGTCTAACAGTTAATCCTGTATCA
>OW240923.1:72137346-72283759 GCA_933207985.1 Pelobates cultripes
CCTATTGTTTTATTGGGGCCCCCACCCACCGCTCAGGGGTGGGGGCCGGGGGGGAGGACAGTAGGTCCCCCCCCTTATTGTTTTACTGGGGCCCCCACCCACCGGCCAGGGGGGGAGGACATTAGGTCCCCCCCCCTTATTGTTTTATTAGGGCCCCACCCACCGCTCAGGGGTGGGGGCCGGGGGTGGACAGTAGGTCCCCCCCCCCCTTATTATCTTCATGGCCCCCACCCGCCGCTCAGGGTGGGGAGGACAATAGGTCCCCCCCCTTATTGTTTTATTAGGGCCCCCACCCACCGCTCAGGGGTGGGGGCCGGGGGGGAGGACAGTAGGTCCCCCCCCTCATTATCTTCATGGCCCCCACCCGCCGCTCAGGGTGGGGGAGGGGGGGAGGACAATAGGTCCGCCCCCCCTTATTGTAATTTATGTCTTTTTTTTCAACAGTGAGCAGCCATAGGCTGCTCACTGTTTAGTAGACATGCCCCTACTCGCGGTATAGCGAGTAGGGGCATTTGGGAGATTTTAATCTCCCTTGTGCTATTATGGGGGTCATATTGACCCCCATAGAGTGAGAGGGGGTACTGGGGGGCTTATGAAGTGGTGGGGAGCACTGCTCCCTGCCGCTTCTATAGTTACATATTACAAGGAGGGAGCTGCATGCCGGTAGCTCCCTCCTTGTAATAAACTAAACGAACAAACAAACACTGATACATTGTGTTTGTTTGTTTGTTCGGCTGATATTTCTATTCACTCATTCGTCTGTCTGATGAATGAATGAATAGATGAAATTCCCGTTCGCATGTCCAGGTGTTTCACTGGGCATGTGCGGGAATCTCAGTGTCTGCCTAGTGTGGGCAGATGACGTGTCCCTGAGGGACTTCACCTACCCACACAAAGATGGCGGCGCCCTGAATCAAGATCGGGGCAGAAAATAAGGATTTAAAAATAGGTAATGTGGGGGGCTTAGGGGCATTTGGGGGTGACTAGTGGGTCAATTGGATGTAGTGGAGGCGGGAGGGGGGTTAAAAAAAAAACGGGATTCGGCATGACAGTGCCGCTTTAATGCTGGAACAAGACTGATTTACTGGCACACAGAACTCACAAGTTATGCAACACAAAACTCCTCCTCTGGGCCAGGCTAGATAATTGAGTTGCTACAATACACAAAGCTCAATTATCTGCTGGCCAGATATAATACAGTTTCATAAAACACACAGGGACCCCAAAACATGCAATAACCCCATAAAAAGTATATCCTTGGAACCGGGGGATCTGGGTGAACCACATATCCAAAATTCACCCAGATCCGTTCAGTACTTTGGAAAATACAGTTTAATGCAGATTCTGCAGAACATATACAGGCTAAATGAAAAACAATCACTGTATAATGTGTCCCCTGCTGTATAGTCCAAAACCACCGCACGATGTCTCTGTGCAACAAATACTGGCGAGATGGCACCGTGTTGAAAAGTCCAAACAGTGTCTGTGAGTTAAAATGGCCGCCATCCATTGTTCTCACCATGTGCTTCTGATACAGGAAATGGTGGCCACCCAGTAACTCCACAGTATGTCCCCAGATGGTTCTTAAAGGGCCAGCAGCAGCACAACACAAATCCATTATGCCCAAATCATGTCTTTAAAGGGCAATACATCCCAGGGGCCATAGTCACAGGGCAAGAGGCGGGCAAGCAGTCCTCTCCAGGCACAAGTGGCGAAGGGCACTTCGTCACAGCCACAAACCCTTTGAGAAGTCTGTGGTGATTTGCAATAATTAAGCCAATTTACTCAACTTTTGTATTACTTTTAATTACAAAAATTCCACATACTTGCTAATTGTCCTGAATTTGGCAGGACAGTAAAGACATTTTCTGTCACCCTAGCTTTATTTTCTGGTTTTATTTATCGGAGAGACACTACTGAAAATTCCCAATAAAGTGCAGCAGAAACGTGTTATTAACCCCTTATTGACCAGACCGTTTTTCAATTTCTTACCGTTAAGGGCCAGGGCTGTTTTTTACATTTCTGTGGTGTTTGTGTTTAGCTGTAATTTTCCTCTTACTCATTTACCGTACCCACACACAGGGCCGCCATCAGGGGGTGACAACCATGACGGTTGTCACGGGCCCGGTGGTCCTGGGGGGCCCGGACTGCACTGCTAATGCTCTGCATATCTGGGCCCCCAGCCTTTCAATGTGTGTGTGTGTATATATATATATATATATATATATATATATATATATAGCGAGTAGCGCTATATATATGCCTCTGTGGGCCCTTCTGGCTTCATACTCACCTCCCACTCTGGCATTCTCGCGAGCGACTGTAAAGTGTCGCTGAGGCTGTAAAGCATTGCCATGGCAACGCTCCGCGGCACGCAATCCATGCCTGGCTCGTGACAGAAGTAGAGCCCGGAGGGGAAAGATGAAGACTTGACCAACTGCTGAGCCACCGACTGGACCACCAGGGAATCCAGTGTCCCCTCTTCCTGGCTACAGGTAAGAGCTAGGGAGGAGGGAATACTTTTTATTTTAAATTAATAAAATTAATATACTTTTTATTTTATTTTTTATCAAAATTGAAAGGAAAAAAAAATACCCTCACTGCATTTGTCAAACATAAAGACACATTCACCACACACACACACACACACACACACATCTTCTACCACACAAACTGCATTCACTTCACAAGCACACACACCACATTATGTACAAAGCATTCACTACACAAACACACACAGCATCATCTACACCATGGGTCGTCAACCTGGTCCCTACCGCCCACTAGTGGGCGTTTTAGGATTCCAGGTGGGCGGTAGGGATTTCTGAGGCTAAATCCTCTTTTTAAGAGGATTTCTCCTTTTGGGCGGGCGCGAGCGGCTCTGCATGCGCAAGTCTTCAGTGACCGGCAGGAGGAAGGGCTCCCTCCTGCCAGGCCACCTTCTGGACCCCCCGGCATGGCAGCGTTCTAATCAGTCGCGGCGAGGGAGCTCTAACCTCTCTGCTCTGCTCCCTCGCGCGATGTTTGCTGATGCCGCGGGAGCCGGAATATGATGTCATATTCCGGCTCCCGGCATCCGTAGACAGTCCGCGAGGGAGCAGAGCAGAGAGGTTAGAGCTCCCTCGCTGCGTCTGATTAGCCGCCCGCCTAAGTGAAGCCCCACTGGACCCCAGGGACAGATCCACACCAGCTCTCCAGGTAGGGAGGCTGGGTGGATATTTAATATTAATAATTTGTGTGTACATGTGTTTGTCTCTAAGTGTATGTGTGTGTGTCTGTAAGTGTATGTGTGTGTGTCTGTAAGTGTATGTGTGTGTGTCTGTAAGTGTATGTGTGTGTCTGTGTCTGTAAGTGTATGTGTGTGTCTGTGTCTGTAAGTGTATGTGTGTGTCTGTGTCTGTAAGTGTATGTGTGTGTCTGTGTCTGTAAGTGTATGTGTCTGTCTGTAAGTGTATGTGTCTGTCTGTAAGTGTATGTGTGTGTGTGTCTGTAAGTGTATGTGTGTGTGTCTGTAAGTGTATGTGTGTGTGTCTGTAAGTGTATGTGTGTGTGTGTGTGTGTGTCTGTAAGTATATGTGTCTGTGTCTGTAAGTGTATGTGTCTGTGTCTGTAAGTGTATGTGTGTCTGTGGGTCTGTCTGTGTATGTGTGAGTGTCTGTAAGTGCATGTGTGAGTATGTGTATATTTGTGTGTATGTGTTTCTATGTGAGTGTGTGTGTGTGTGTGTGTGTATGTGTTTGTCTGTGAGCAGAGTACTTGTAGAATAGAAGAAAGAAGGTGCAGAGTACTTGTAGAATAGAAGAAAGAAGGTGCAGAGTACTTGTAGAATAGGAGAAAGAAGGAGTAGAGTACTTCTAGTATAGGGGAAAGAAGGAGTAGAGTACTTCTAGTATAGGGGAAAGAAGGAGTAGAGTACTTCTAGTATAGAGGAAAGAAGGAGTAGAGTACTTGTAAAAAAGGAGAAGGAAAGAAAAGGAAAAGGAGAGAATTGTTGTTGACTAATAATAGTAAGTGGGCTACCTAGCTCAGCCTTCCTATTGGCCATTGCTATAAGGAAGGTTAAAAAATAGAAAAAAGGGGAAAAAGGTGGGAAGGGGAATTGAGGAGGGAGAGGAGGGGAGCTGACGCACAGATGAGAAATCATTTTATGAGCAAACAAAGAAGTCTTCCGATTATCACTGAAAGAGGAGACCTTCGTTTGTTCCTTATGAAAATCGAACCAGATATCAAATATTTAGTCTCGCAGCATCAACCTCTAGTAAAGGTAAGTTCAATTTACTTTATTGCTTCCTCATTAAACTTTATAAAGTTAAAAACATTATAAACATGCATAAAGTAGAAATAAAAAGATAAATGTACGTTCATTTATGTATTTTTTAAAACACCCTCCTTTCTAAAAAATATTCCGCGCTTGCGCGAAAACTGGTGGGCGGTAAGGAAATTTTTCCATCAAGAAAGATGCATTAGTGGGCGGTAAGTGGAAAAAGGTTGACTACCACTGATCTACACAAACACACACCGCATCATCTACACAAACTGCATTCATTACACACACTACATTCACAAACACACACATTGCAGTCACTATACACTGCAGTAACTATACACATTGCATCTAATACAAACATTACATCCACAACACAAGCATACACTGTGCATTCACTATACACACACTACATCCACTACTCACTGTGCATTCACTATACACACACTACATCCACTACACAAACACTCTGCATTCACTATACACACACACAATACATCCACTACACAAACCCACACTCTGCATTCACTATACACCCTACATCCACTAAACAAACACACTCTGCATTCACTATACACACACACTACATCCACTCCACAAACATACTCTGCATTCACTACACACACACACACACACAATACATTCACTACACAAACCCACACTCTGTATTCACTATACACCCTACATCCACTAAACAAACACACTCTGCATTCACTATACACACCCTATGTCCACTACACAAACACACTCTGCATTCACTATACACACACACTACATCCACTAGACAAATACACACTCTGCATTCACTATACACCCACTACAGAAGCACACACTCTGAATTCACTATACATACTGCATCCACTATCCAAACATACACTGTACCCACTACACAAACACACTCTGCATCTAATAAACACAAACATACAATCTGCATCCACTATAAACACCGCATCCACAACATACACACCGCATCCACTATACATAAACCAAATTCAGTGCACACACTTCATCCCTCGGGGCAGGCCATGTAGGCGGACTTGGGGGCAGGCCATGTGGGTAGGCACAGAGGCGAGCTCAGGGGTGGGCCCCGGGTGCCCAGACTTTGGGCTGTGTCAGGGGCCCCATAATGTCTCATGGCAGCCCTGCCCACACATATACCGTTTTTCTGGCCATTAAATGGTCTTTCTAAAGATGCTATTATTTTCATCATATCATAATTTACTATAAAAGAAATTATAAAATATGATGACCCCCAAAATCTGTTACGCATCTGCAACTGCCAAAAAACACCTGTGCTAAATAATTTCTAAATTTTGTCCTCCGTTTAGAAATACACAATGTTAATATGGTCTTAGGGTTTTTTTTGAAAAGTTATAGGGCTATAAGTACAAATAGCACTTTGCTATTTCCAAACCATTTTTGTTTTTCAAAATTAACGCAAGTTACATTGTAACACTGATATCTGTCTGGAATCCCTTAATAACCCTTCACATGTATATATGTTTTAAAAGACAACCTAAGGTATTAAACTTGAGGTATTGTGACTCTTTTCATGCAACCGTTTTAGTACCAATCTATGCCAAATAAAAAAAAAAAAAAATGGTGATTTTTTTTTTTGACACACATAGCAATTTAAGAATACATGTACGGAGAACTTTAAGGGTTACTGACAAAGAAAACCCCAATATGTATGAAGCAACATCTCCTGAGAACAGTGATACCCCCCATGTATACGTGTCTCGTGTTCTCTGGGGGCTAAAATACCTTATTTTCCAACTTGGAATTTTCACAGCTGGTCATCAGGCACCCATGTCCTATTTGGGATAATTTTGAAGCCGACCAATGTAATTTACCTCCATTAAACCATATATTTTTGAACAGTAGATAACCCACGGTATCCAATATGGGGTATGTCCAGTCTTTTTTAGTAGCCACGTAGTCACAAACACTGGCCAAAGTTAGCATTTACATTTGTTTGTGTGTTAAAAATACAAAAAACAATTATGAACGCTAACTTTGGCCAGTGTTTGTGACTAAATGGCTACTAAAAAAGACTGAATATACCCCATTTGTAATACCTTGTGTTGTCTTCCTTTGTAAATGCTAGCAAATTAAATTGTCTGGACTTTCGGCTTGGGTTATCAGGCAGGTACCCCAAATTGCAATCAATAAAATTACTTAATTAAATATTACATAAATATGTACGTAGAATTTAAATATATACATATTTATATATTTGAAGTCTACGTATATATTTTGAAATTATTTATATAATTATGTATATGCATGTATATTTCACATTATTTCTATATACATAGATATATACATAATTTCATTCTAAGTGTATTTTGATATAAATGTTGTGGAAATAAGGTCTGCACATATTTCCTAGTTAATGAAAATGTCTATTTACTCATTTCACTATATACAATATAAGCTATGCACACATGTTTTAATCAAAATGGCTGCTAGAAGCTTCAAACCCCTCCTCTCCTCCCCCTCCCTTTAACACCGACTAACTACCTCGTGCAGCAAGATGGCGCCGGGAAACCGTGGGAGACCCTCATGGCCCTGGTGACATCACCCTCAGTAGGCAGAGCATTAGAGCGACCACTTAACACCTAACCAATAATTGATGTATTATTCCATGTTATCTCTGACAATGCTTATGATGTAATTTTGCTTTAAAAGGGACCTGCCGTCCCCTCTGAATAAACATTCCTCAAGTTATTCAACAACCTGGAACCTGTGTCTGGTGTGAATTACTTCAGGGAGCGTGCATGCACTGTTTCATTGATTTGGCCAGGGGCAGATACACAAAGAAATACAGGGAGTGCAGAATTATTAGGCAAGTTGTATTTTTGAGGATTAATTTTATTATTGAACAACAACCATGTTCTCAATGAACCCAAAAAACTCATTAATATCAAAGCTGAATATTTTTGGAAGTAGTTTTTAGTTTGTTTTAGTTTTAGCTATGTTAGGGGGATATCTGTGTGTGCAGGTGACTATTACTGTGCATAATTATTAGGCAACTTAACAAAAAACAAATATATACCCATTTCAATTATTTATTATTACCAGTGAAACCAATATAGCATCTCAACATTCACAAATATACATTTCTGACATTCAAAAACAAAACAAAAACAAATCAGTGACCAATATAGCCACCTTTCTTTGCAAGGACACTCAAAAACCTGCCATCCATGGATTCTGTCAGTGTTTTGATCTGTTCACCATCAACATTGCGTGCAGCAGCAACCACAACCTCCCAGACACTGTTCAGAGAGGTGTACTGTTTTCCCTCCTTGTAAATCTCACATTTGATGATGGACCACAGGTTCTCAATGGGGTTCAGATCAGGTGAACAAGGAGGCCATGTCATTAGATTTTCTTCTTTTATACCCTTTCTTGCCAGCCGCGCTGTGGAGTACTTGGACGCGTGTGATGGAGCATTGTCCTGCATGAAAATCATGTTTTTCTTGAAGGATGCAAACTTCTTCCTGTACCACTGCTTGAAGAAGGTGTCTTCCAGGAACTGGCAGTAGGACTGGGAGTTGAGCTTGACTCCATCCTCAACCGAAAAGGCCCCACAAGCTCATCTTTGATGATACCAGCCCAAACCAGTACTCCACCTCCACCTTGCTGGCGTCTGAGTGGGACTGGAGCTCTCTGCCCTTTACCAATCCAGCCACGGGCCCATCCATCTGGCCCATCAAGACTCACTCTCATTTCATCAGTCCATAAAACCTTAGAAAAATCAGTCTTGAGAAATTTCTTGGCCCAGTCTTGAAGTTTCAGCTTGTGTGTCTTGTTCAGTGGTGGTCGTCTTTCAGCCTTTCTTACCTTGGCCATGTCTCTGAGTATTGCACACCTTGTGCTTTGGGCACTCCAGTGATGTTGCAGCTCTGAAATATGGCCAAACTGGTGGCAAGTGGCATCGTGGCAGCTGCACGCTTGACTTTTCTCAGTTCATGGGCAGTTATTTTGCGCCTTGGTTTTTCCACACGCTTCTTGCGACCCTGTTGACTATTTTGAATGAAACGCTTGATTGTTAGATGATCACGCTTCAGAAGCTTTGCAATTTTAAGAGTGCTGCATCCCTCTGCAAGATATCTCACTATTTTGACTTTTCTGAGCCTGTCAAGTCCTTCTTTTGACCCATTTTGCCAAAGGAAAGGAAGTTGCCTAATAATTATGCACACCTGATATAGGGTGTTGATGTCATTAGACCACACCCTTCTCATTACAGAGATGCACATCACCTAATATGCTTAATTGGTAGTAGGCTTTCGAGCCTATACAGCTTGGAGTAAGACAACATGCATAAAGAGGATGATGTGGTCAAAATACTCATTTGCCTAATAATTCTGCACTCCCTGTAATCAATACCTTGACTGATTTTTCCATTTCAATTGGCGCCCAACGTGGGGCCACCGGAGGGCCGGAACCAACGGACCGGAGCAGACCTCCGGAAAGTGGGACAAGCGGAGCCTGATCACCTCCATAATACAGCCGTTGCCTGTGTTATTCTCCTGTTTTGTGTCGGTCTGTCTCCGAGTCCACTTCCGGCTTCCAGAAGGCTACTAAAGACAGGTAATTAGCTCATCCGGTGTGCCTTTTTAAAGTGAACCTGTCGATTGTCTATCTGCCTCCTGTATTTGTTTAGATGTGTGTGACGGCCGGTGTGTGTGTTTTCTCCCTTTTATAAGACAATAGCTTGACTGCCTAGCGGGCAGGGAACCCATTATATGTTAGCTTGACTGCCTAGCGGGCAGGGAACGCATTACAGCCGGTGGGGCTGGGATTTTATGTTAGCTTGACTGCCTAGCGGGCAGGGAACGCATTACAGCCGGTGGGGCTGGCATTTTATGTTAGCTTGACTGCCTAGCGGGCAGGGAACGCATTACAGCCGGTGGGGCTGGGATTTTATGTTTGCTTGACTGCCTAGCGGGCAGGGAACGCATTACAGCCGGTGGGGCTGGGATTTTATGTTAGCTTGACTGCCTAGCGGGCAGGGAACGCATTACAGCCGGTGGGGCTGGGATTTTATGTTAGCTTGACTGCCTAGCGGGCAGGGAACGCATTACAGCCGGAGGGGCTGGGATTTTATGTTAGCTTGACTGCCTAGCGGGCAGGGAACGCATTACAGCCGGTGGGGCTGGGATTTTATGTTAACTTGACTGCCTAGCGGGCAGGGAACGCATTACAGCCGGTGGGGCTGGGATTTTGTTTGATTACTGCAGTGTTTCATTGGTACTTGTGTTATAACGGGACCAGCCTGGTGGGGGAGGGCTGGGGATTGCTACATTTTAAATATTACTAGTGGTGTTAACATGTACATGGCCATTTTACTCTTTGTCATTTTGTGGTTTTTGTTCAATTGTTGTTACAGTGTGGGTACCCTTGGTGTGTGTGTGTGTATAGTGTGGCTGGTTCTGGATTCCGGGGTTTACGCTCATCTCTATGTTTGTGACTTTTGCAAATGTCTTCTCGTTAGCGTAGCCACGTTCATCTTCTCTTTTGTCCCTTATCTCTCCTGTGTCTGTTGCCCAGAGCTGTGTTAGTCACCCACGCTCGCTCGCCCCGGTCCGTGACCGCCACCCCGGGTGGGCGGACCCCCGTGACTAGTCTACGTTTTGGGAAGACGCACGGGACCCAAGTCCTCGTGGCAGTCGAGCACTGTAGACATTCCTCTTCCTTCTCCCCTGTATCTCCTCTGTATATCTGTCTCTAACACGTGGCTTACTCCAATTATTCAAGATGGGGCAGGAACATGCTAGACTTGCTAAGGGCTTGTTGGCTTGTGACATTGTGAAAGAAAGGGCGGGGGAAGATGCAATGTTAAAACTTAGAAAGATTGCTAAGGTGTGTGGCTTCCAGATGCCACCCAGTGGGAGATTGCAACCTGAGTTTTGGAGGAAGTTACTCATAGATAAGGAAGGGTTGTTGTTGGATAATGGGCTCACAAAGGTTGCAGAGGCTTGGTATCGAGTAGCTAGAGGTCTGAAACGGGAAGGGTGGGTTGAGGAAGAGTTGGATTTCGAAGGGCAAACTGTATATGTATACCATAGGAGTGTTAACAATGATGATGCTGTTTCCATTGTCCCGCGGCCACCGCCCTATGATGGCGCCCAGAGCGCAAAAGTAAATTCCCGCCCTGCTTCCCCCGTCACTGCACAGACCCCATCCCCCAGGGGTGTGCCTTTAGCTCCCACCCCCCTGTGCCCCGTACTCGGTGCAGACGGTGCTTACTACTATCCAGTGCCACTTCATTCGTTCCCACCCACTCCCATGCACCAACCCCTTTTTGACCCAGCCCCCTCCACCAACCCTTCTCCCGTTACGTCTGTTGATGTTCCCCCACCTCCGTGTCCTCCGCCACCTCTCCCAGTGCCTGCTTCCACTCCACAACCTCGCCAAGATCCCGTCCTGACCGCTCCCACCTCACCCACCGAAGTTTCCTCCTCCTCCTCCTCCTCTCATTCCCTCTCCACCTCGAGTACCCCTTCTCTAACGACACCCGGTCCCTCATCCCCCTCGACTGTTTCACACTCTGCCCTCTCGACCCTTGTCCATCCCACCGCCCCCATTCCTCCAGACCCCTGTTCCTCCACAGACCCCCCTCTTCCATACCTTCGGACTCAGACCTTTCCTCCTTCCTTGCTAGCCTTTCGAAAGTGACCTGTCCCGTGACCCTTACCCCTTTATCCACTCTGTCTTTTTCTTCTTCTCATTCCCCTTCTACTTCCTCCTCTAAAGATCCCTCATCCCTACTCTCCACTCTCATGAATCCTGTCCAGCCCGCTGCTCCCGGCCCCTCTGCCTCCGCTCCCTCATATACCACCACAGCTGGCCCTCCCTCTACCTCCTCCCCTCCCGTTGATCTTGCATCACTAGTAGCCGCCCTTTCTGCCTCACTTCATCCTCCCGCAACACTCCCAGGCACCCCTCCCATCCTCCAGGCTGACCCTCCCGCCATCCACACACCGCCACCTCCCCCCGATGTCCCAGCCCCTTCTACCTCGTCTCCTCCTCCCCTCCCGGCTGATTTGCCGTCCCTAATCTCTGCCCTTACCGCCCTGACCCAGCCCCCCGTTTCCACCCCTCCAACCCCTTCTCCAGTGTTACCTCCTCCCGATGTCCCGGCCCCTTCTACCTCGTTGCCTCCTCCCCTCCCGGCTGATTTGCCGTCCCTAATCTCTGCCCTTACCGCCCTGACCCAGCCCCCCGTTCCCACCCCTCCAACCCCTTCTCCAGTGTTACCTCCTCCCGATGTCCCGGCCCCCTCTACCTCATTGCCTCCTCCCCTCCCGGCTGATTTGCCGTCCCTAATCTCTGCCCTTACCGCCCTGACCCAGCCCCCCGTTCCCACCCCTCCAACCCCTTCTCCAGTGTTACCTCCTCCGATGTCCCGGCCCCCTCTACCTCGTTGCCTCCTCCCCTCCCGATGATTTGCCGTCCCTACCCTCTACCCACGCTGTTATAACCCAGCCCCCTGTTCCCATCCCTCCGACCCCTCCCCCGGTGACCCCTGACCCAACCATGGCCAATGACTTGTCTACCTCGATATCCGCCCTCTTCTCTGCTGTTACCTCCCTGGTTAATTCCGCGATTCCTGCTCCACCTCCCACTGATTTACCTCCTCCTCCTCCACCTCCTCCCCCTGATCCTCCAACCCCTTCTCCGCCCCCCGCTAACATCCCCGAGCCTTCCGATCCAATCTCTGCTCTCGCTCATGTCCTAACTACCCACCTCTCACGCCCATCTCAGCCGGCCCCCACAGCAACCCCATCCATGGCATTGGTCCCTCATGTCTCTCCCACCAGCTCTAGTTATCCAATCATGGTGGTTGGATCCGAAGTGTCTGTGACGTCGGATCAACCCTATGCAGTGGGTGCTTCCCCCCAGGCCTCGGGCTTCCACCCAACTACCTCTCCCATCACCGGTCTCCCTGCCGCCCCCGCCACAGCTACCCCCGAGACTACTCTGCACCGTGGCCCAGTAGCACCCGAGGAGATTGTTGTGGTAGAACAGGATTCACCTCGCCCAGGGGGGAACAGGCTCCCCCAACGGCTCTCTATCCCCCAGGGTTATACCCAGATTAACCATGGAGCGGATGGTGCACCACCCATGTATGTTACCTTCAACCCTTCCCAAGCTGCTACCCTTGTAACCTCACTCCCTGATCCTGAGAAACACCCCATGCCCTTTTTCCGCAGGATGGCTCAGATTCGAAAAACATATTCCGCTGCTGGCGGGATCTTATAAGTTTGTGTGAAATAAAGGCTGGAGATGCATACTGGCCAATCATGGAACGGAGCTTTAATGACGCTCCACTCACTTCTGATACAGATTTTCGTTCTGGTGAAATTTTCAGTGAGCAGCTCCGAGCTTGGGCACAGGATAAACTAGCAGATCAGGCTACTTGCATAAATGACATAATTCAGGATAAGCTTGAGACTGTTGAGAAGTATCACTCTAGATTGACTCAGACTTTCTCAGACTTAGGGTTCAGCACCTATAACAAAGCACACACCCAGATGTTATCTGCAGCCTTTGTGGCAGGCCTTAGGGAACACATTCGTAAGGGGTTAATTTTAGCTCACCCAGAGTACAGAATTATTCCACTGGACACACTTTTGCTGGTAGCCAAGGGTCTAGAATCTGTTCTGCAACCCACACAGCGAAGAGCTAGCCCTCTGATGTATACTACCTCCACACCAATTGTCAGTCCTAACCAAGTTCCTCAGATACTCCCCCAACAATACACTCAGTTACCCCAGACACTGCCTGCATCTATCCCCTCTCCCCGGGACCGGACCCTCACGACAATCCGGACCTGTTTTAACTGTAATCAGCCCGGCCACTTCAGAAGAGATTGCCCACACCCTAGAGTAATCCGCCCACAGACTCCCCGGTACCCAAGTCCCCATGTCACCGGCTTTAGTTTCCCCTCCACTGGTTACCTCCCTGCCCTGCCCCATCCACAGTTGCCTCAGCTTCCTCCTCCTCCTCCTCCTGAATACACCCAAGCCCGGCTCCCTACATCAGAGGCCCGTGCATACACTTCGGCTTCCGCTGAAGGGTTTGACACAGATGATTTCCAAGAGAGTCAGTCACTGCCCCGCCACACTAACCGTCCATCCCATCCTCCCATGCAATCTAGTAACCCTCCCTCCACTTCCCGCCGGTACCAGGGACCAGATCAGGCCCATTTAGATTTATTACAATAGGTAACTGGCAAGCCTGTGTCAGCAACCCCTGCCATGGCAGTGTCTGCGGGGGATGGGGGAGGGCCCTTGGCTACTGTAGTTCTCCCCGTGGAGGCTCATCCAACTACCTTTTGTCACGATTTTCACCGCGACATCCCGACGGCCAGACGAGGTCGCCCCAGAAGTGCCCGGTGACGGACTTGAACCAGGGTACTTTGCAGTCCTGGGGCTGCTATTTTGCCTCTGAGCCACCATATCAGCTCAAGAGATAGCCAGAAGTCTATATTGCCTTGTACCCAGCACTGGGGGCTGGACGTTATTCTGTGGCTGCTCCAACGATCTCAGCACACCTGTGGCTGATCACCAATTAGCCAGGTATAAGACACTGCCTCTCCCTGAGGGCAGTGTCAGTTCATTGACTCTGGTTCCCTTGTTTGGTTTCTGTTACTCTGTACCTGCGTTCCAGTGATTACTGTCTAATTCCGGCTTCTGACCTTGGCTTTCCTCCTGGACTACTCTGACCTCTGGCTTCCCTGATTTTGGCTTCCCTTGAACACGCTTCTGCTAATCCCTGCTGTACTGAGACTTGGCACACTTTTCCTGGAAAGCGCCCGTGCACAGACTCACAGATCAGGTGGCGTCTTACCTGGTCAACCTGGTCTGTGTCTACTTTGCAAGGGTGAGCGTATAACTCTGCGAGCCGGACTCCCCATCAGGTAAGATCCTGACACCTTTCTAGTTGACACAGGTGCAGCCCGTAGTGTTTTTAGGGAACAAGACCTGCCAGATCCTTCCTTCTTATCTGACACCGATGTCTCCTGTGTTGGGGTGGATGGTACACCCCGCAGTAACCCCCTTACTAAACTTCTGCATGTAGGTTCACACATTCTCTCCCGGTTTGTTGTTTCCTCTACTTGCCCCATTAACCTCCTAGGTGCTGATGTTCTTTCTCGGCTCCAGGCATCCATCACCTTTACTGCTGATGGTCAGGTCGAGTTAACAACTCCCTTATCACAAAAATACACCTCTGTCCTCTGTTCCCTCCCCATCTTGTTGAACCTAACTGACAATACAGGGAATACACGGGTCTCACAAACCCCCAGCGCTCTGGATCGTATCCCCCAAGAACTTTGGTCCACCGGCCCGGATGACATCGGACGTTTGCATGTGCCCCCTCTTGGTCAAGCTCCTGCCTGGAGCACTGCCTCCCCGTAGGCCACAGTATCCTCTGAAGCCAGCACAAGCTGAAGCTATCACCAAACAAGTTGAAAGCCTGCTTGCCAAAGGTGCCCTCATCAAGTGTTCATCTCCATGTAACACTCCACTTTTCCCCGTTAAAAAGAGAACTGTTAAGGGCCAACCCGACCAGTACCGAATGGTGCAGGACCTTCGTGCTGTTAATGAAGTAATTGTCAAGGACACTGCTATTGTTCCAAACCCACACACTCTCTTGTCCCAGGTTCCACCAACTGCCACAATTTTCACTGTAGTGGATCTAGCTAATGCCTTTTTCAGTGTGCCCCTTGACCCTTCCTGCCGTTTTCTCTTCGCCTTCACCCACGAAGGACAACAATACACCTGGACTGTCATGCCTCAGGGGGCCCAGAATTCCCCCACACAGTTTGCTCATGCCATGTCTTTGGTTCTGGAGCCCTGGCAGAAATCTTACTCTGATGTTGTCCTACTCCAATATGTAGATGATCTCCTTCTCTGTGCTCCTGATTCGCTTATTACAGAACGTGACTCAGAAGATCTCCTACGTTTCCTCGCTGGAGCCAGTTGCAAAGCCTCCAAATCCAAGCTGCAATGGTGCCGGCCCTCTGTGGTCTTCTTGGGACATTGTCTTTCCCATGGCACCAGACATCTAACTTCTCAACGTGTACAAGCTATTTTGCAACTCCCTTTACCTGCAACACATCAGACTCTTCATGCCTTTTTGGGTCTTATTACATACTGCAGGTCCTGGATACCCGAAGCATCAAAGCTCATGCAGCCACTCTATGACACCCTCAGGAGTGAGCCCTTCCATCTCACTGAAGATGCTATTGCCTGCTTTCACAGTCTGAAAAGAGCCATTGCTTCTGCACCTGCCTTGGGCCTTCCCAACTACCAGTTGCCTTTCAATTTGTTTGTCTCTGAAAAATCAGGACATGCTTCCGGAGTCCTTACCCAGAAACATGGCTCAAGACAGCGGCCTATTGGCTATTTTTCCTGCATGCTTGACCCCGTTGCTAGGGGTAGTCCCTCCTGCCTCAGAGCGGTGTTTGCTGCCAGTGCCCTCTTGGACAAGACTAATGATTTTGTTCTTGGTCACCACCTCACGGTGTTGGCCCCTCATGACATTACTGCAATCCTGCAACAAGTTCTACCTAAGCACCTTTCTTCTCAACGTCACCTCCGTCTACAAACATCCTTACTTTTACCTGACAATGTGAAACTTCAGCGATGTCTCTCCCTGAACCCAGCCACTCTTCTGCCACTTCCCAAGGGGGGGAGTTGTGCATTACTGGTACAGCCTGGACATCGACCCAGAGGTTTGAGCAGATTTGCAGCTGCCTGCACCTACACCCCCACATGATGAACAATCAGAGGCCCTACTTCACTGCACCTTATGGTTTAAGGACATACCAGGCCCTGATATGAACTATGAGGAAGAATTATTCCAGCTCAAGGAAATTCAAATTACCCTGACTGACTTGTTATGGGACCCCACAGGTACCATGCTCATCTTAGTCCATCTTCCAGAGAATGTGACACATCTCTACCATCATTGGGAAACAGCTATCCCACACATATCTCTCACCAGATCCCCTGACACCTCATGGAAAGACCTAGGCCCGATGGCCAAGACCTGGAGTCAAATGAACCAAGAGCAACTGACTTCTATGGGGATCAACAAAAAGACTATTAATTACTGTACAACAGGGTACCCAAGGTACCACACTGAAGCTCGAGAAGACCCACCTATCATAGACTGTGACCTAGATATTCCTCATGATTGTTTTGAACAAATGAAAATGGAAACTACGCACCTACCAACTGTTTATGAAGCTGCATTACTTAACCCGGACCAAACACTATTTGTGGATGGGTCAAGATTTGCTGATGAACAGGGACAATATCACACTGGGTATGCAGTCACCACAGGATGTCAAGTATTACAAGCAGCTGCCCTGCAACCAACTAAGTCTGCTCAAGAAGCTGAGCTAACAGCCCTGACTTTGGCCTGCAAATTGTCTGAAGGTCTACGTGTCAATATCTACACAGATTCAAGATATGCCCTGGGAGTAGCACATGACTTTGGTCTAATTTGGAAAACCAGAGGATTTCTTACGGCTACCGGTACCCCAGTGAAACATGGGGCAGCCATTGCAGAACTGATGGATGCTTTAGAACTTCCAGCAGAGGTGGCAGTACTAAAAGTAAAAGCCCACGGAAGACTAGACACAGAAGATGCACGGGGCAACCACTTAGCTGATCAGGCAGCTAAGGAAGCAGCACGACAAGGATGGGAAGTGGACAGAAGAGTGGCCACAGATACAGTACCCACAGTACTCCCCAGGAGAAACAAAGTTGGAAGAACAAAGGAGCTGTACTCCGTGACGATGTTTACACCATCAATCTCAAGTTTTGCTTACCCAGAAGTATGTACTCAGCGGTGGTCCAATGGGCCCATGGGCCAGCCCACCTGTCAAAACATCTGATGAACTCATTGATTGACAAGTATTTTGAAGCACCAGGTATCACTACCTTAACACAGAATTACTGTAAATCTTGTACTATATGTGCTAAATGCAATCCTGGAAAGATTATAAAGACTGCACCTAATCACCTGGCCAAGCCACAGTACCCCTTTCAGAGGATCCAGATTGACCATATACAAATGCCAAAGAGTGGACGTTATGAATATGCATTGGTCATAGTGGACATGTTTTCAGGATGGCCAGAGGCCTTCCCAGTGACTAATCTCACCGCGAGGACTACAGCCAAGTACCTTTTGATGGAAATTGTTTGCCGATATGGAGTTCCAGAAGTGATTGAATGTGACCAAGGGACCTCCTTCACTGCCTCGTTAACACTGGAAGTCTGGTCAGCACTGGGGGTGACCCTTGCATTCCACACACCATATCACCCACAGAGTAGTGGTAAGGTAGAGCGCATGAATGGCACTTTGAAAGCCAGAATGCTTAAAATGTGACAAGAAACTAACATGCCCTGGCCCGAGAGTCTCCCACTAGCATTGTTTAGTGTAAGGTACACTCCTAGGGGAAAATATAGCCTATCACCTTATGAGATTTTGTTTGGTACAGCACCCAGGTTAGGTTGTTACTTTCCCCAACAGCTTCTGATTCAGTCAGATGCTATGGTAGATCATGTGACTGCCCTCTCACATGCCTTGACCAAAATACATGCCCAAGTGTTTTCTTCTATTCCAGATCCTGAGTCGAATACAGGTACACACAAACTGCTTCCTGGTGATTGGGTTATGGTAAAGAAGTTTCTCAGGAAACACACCCTAGAACCAAGATTTGATGGTCCTTATTAAGTGTTCCTGATTACAGCAACGTCAGTTAAACTAGCCGGGAAGAGTTCTTGGATACACGCCTCACATTGCAAAAAAGTGCCTGTTCCAGAAGAGGCTAATCCTGCTGAAATATGAATTTATTATGTGTCTTGTGTTTTCTTATGCTGCTACACTTTGCCTGGGCCCAACAAGTGGCCATAACCAAAGATAATCATGTTTACACTTTCTGGTACAATTCTTCTAACACAGATGTAGCTACATATACCTTTGATTACTGTGACATAGTTGTTTGCACATTCCCACAGACACAATATGCAGCCATATACAAAGACATACCTAACAAAAAGGATCCATACATTTGTGTGACTGGAGGAGTTTGGGGACACCACTGTAGTTCATGGAAAGCTGCCAGGTGGAACACGGGTAGACCATGGAGCTACAGACCTCAGATTGCATTGGACAGACTTGACAAAGACGGGAAACCAATACTCTCTAGAATGACCCTGAGTAAACCCATAGGGTCAACTCCCATTAAACTTACCTTGAACATAGAGCACCCCAGCCCAAGGGATGCAGGGGAATATGTAATGGGAATGTACTGGAAGGGAGGTGGCTCACATAACACACTGGGGACATTTTATCTACAAGACATGCTCACTTCACCAGACTGGGTAGGGGCCACACACATGACTATTAACCCGTTAAAACCACACATTAAGACTCTACATGACATGGTAGCTATAGCCAACCCCACATTTGAAAACACTATGGCAGTGGAAACTGGGTTTTCAGACACTAATTTGTGGCTAGAATGGATGAGGTATAATGCCAACTCACACAATAAGACTAACTGCTATGTATGTGGAGGAGCCAGGCCCCATCTGGGCACAGTACCTCTAAGTTTACCTCCTGAAGTAGAACTATGTGTTTTAAGCCTCTATGCACAGTCCACCACAAATTCCTCAACATGTGAATCATGGAAGAGAGTTTACCCAATCACTCATGGACATGTCAAGCCGCCTGATGGAGTCACAGTTTATCCAGGTAATTACACATGCTATTCAATACCTAAGAACACTGGTATGTATCTGGGCAAATTCCCATCAGGATACTGCTCAACTTACCATAGTCCACCTGTATCCCTATTAATGAATCATACAAAGACAATCGGTGATATCTATTGGTTATGTGGTGACAAACAATTGAGGTCCCAAATAGCTGGGCAATGGTGGGGGGAGTGTGCCCTAACCAAAGTTATAATGCCTATCCACATTATTCCAGATGGTAGTCATAACACATTAAACTTTACACACGTACATTCTAGAACCAAATGAGAGGCTCCCATCCGAGGGAGCTTCGACCACCATGTGTATATTGATGCCATAGGTGTGCCAAGGGGGGTGCCTAACGAATTCAAGGCAAGGGATGAAGTGGCAGCAGGATTTGAATCCTTAATTCCAATGATAACTGCTAATAAGAATGTTAATTGGATCAATTACATCTATTATAATCAGCAGCGCTTTGTTAATTACACAAGGGATGCCCTACAGGGCCTGGCAGAGCAATTGCAAGCCACTACCCAAATGACATTTCAGAACAGAATGGCCCTAGATATGATTTTAGCTGAGAAAGGGGGTGTATGTAAAATCCTCCCTGAAACTATGACATGCTGCACATACATTCCAGACAACACAGGACCCAATGGTAAGGTGACTATGGCCATAGAGAAGTTAGATAGTCTTTCTGATGAACTAAAGAAGAATTCGGGAGTCACTGACACTTGGGACAGATGGTTTGGGTGGATGAATGGTTGGCAAAGGACCCTCTTCCAGGTAGGAACGGCTGTTCTTATAATGATTATCATCTTCTTATTCTTAACCTGTTGTGTGCTCCCTTGCATACAGAAGTACTTACAGAAAGCAGTAGGGAAGACTATAGATGACGTAACCCCTACTTTCCTACACCAAGACATCACAGACCTCGAAGATGACACTCCACATACACCCCTTCAATCACATCAGTTTAAACAGACAACTGCATTTCTGTAGGGACAGTGTAGGGAAAGTGTCTGCCTTTACAGGCAAGTCTCACGTGCGGAGATGTGGTGGACTAGCTACTGCGGGTTACCCACGGAGTGAAGAGTTCGATGCTTGAGAAGGCAGATGAGCTGCAGGCAGCTAGGGATACACTAGGGACAGTAGCAAGTTGTCATGGTAAATAGCCATTTTAGGGGGGACTGTTGTGGAAATAAGGTCTGCACATATTTCCTAGTTAATGAAAATGTCTATTTACTCATTTCACTATATACAATATAAGCTATGCACACATGTTTAATCAAAATGGCTGCTAGAAGCTTCTAACCCCTCCTCTCCTCCCCCTCCCTTTAACACCGACTAACTACCTCGTGCAGCAAGATGGCGCCGGGAAACCGTGGGAGACCCTCATGGCCCTGGTGACATCACCCTCAGTAGGCAGAGCATTAGAGCGACCACTTAACACCTAACCAATAATTGATGTATTATTCCATGTTATCTCTGACAATGCTTATGATGTAATTTTGCTTTAAAAGGGACCTGCCGTCCCCTCTGAATAAACATTCCTCAAGTTATTCAACAACCTGGAACCTGTGTCTGGTGTGAATTACTTCAGGGAGCGTGCACGCACTGTTTCATTGATTTGGCCAGGGGCAGATACACAAAGAAATAATCAATACCTTGATTGATTTTTCCATTTCAATAAATATATACACCCTGTTCCAAATTATTATGCAAATTATATTTTTCTCATTTACCTAAATAATTGATGTAAATAACAGTCAGCAAAATTCTCATGTTATCAACTATTAAGAGTACAATTCAAATTTTATTGAACAAACCTCCCAATGATAACAGTATTTTTTTAAACATAAAAAGCTTACAATGCACTCCATTGTATGTTCCAAATTATTACGCACAGTAAGTTTCAAAACTCTTTATAGGTTGTAAAGAACTGAAATTTGTCATTTGTTGAAATGGTAGCATATTTACTGAAATTAAAAGCTATTTCAATCAAACTTATAACAACATTTTAACTTTTTAAACTTTTTAACAGGTCATGTTACATTTTAACATAGGACCCCTTATTTGATAGCAGCTTCACAAGTCTTGCATCCATTGAACTTGTGAGTTTTTGGACAGTTTCTGCTTGAATTTGTTTGCAAGATGTCCCAGAGCTGCTGTTTGGATGTAAACTGCCTCCCACCCTCATAGATCTTTTGCTTGAGGATGCTCCAAAGGTTCTCAATAGGATTGAGATCAGGGGAGGATGGAGGCCACACCATGACTTTCTCTCCTTTTATCCCCATAGAAGCCATTGATGCAGAGGTATTCTTTGCAGCATGAGATGGTGCATTGTCATGCATGAAGATGATTTTATTATGGAAAGCATAGTTCTTCCTTCTGTACCAGGGAAGAAAGTGGTCAGTCAGAAACTCCACATACTTTGCAGAGGTCATCTTTACACCTTCAGGGACCCTAAAGGGGCTGACCAGCTTTCTTCCCATGATTCCGGCCCAAAACATGACTCCACCACCGTCTTGCTGACCTTGCAGCCTTGTTGGAACAGGGTGGCCATCCACCAACCATCCACTACTCCATCCATCTGGACCATCCAGGGTTGCACGGCACTCATCAGTGAACAAGACTGTTTGAAAATTAGCCTTCATGTATTTTTCTGCCCAATGCAGCTGTTTTTGCTTGTGAGCATTGGTTAGTGATGGCCGAATAGAAGGTTTATGCACAGTTGCAAGACTCTGGAGGACTCTACACCTTGATGTCCGTGGGACTCCAGAGGCACCAGCAGCTTCAAATATCTGTTTGCTGCTATGTAATTGTATTTTAGCAGCTGCTCTCTTGATCCGATGCATGGATCTGGCAGAAATCTTCCTCAATGTGCCTTTATCTGCACAAATCCGTCTGTGCTCTGAAAAAGCCACCAATCTCTTAATAGTGTGTTGATCACGCTTAAGTTTTCGTGAAATATCTAATGTTTTCATACCTCGTCCAAGGCATTGAAATATTTCACTCTTTTCGGCAGCTGAGAGATCCTTTTTTTCCCCATATTGCATGAAAATGGTGCTCTGCTTAATAATGTGGAACACCCTCCTTTAGTAGTTTTTCCTTAAATTGGGCTCACCTGGCAATTTAATTATCACAGGTGTCCGAGATTGTTTTCAGTGATCAGAAGAGCTCTGAGACACAATGCCATCCATGAGTTAAACTGAAAAACAAAATATTTAATCTTTGTGACACTAAAATAGAATTTGCATAATAATTTGGAACAGGGTGTATATAGATTAATATCAAAATACAGTTAGAATAAAATTATATATATATCATTTTTTTAATTTAATTTTTTTAAATTTATTTTTAATTATTTTTTATAATATATATGCACAATATATATAGTTATTATATATATTATATATATACACGTGTGCAATTTTACTCTAAGTGTATTTTTAAATTAATATATGTATATATTAAAAAAATACACTTAGGGGGGCGGAGCCTGACTTTCAAGCGGACTAGACGTGTCTGTCGAGGGCTCCTGCGTTTAGAACCAAGATTCTGGGCTTATTGCCTGACCACCCGATCATACTAGCTGCAAACTGCAATTTTAGTGACCAGAAGACTGCACTGCGTCCGGGGACACCTGACAGGTGATTCTCCGGTGCTGGACTGTCTGCACCGTGACTGGCGGCCTGTACGGGTGGGAGCCGAGGAGAGATGGCCACTCTCCCGGTTCTCTGGTCGACAAGGGGGCACTCCCAAATCACCCTCCCCTTCCCCCTTAGACCGGTGGGGGTTATCCCGGTCCCCGACGATCTCGGCTGAAATACTCACGGACGTATTAGCGGACCCTGCTAAACTCCCAAGCTGAATGGGAAAGCAGGCATTTAAGATGGTGGACTCACCAGGTCCAACTGCACGTGGTCTGAAACTGCTACTGCCTGACTCAGCAAGCCTTAGTACCTGCACTACAGACACCCTTGAGGCAATATTAGACAGATTCTAGGCCTCACTGCTCAACCGAGCAGGACAAGCAAAGGCCAGCCAAGAATCCACTAAGGGAAAACAGGAAAGCAACAAGCAGAGGCCTGGGAAACCTCCTAAAGGCTGAAAGCTACCTCATGTGTCCACCACAAACAAATGTTACCCACCGGGGCTGAAAGCACAGAGGGTCTCGACCCATAAGTACCAGCCACACACACGAATGGCCTTAAAGCCCACAACACAGACCCGACAGCCTGCACACAACACCCACCTAGCCCAGAACGGGAAGGCTCTGGACACCGAAAGACTCCAGGCAAGCGGCAAAAAAGTACCAACCCTGGGACGGTAGGAGTACCCTGCTTTCAAACCGTCACACTGCTCCCCGAAAAGGACTGAGCCCATGCTCACAACATGATTCCCACAGAGGGATAGGATGACTGATCCACAAAAGTAGCAAAAGGGGCAAGCTTGGAGGCACGCACCTAAAGTCCACCAAGCTATGCTAAAGGTGGCACCGAATCGGACGGACTAACTTTAAAGCGGAACGAACTTCCCACTCGAAGAATCCCACGACTACTTGACAGCGACTTACATTCCCTAGGCAGGAGCAGTGGATCAAGCCATGCGTAAGAGAGAGGACATTCGTGCTCGGCATAAGTGCATTATTGTGTTTAGGTTACATGTTACACTCTCTATCTCCATGCCTCTGAGAACACCTCTAGTCATGTTGAATTGTCATTGAAATGTAAAAGCTCTATCTACTACTTAACTATAAAATGCAAAGTCCAGTCTGAGGAAAGGTATACTATTATTTCAACGTAGCACGCTTCTTAGATATAGATAATAGTTATATTATCCTGACCGGCACAGCATGCTTAATTTGTATTCACTAGTTTACATTTTAATTTTTTAATATAGTCAGTTAGTGTAAGCAGTCTCTGATCATAAGTCGCTTTGTCTCTCCGCTGACTACTCTTCCTATTTATACTTTTGAAAAAGCACAATTTAGCTACAATACTCTTAAAGGACCACTCTAGGCACCCAGACCACTTCAGCTTAATGAATTAGTCTGGGTGCCAAGTCCAGCTAGGGTTAACCCTTTTTTAAATAAACATAGCAGTTTCAGAGAAACTGCTATGTTTATGTTAGGGTTAATCCAGCCTCCAAATCCTCTAGTGGCTGTCTCATTGACACGCGCTAGAGGCGCTTGCGTGCTTCTCACTGTGAAAATCACATTAAGAAGACGCCAGCGTCCATAGGAAAGCATTGTAAATGCTTTCCTATGAGACCTGCTGAATGCGCGCGCAGCCAGCCAAAGAGGAGGATCGGAGGCGGAGAGGAGGAGAAGAGCTCCCCGCCCGGTGCTGGAAAAAAGGTAAGATTTAACCCTTTCCTCTCTCCAGAGCCTGGCGGGAGGGGGACCCTGAGGGTGGGGGCACCCTCAGGGCACTATAGTGCCAGGAAAACGAGTATGTTTTCCTGGCACTATAGTGGTCCTTTGACATAAAATATTGTGCTGTTCACTCGAAATGAAACGTTATGTTATCTCTAATGCTCGCTGTTTCATTGTGTATTTAACACCACCCTCATTTGCTGTTGTGGCATAGCGGGCTGCAATGTAATCTCATGCACGACCAAAAATAAAAAATTACAAAAAAAATAAAAAATACACTTAGTATGACATATATAAGATATATGTGTGCGTATATATATATATATATATATATATTTTTTTTTATATATATATATATATATATATATATATATACACATTTTCTATATAGATATATGTATTTTTTTTTTAAAATTTATTAACTTTATTTTTGTTATTTTAAAACTTTTTTCACCATCATGGGGAACGCCAGCGATCGGGTAAGTACATGGGAATGGAGAGGGAGGGAAGGGGTTAATTAATTTATTTTTTTAAATTTATTTTACTCTTCACTGAGTGCCTCGACCCCTCGAGGCATTTAGCACAGGCAGAGCATCGGAAGCCTGCCTGATGGCTTCCAATGCTCTGCTTCACTGTCGGGTGCCACATGGAGCCACCCGGAAGTGATTGCTCTGGGAAAGCGATCACTTGGCGGCCTGGCAGTGAGGGGGGTATTGCATGATGCCTCGCTGCAGTACCATCAGAGTACGATCATAATGGCTGCACTACGATCATAATGGCTTCCAGCGCTCCAATTCGCTGCGGAAATAATATCTCTGCAGCGAATTGGAGCGCTGGAAGCGATCATCCTTAAGGAATGTTTTTTGTCGGACGTACCTGATACGTCTGCAGATCGGGAAAAGGTTAAAGTGCTCTCTATGCAAAGCTGTGCAGCAGAATTAAGGACCATTCCGAGAGCACTTCAGCAGTGCTGGGGATGGACTGGGGCCATAGCTCCAGGCGGCACTTTATCAGGGGCGGCATTTTGCCCCTCCGGCCGTTTGGAACCCATATATATGCAGAAAAGGCGGCTCTCTAATCATTTAGGCAGACTGACCTGTCAGGTCCTCGGTCTGTAACTGAGGGCCCGACACCAGGAGGGGGCCCGGCGGCTTGCCCTGTATGCTGCCGGGTGCAGCTCCTCCATTCAGTCTGCCCTGACTGAGAGCCTCCAGTCTGCAGCTCCGCCGGGTGCAGAGCTGCAGACTATGTGATGGCGGTCTCGCAAGCTCACAGAGCATTACCACGGCAAGGCTCTGACCGGAGCTCGCAAGAACTCAAACCACGTGATCTGCAGCTCACACCCGGCGGAGTTGCAGACCAGATAGCGATCCCACTGGATCACCAGGGAAATGGTATGTAAATGTGGGGAGGCTTATCACAGCCGGTACCCCCGTCCCACGGCCTGCACAGCCCCCACAACCTGCCCACCACAAACAGCCTGCACAGCCCCCCACAACCTGCCCACCACACACAGCCTGCCCCCCCACAACCTGCCCACCCCACACAGCCTGCGCCTCTACACCATGCACTCCCACACCCTGCCCCCCCACAACTTGCTCTCCCACACTCTAATCTCTTGCACCCTGCAACCCCCACAGCCTGCCCCCCCCACCCACAACCTGTCCCACACACTATGCCCTTCACAGCCTGTCCCCCCAAAACCTGCTCCCCTGATCTGCCCCAGCCTGCACTCCCACACTGTCAAGCATTTCATCCCTGGGCCGGCCCTGCCTAAGCAGCAATGTAAACACTGTCTTTTTTTTGAAAAGGCAGTGATTAACATGCTAAGTCTGCAGGGACAGTTTATAGACACCACAACCACTACATTAAACTGTAGTGGTTCTGGTGACTATAATGTCCCATTAAGCTGTATTGGTTCTGGTGACTATAGTGTCCCATTAGGTTGTATTGGTTCTGGTGACTATAGTGTCCCATTAGGTTGTAGTGGGTCTGGTGACTAAAGTGTATTTTCCTGCAACCAATGAGCAGTTAAAAGTATGCCAGTTAGTATTAGCATAGACAACTAAAGATGCAAAGCAGATTAGTTATGGGTCTCAAAAGGGTGATAAAATAATTAATTAAATAAACAGTGATCATCTGGGCATTAAAGTTTATATAAATTGTCGCAGGCTCTCTCTGCTCTTCCTCTGTCCCAGGTTCTCCCTGCTTTTCCTCTCTCCCAGGCTCTTCCTCTGCCCCAGGCTCTCCTTGCTTGTCCCTCTGCCCCGGGTTCCCTTGCTCTTCCCTCTGCCCCAGGCACTCTCTGCTCTTCCCTTTGTCCCTCTACACACTGAAACATACATAGACATACAGACACCCAAAACCCACATACAGGCTAAGATTTTAGCCACCCTCCAGGCAGGGCCGGTGCAAGGATTTCTGCCGCCCTAGGCAAAAGATCCATTTTGCAGCCCCCTTTATGTCACTCACTCACTGACTGACACACATAAACACACTGACAGACATACACACACACTCACTGACAGACAGACATACACTCAATGACATACACACACCCACTTACTGACAGACATACAGTTACTCACCGAGACACAGACAGACACTCACTGACAGACACACACACACACAAACAGGAAGACACTTACTGACACACACACTCACTGACATTCATTCACTCACTGACAGACACACAGACAGACACTGGCATACAGACACACAGGCAGACACTTACTGACAGACACACACACACACACACTGACAGTCAAACACTCACTGACACACACACACACACACACACTCACTGTCAGTCAAACACTCCCTGACACACAGACTCACACAATTTTATTTTTTGAGGCCCATGGAGCCTCCCTACCTCCCTGGGGTCCAGTGTGGGGCAGCTCCTCACTCTTCTAGTGCGCTGTTTAGTATGCTGGTGCCGGAATTACATAAAATTCCGGCTCCCAGCATCACAGAGGGCACACGAGGGAGAAGTGGAAAGCTTTAAGAAGAGCTTCCCTCGCCGCCTGCCTTCTCCGTCCCCCTCTTCTCCAGTCACCGGCATTTGTTGGCAGAGCAGGTGCCTGCTCTGCCTTACCTAGCACTGCATTGGGAGCACCCTTAGGTGACCAGATGGTCACCTCCTAGGCCCCCTGTGACAGGGGTCCTCTCAGTGCCCCATTTTCGGGCGCCTGGAGTATCGGCCCGGCACTCAAGGGGAGTGGCTCAAGAGCCGCTCGCCCAGCGCTACCGCCTAAAACAGGGGGAGCCCACCAGAAAACATCCCGGTGGGTGCCCCCAGCAGGCAGGTGCCCTAGGCGAATGCATAGTTCGCCTAACGGTTGCGCCGGCCCTGCCTCCAGGTCCTACCTTTTGGGAGCAGGAGGGTGGCTTCCATGACTGGGGCTGTTGGGAGTTGGGTAGCTTGCTCCCCTCATGGTCCGGCTTCCCCACCATGCAGCTCAGAATGTGTCAGGTGGGAGGAAGTGACATACTCACACTTCCTCCTAGCTCTCCCTGATAAGAAAGGTCGAAAATGCGCCATTAAAGCGCCACAACGCATGACCGGGCCCCTAATGGCAAATGTCAATCGGCTGGCCCTAAGTGCATTGACCATCCGATGGACTTGTGGCCCCCAGCCCATGGCGCTGTGGCAGGGCCGGCATTACCGATTTCTTTTTGCGTACCCGAGGGGGAACCAGATTGTACCCCTGGGGGTAAGTGTACCATGGATTGGGAACCCCTATCCCCTATGGAGGGGAGAGGAACACTAAGGGACAGGGGAGGGAGGGGAGAAGAACAGTAAGGGACAGGGGAGGGAGCGAAAAGGAACACTAAGGGAAGGGAGAAAACCATTAAGTAACAGGGAAGGGGACCAATAATGGACAGGAAAGGGAAAGGGAGAGGACCACTAATGTACATGGAGGGGAGGAGAGAGAAACACTAAGGATCATGGAAGAAAGAGTGGCACACAGGGGGGCCTGAGTGGGGAGAAAGACACACAGAGGGGCATGAGGGGTGAGAAAGATGCACAGAGGGGCTGGGGATGAAAGCGACACACATAAGGACCTATAGAAACATTTAAATATATAAAGGGAATCAACGCAGTAAAGGAGGAGACTATATTTAAAAGAAGAAAAACTACCACAACAAGAGGACATAGTCTTAAATTAGAGGGACAAAGGTTTAAAAATAATATCAGGAAGTATTACTTTACTGAGAGGGTAGTGGATGCATGGAATAGCCTTCCAGCTGAAGTGGTAGAGGTTAACACAGTAAAGGAGTTTAAGCATGCGTGGGATAGGCATAAGGCTATCCTAACTATAAGATAAGGCTAGGGACTAATGAAAGTATTTAGAAAATTGAGCAGACTAGATGGGCTGTATGGTTCTTATCTGCCATCACATTCTATGTTTCTATACAAAGGGGCCGGGGGTGAAAGAGACATAGAGGGAATGGAGAAGAGGAAAAAGAGACACATAAGGGGTGGGGGGAGATATATGGGCTGGTGGTGAAAGAGAAACACATAAAGGAGCTGGAAAGAATAAAAGACACAAAGGGGCTGGGAGAGAAGGAGACACACAAAGGGGCTGGGGGGAGTAAGACACACAAAGGAGGGCTGTAAGAGATACACAAGGGAGGTGTAAGATACACAATTGGGAACAATATGGGATAAGATACACTAAAGGTTGTAAGACATTAAAAAAGGGGATAAGAAACAAAAGGCGGTTTAAGAGGCACACAGGTGAAGATGCTTTTTTTTGGGGGGGGGGAAATGGAAACCATCTTTGCCTGTGTACCCAAAAATACTTTACTGGCCTGTCCCCAATACATACAATAAAAAGCAAAGAAAATGTATTGGGGTTGATGTATACTAGAGTCATTGCTGCTACCCAGTAGTAGTGTGAATTTGAGTGCAGGGCTTCATTTTGCATATTTGTATTTGCTTTTTTATTACACCGCCATGTTACAGTGCTGCCGCCCACCCCATGTGTATCCTATTATGGGTTAATAAGTATGTAGGGGTTTAGAAAAATACCCCTCTTTGTCTCAGAGATTTTTTTTACCGGAAGCTGAAGTAAGTTTTACCTTGACATGGCAGGTGAGTTTACACTTAAGTGACCATTGGAGTGATACTAAAAAACCTCCAGTTGTTTAAATGTACATAGGTATGTGGGATAGTGTGCAAGTAATTTTTTTTTTTTTATAAATTCTTTATTTTGGATTTTCAGTCATATGGGGGTTAGGGTACAGAAAAGAAAACTTGGGATCAAACATACTTTCATAGAGACCGTGAGTTGCATTGATGCGTTACAAAACAGTCCTAAAGGAAAGGCAGTTATAGAGTTTTAGTTCCGTGACTGGTGCTGTCCTTCGCTGTTGCTGCAAGACTTCGGTCTCGAGTCCGAGAGAGGGTTCTGAAGCTGGTTTGTAGATAGGTATAACATTGTGTTGCAGTATTTGATATTTCAACAGTTATAACACGTACATTTTTGGTTCGAAAGTTACATGGTTGTGTGCGTAGTGTGCCGTTTGGTTCAGTGTTTGGTCGGTGTGTTTATGAGGTTCTTTTCGGGGGGAGTGAGGGTTAGCATGGGGGGAGGAGAGGGAGTGGGTCTGGTGGGGGTTTTAGACTGTTTGCCTAGTGTGTAGGCCTGTTGTCCCCTGATGTTTTGTTTTTGGTGTGGCCTCTGTTAGTTTGTGGGTCCCTAGTGAGTGGGCCCTGCTGGTCTGAAGTCGATTGTGGGCCTTCCCGTGGGTTTTTTGTTTGATTCAACTTGGGCTGACATCTAGGGTAGAGTGTGTTGGTCGGGGTCATGGTAGATGTTCCTTGTTCTGTGTGTGGTGTGTGGTGGGTGGCCTCTGTTGGTTATGTCGTAATTGGTTATTTGCTCTTTGTATCCGGGGTTGTGATTTCTGTCGGGGGTGGTCTGGAAGTGGTTCCCACTTGTCTTTCTCGTGTGGTGTGGTGCTTGTGGTAGGTGCGTTTAGGGCCCCCGACTGGATGGTGGTCTGTGTTGGGGGTGCTCCGGGTAGAGCTCCTGTTCGCGCTGATTGATTGTTTCGTATATTCTTGTGTGGTTAGTGTCCGTGGTCTGGTGCTGGCGCAGTTGGGGCGGTTCATGGGGATCAGTCGGTTTGGTGCGATGGGGAGGGAGGGTTGTGTGTGGTGGATCTTATGTTGAGCGGTGTGACTGTGTTTGTCTAGTGTGGTTGGGGTGAGCGGTTTGGGTGTCTCTTGTTGTGGGTATAGGGGTTCCGGGAAAGAAGCAGCCTAGTTGGCGAAGTGTGGTGCCCGGGGTGGTCTTCGAGGTTATTCCTCCCCAGGGGCCACCCCCCACCTGGTGCCTCCCTTGGCGGTAAGTGCCTTATAGTGTTGGGAATTCGAAGATCCATGGTTCCCATATTTTGTCGAAGTGTCTGGTGGTATCATGTACCAGGGCGGTAAGTTTATCCATTTTCATGGTTTCGTTGATTTTTTGTTGTATGAGAGCTACGGGTGGGGTGTCTGGGCTTCCCCATTTCTCCGCGATCGCTCGCCTAGTGGCTAGTGCCAGTTTGGCTATCAATTTATTGTGTGCCCTTGGGGTGTCTCTGAGGGGCCTGGAAAGGAGCCATAGCCATGGGTCCATCGGGATAGTGGTGTGTAGTGCCTGTGATGCTAATTGCGCTATATGTTGCCACACCGTGGCTACCCGAGGGCACTCCCACCACGTGTGTATGAAGGTTCCCCTGTTCCCGCACCCCTTCCAGCAGAGGTCGTTGTCGGTTTGTCTCATTTGTTTCAAACGTAGTGGAGTGAGGTACCATCGTAAGAGAGTTTTATACGCTTGTTCTTTGTGATTGACACATGCAAGTAATTTTTTTATTTGGTTTTTATCTGTGGAAAATAATTACATTTCTGTGAACAGGAGTATATCCAGCCACTTGAAGAGATAACTAATGTCCTATGCATCAAGGGAAATAGCCTCATTAAAACACTAGCTAAAGCTGATTTGAATGGTGCAAATAACTGGATGATTTAAGGAATTGCTTCTGTAAATGATAAATTATTTAAAATCAACACAGCACAGCATGTATTCATGTTTTTCCTTGTGAAAGAAATTTACAAGTGCTCTAAAAACATCACATCAGTTTTTATACTTTTTTTTTCTAAGGTTACAATAGATAGGAAATTTTCAGTACATCCACAAATAAGTAGCCAATCTACACTCCCACGCTGAATCCTAATATAAAAATTATTTCATGTCGTTCAACAGTCCTGGATTGAGTCGGACCATCCAAATGTTTAGGTCCTGTCTTGTTGTCCCGGGTTGGGCATGGTCTGTCCTTCTTCTGTGGACACCACGGAAATGTCTCCAATCACCGCATGAGGGCATCACAGGACACCTATTCACTCCAGGCTGACATGACCCCTCTTTGGGCATCCATGCCCCTTTCCAGATGAGACAGGTCATTTGAGGCATCACTAATGATGCAAATTGCATTACTGATGTTCCCACAGGTCTTTCCATTTGTGTCCATATTTCATACCTCTCAATGCTGGACAAAAATCCTGGCTTTGCAGGCTGAGCAATGTAAACACTGCCTCTTCTGGGAAACACAGAGTTGCCTAACTCCACCTCTAGTGGCTGTCATTTGGACAGGCACGAGTGAGGATTCCTGGGTTCTGTCCTGCAAAAATTGCATGACTTACGTTTAGCTTTTCCACACTCTGCATGCGTTTACCCTTTCCACACTCTGCATGGAGATGTCGAATGCCCTTCATAGAGGGGCATCTCTATGAGAAGATTCTGAGTGGCATAGCATGGCAATTGCCTTGCATGCTCACTAGCCTAAAAATGCTTTCTTAACAGAAGGGAGATAGGAATATAAGGAGCATAGTAACATAAGAGAAAAACAAGGCCCTTTGAACTTGTTTCACGTATTCACAAAGACATGTAAAGTTCATGACTAGATTCCCTCCAAGCAAGTAAGGCTTATAGTAGAATAAGTGGGAAAAAATGGTTATCAAAATTACCTGTGTATGTATTTGTTTTACAATTCGAAATCTTGTTTTGCTTTTTGTGTTTTCAAGCCATACCAAAACCGCCAGATGGGGACACCTTGTGGCCAGATTTGAGAACACATTCACAGCTTGTTACTGAATTGAGAATTCAATTTGAATTCACATTGACTTGTAAATTTGAAAGAACACTTTACGCAGCAGAGCCACTAAGCTTAATGTAGAGAATGTGGGTCAAAGAGCTTACCCCTGCAGGGTGAACACTGGCTTTTCTGAGAAACGCAGTGTTTACAAGGCTGTCTAACGACACCTCTAGTTGCTGTAACCCGGACACCCACTAGTGAGACTTGCCGGATGTGGCCCTGCAAAGATCCTGTTCTGCAGGGAGATGCTAAATGCTCCCCAAAGAGATGTATCTGAGACCATCTGTTTGAAATAGCGGAATTTCTTTGACTATTTTGAAGGAAGCGCCTCTAGTGAATCGAAAGTTGCCATAAAGCAAATCATGTACATTTATTCATTCAGTACTGTATCTTGTTTTTCTTTAAGTGTATGGTTTGTTTTTTTTCTACTGAAAATTTTGACAGTATTGAAAGTATTCACCGGTATCAACATACATTGCTACAAGGAAAAACACAATACATATTAGTAATTCCATGTTGTGCCAGTTGCAACATTATAATCATTTATTCAGTACTGTATCTTTAAGCCATGTTAACAATGCAGGGTGCATTGCGCAAAAGCACTGGACCTAGATGACCAAACAACAAAAAACCTAAACCAAAAATGCTAGCATACATTTTTTTTTAAAATCCCTCCAAAAAATAATACAATATACACAACTGAAGTACTGTACAGTGCGTAAACAACTGCCCTTAAAGAACGACTGTCAATGGAAAATCATTGTTAATATAATAATCCTTTCATTAAGTTTCACAAGTAAATATATATTTTTTAAAAATTAAGTATATTTAAAAACAAAAGTACGGGCACTCGATGGGCTCCGATCCAAATAACAATATAATTGCAGATTTGGGCAAAAATGATACTCCAACAACTTGCGGCCCACTTACCATGGGCCGCAAAACTAAAAAACCGAAGCTGGACAAACCGAATACAAGCATGCATATCGAAGATCCCCTCCGGCGAGCACAAGGTGCGTATGGGCCCAAAATGGCCGGTGAAATCGAGGACTTTACTCACTCATCTGAGGACCTTGACCTGAACTGGGGCCATGTGGAATTCCGCCACGGCCAATCCCTACCACCGGTAACAGCAGCGCTACTCAGGGAGATGTTTGGTAGCTTCCAGAATACCCTGCAGGCAGACATGGCCTTGCTGCGCAGCAACCTCACGGGGGTGGCAGGGTATGTGATTGGCAGGGTAAGTGGGGGGCAGGGCAAGGTATGTTGGTGGCAGGGCAGTGTGGGGGGAAGGGTATGTGGGTGACAGGGCAGGGTATGTGGTGGAAGGGCACGGTATGTGGGTGGCAGGGCAGTGTACGTGAGGGACAGAGCAGTGTTGGGGGCAGTGTATGTGGGGGACAATGTGTGTGAAGGCTGTGACAAGCCTCCACACACTGAAATACATTTTAGTTTAATGCACAATTTTGTTTTATTAAAAACACCTAATCCGGGCAAAAAATAATGGGGGTTTAGTTACAGTACATTGGCGTTGTGGCAGGCTTATGCAATGTATGATCATATACTGTAACTAAACCCCCATTATTTTTTGCCTAGATTAGGTGTTTTTAATAAAACAAAATTGTTCAGCACTAAAATAACTGTTTAGTAGATAAGTGAGTGCGCTGGATTTTCATTTTTACTGTACTTATTGGCCCCCAGCAGCACCTCATTTAAGTATGTTTATGTGAGTGCAGCCAAACCCTTGTATTGTACACAGTGATCAGACACAACATTAAAACCAGCTGTCTAATATCGTGTAAGTCTCCCTCGTGTTGGCCAAACAGCTCTGATGCATTGAGGCATGGATTTCACAAGATCTCTGAATGTGTCCTGTGGTATCTGGCTCCAATTGATCCGATTTGTTGTTACAACACATATGCTCCATCGTACTGAGATTCATGGGCGTCCGCAGGAATTTTTCCCGGGGAGTGGGGGCATAATTGTAATGTCATTGATGCTTGGCTCCTTTTTGCAGAGCTGGACTGGGGATACAAAGCAGCCCTGGAAAAAAAAATGTTTGCCAGTCCCATAAGTCAGTGTGCCATGTAGTGTGTGTGTGTGTATATATATATATATATATATATATATATATATATATATTTGGCATGTTTCTTTTTCTAATTCAAAATATTGGTTCTGTCAGTCAGGGGCGTACCTAGAGCATTTGGCACCAGGGGCGGATCCTGTGCTTGGCACCCCCTCACCTACCACAAAAAAAAAACCTGTAACATTTTTAAAATGTTTTCCTATTTTTTATGTATTGAACAAATATGGAAACTTTGCAAAACCGCTGTCAGCCCCCTTCTACAAAACCCTTGTGTGCCCCACCCCCTCCTACAAAACCCCTGTCCCGACATGTCTACAAATCCTGTACTGCCCCCATCTACAAAACCCCTGCAACCCCCATCTACAAATCCCCTTATAAAGACTCCTGTCCCAATACAAAATCCCTGCAGCCCCACACACACACAGTTACAGGCAGACAGTCACACATACAGTCAGAGACAGTCATGCACACAGTTACAGGCAGACAATCACGTATACATTCACACACACACACACGCTCACAGGCAGTCACACACAAACAGTAAAAGGCAGCAGCAGACAGTCACATGCACACAGTCACAGACAGTCACAAACGGTTACAGGCAACATCAAACAGTCACAGGCAGACAGTCACACATACATAGTCACATGTAGACAGTCACACACACAGTTATAGGCAGACAGTTACACACACAGTTAGTTACAGGTAGTCACACAGAAACATAGCCAGGCAGTCACACACACAGTTATTGTCAGACAGTCACATATACAGTCACACACACACACACAGTTACAGGCAACATCACACAGTCACAGGCAGACACACACACACCATTACAGGCAGGCAGACACACACACACAGTTACAGGCATGCAGTCACACACAGTTACAGACAGTCACACACACACACAGTTACAGGCATGCAGTCACACACACATACACAATCACACACACAAAGTTACAGGCATGCAGTCACACACACACACACATACAGGCAGACAGACACACACACACACACACACAAACACAGTTACAGGAAGACAGTTTTACAGACACAGTCACACACACACACTATTACTTACAGACAGGAGGTGGATTCACTGGAGTCCTCCTGAAACCTGTTAGGTGGAGGGGCAGGGATTCCTTCTTGCTGCAGCCTGCACCTCCATGTGCAGCAGTAACAGCAGCAGGTAAGGGCCAGATTAAGCCCCGCCCCATGGCCTATTTGGCTCCACCCCTGATTTTGCTTAGCCCTGCCCCCACTTTACCTCCATGCGGCCAGTTCAGCTGCTCCTTGCGTGTGAGCTGTTCTGGCCGCCCGGCACCCTACCTACCATGGGGCACTGTGCAGCCATACAGCTCACACAGCCCCATCCTGCATCCAGACCAGGGTCATGGCACCCCCCACCCAGTGGCACCCGGGGCGGACCGCCCCCTCCGCCCCCCCTTAGTACGCCACTGCTGTCAGTGTAAAAAATGTAATTATAAAGTAAGCATACTCACATGCAGACACAGACAATCTCAATGACACAAGCTTATTAATACTGTTATTGACAAATGCAAATATTTGCTCACAGACAAACAAACAATCTCATTGATGCACATAAGTTCACTGACATAAAAGCACAAGCTCACGGATACACACAAATAGGCTTACTGAAAGACAATCTCACTGCCACACAAACTTATTATAAACTCTGACACTCACACAAGGTTACTACAGACAAGCTCACTGACACACACACACACACATGCTCACTACAGAAAAACTCACCGACACACACAAGCTCACTACAGACATACACACACTCATAACAAACTCACATCAGACAAACTCACTGACACACATAAACATGCTCACTACAGACCTCGCTGACACACACAGATGCTCATTACAGACAAGCTCACTGACACACACATGGTCACTGCAAGCTCGCTGACACACACACACACAAGCTCACTCACTAGCAGGCACAGACACACACAATCACTTTCATGGGCTGTAGCTTACCTGTCACAGAAGGCTGTGGGAGACCAGAAGCACTGGGAGGTGGTCTCCATGTTCTGTCCTCTTCCTTAGTCAGCAGCGTGAGTGCGAACGATTGAGTTTGTGAGGGGACGGGCTTGCATGCAGGAGATGGGGCCTGAATGCAGGGCAGAGCATAGAGGCACGAAAAGGGTGGGGATTCGGAAGGGAGCCTCCCCCCCCCCGGCAGCCTAAAGGCAGCCCCCAGCACCTCCTTCCTTTTTTCCCTCGGACTGAGCTGTCACAGTCCAAGGGAAAATTGCCTCTGGGGAGAGGGAATGGTGAAAAATCCAGGGGGGGCAAGTCCCCCGTCTTGCCCCACCCCCCCACGCAGATGCCCATGCTGAGATCTGGGGAATCTGGAAGCCAAGGGGATCTATCCTGTTATCTGCCCTATACTATTTCTAGGGGTTTCCTGTTATCTACCCTCCACTATTTGTACCATTTCTAGGATTAGGGTTAGAATAATAATTGAGTGAGGCCAAGTTAGCTCCTCACCCTAATTTTAAACCTCACCTTAACCCTAAATGTCATCTTATCTTCCCTCCATTGTTTCGTATATTTATTAGGGTTAGAATAATAATTGAGAGAGGCTAACTGTTAAATGGTTTTAAAACCGTTAAATTTGGGAAAAATAAAATTTGAAAGAGAATTAAAGTTAGGAATAAATTGTGCATGGTCTGCAAAACTCTCTAGGTAGGTGCTATGCGTCAAAGTAACATCCACATGATTGTCAGGACCCAGGGTTTCTCAGCAGAGCATTGCCCAGAGCATGACACTGCCTGCACTGGCCTGCCTTCTTCCAATAGTGTAGCCTGCGGCCAGCACAGCTCTAGGTGAATGACGCACACGCACCCAGCCCTTCACCTGATCTAAAAGAAAAAATGATTCATCAGTCCAGGCAACCTTCTTCCAGTGCTCCAAGGTCATGCCATTGAAGGTGCTTTTGGAGGTGGACAAGAATCACCTTGGGCACTCTGACCGGTCCGCGGCTACGAAGCCCTATATGCAAAAAACTGCGATGCACTGTGTGTTTTGACACTTTTCTGTCATGGTCAGCATTACGTTTTTCAGCAATTTAAGCAACAGTAGTAGGCTTTCGTGTGATTGGACCAGACACACTGCTCATGTGCATGAGTGAGACGTGGGCATTCATGACCCTGACACTCGTTTACCAGTTGTCTTTCCTTGTACACTTTTGGCAGGTACTAACCACTGAATACAAGGAACACCTTACAAGACTTTCTGTTTTGGAGATGCTCTGATATAGTTGTCTAACCATCACTATTTTGCCTTTGTCACTCAGATCTTTTTGCTTTCCCATTTTTCCTGCTTCCAACAAATGAAATTCAAGAACTGTTTAATTGCTGCCGAATATATCCCACCACTTGACAGGTGCCATTGTAATGATATAAATCAATGTTATTCGTTTCACCTGTTAATGATTTTCTTTGTTGCTGATCAGGATATATGGCTGAAGGATCCTGTCATATATTAAAGGTGGGGATGATTTTCCCATTTGTTTACAAAAACTTCATTTAAAATAAATCAAACTATTTCCTTTCAAAACTTGATGAAAGGGGGGGCGGAGCCAGCACCCGAGCGAGCAGGACGCAAATCACAGTAGCTCTGTTAAGGAACTTAACTAAGGCTGAATTTTGGCGATAAACGGCACAATTCACAAGCCACCCAACGCTCACCGAGTGCCTCACATTATGGGCAAGAAGACTAAGAAGCACAAAACCTATCCCGGCCCTAGATCCGGAGATATTGCAGCTTTCCTATGCTCGGCCACGCGGCCGCGGTCCGACCTCGACAAGATGGCGATGGTGGAGGCCTACATCTCCCCGTCATCGGACGAAGAGAGCCAGACAGCGGTCTACTTACCTCCACAGAAGGCACACACCAAGCCGACGACACCCTTGGAAATAGGGGACTCAGCCCCCTCCACTAAAGCCGATATAAAGGCACTAACAAAAGAAATACAGGCTATGTTTCAAGCCGACATGGCGTTGGTTAGGGAGGAAGTCTCGACGCTTACAAGCTGGATGGTAACCGTGGAAGAGAGCCTCAGAGGAGCGGGGGTCGCACAAACTGCCACAGAAGCAACCCTGGGGTCTTTACAGAAACAATGTAGTGCCCTGACTACACAACTAGCCCAGATGGAAGATAGGGCGCAGGCAAGGAACGTGAGGATCCGAGGGGTCCCTGAATCGGTCACCGGTTCCGACTTACCCCATTATTGCAGACGGCTGCTGGCCACACTACTGCTGCCCAAACAAGTGAAACAGATGGGAATGGACTCGTGTTTTCGACTCCCGAAAGCCGCCAAAGCACCTCAGGAGGCCCCTAGAGACGTGCTTGTCAAGTTCAATCGGGACTCTGATCGGGGGGGCTCTCATGGAAGCCACCAGGGCATCTCCCACGGTCCCCTTTGAGGGAGCACAGCTGACTTTTTACAGAGACATATCTAGGCACACGCTGGCATGGAGATCTATTGGACAACTTACTCAGCAGCTTCGTGAGAAATCCATCACGTACAAGTGGGGGCAACACCGGCTATTGGTGGAGAGAGAAGGCAAGACGCACATCCTAACACATAAGTCGGAAGCGCCAGCTTTCCTTCGAGCCCTGGGCCTACCAGCCGAGGCAGCCCCGGCGGTCACCCGCCCTACATGGACTGTCGCAAACATCAGCCCATTTGTGCCTAGGGGAACGAGAATGAGCACGCCCGACTCTCCTGCCTGAAACATAACTCTTTCTGTTTATATTGTTACCTATGTTTTTATGTTTACTATTGTACTTTGTTTTGCTTAGAACGGTTTACCTAACTCTAGAAGGCATAAATGTATAAATATAACTATATCCCCTACACCTGGCTCCGTAAGCAACAAGCCAGCCACTATGACCAGCTAAGTTACCCCCCTCCCACCACTCACCTTATTTTCACGTGCGATGCCTGTTTTAAGCATACGAGCGACCGCATAGCACGTGTACCAGCCAACCCGGCCGATAAGATTTCTTAGGGGCTAATTACCATGAGAGGCCTAGGTTCTTACCTTACAGTAAGAAGAAGTATACTACCCAACACTCACGCGCCCTAAGCGACGCGAATCCCAGGCATAGCTTTATCAGACCACACTGAGGGCGCACAAGTTAACGTTAACGACAGGCTACCTCCAATCCATAACCAGCCTAACCGAATGACCAGTTATGAGGAATTTATGTAAGAATTTTACTAAAAAATTGGGAAAATATATGCATGTGCTGACGTTTTTACTGCAAACTGTAACCCCTGTTGACAACCTTTATTGCACATAATGCAAACATGATGTTTGTATGGCTTCCTGCAAAAATAAAGAATTAAAAAAAAAAAAAAAAAACTTGATGAAAGGATTAGTATGTTACAAAACTGTTTTGAGTTGACAGTTGTTCTTTTTGATAATGGAGATTCTAAACCTTCATAAGATTCTTATTCTTTTGCCTAGTGAAGAGTCTTGCCTTGTCGTTAGTAGCTGTAGCAGGGTACTTTCTATTGAAGGTTGGTTTGGCAGTGGTATTTTTTTTTTTTTTTTTTTGGTCCTTTTTCAGTTTACCATGAAGTAAGTAGAAATATAGTATGCCAGTTATGTGTCAACAGGTGGGCAATACATTGTGGAAAATATACATTTCCTGGAGAATATGACAACGAAAAGAACTTTGAGTGTGGTTGGCCTGGTTCAAATCAGTCCACAGAGACCGGACACAGGGACGTTTTAGCCACGAGGCAAACAAGGCATTTTCCAGGGGATGGCAAAAAAAGCCGCCGCCAAATGCCCAGGGCAGCAGAGAACCAGGATACACCACTGACCGGACAATATATATTTCCGTACACTGCAGTACTCTGTGAGCATTTGACATTTTATCCAGTATCCAAGTTTAAAAGTGTTTAATCATAATGAATAAAGTCTGGTGTGTGTCTAGTGTATATCTGTACAGGAGATACCCTATCAACTGGTGATTGTGTGCATCAACACAACAGAACAAAAACAAATCACTGTCAGCTGTTTTAGGTACCGTGCGTTTGCAGGTGTAAAGTGGGTGTGCAAAGAAACCTGACATGAGTGACTTACAGGCAACAGAATTGCGTATAGCTTGTGCAACATCTTACCAATGAAAAAAATTCAAAAGGTAAAAGTGCACACTGTTACAAAAGACTGGAAATCACTATGTTGCTGTTTTAACTCACCGATTGATACTGTTTGCCACTGCATAAGTTAAGCAGAAAACCACACGAATGGATTATGCGAACCCTTATGAAGGCTCCATTCGTGGTACGAACGGGGGACCCCCCAGAAATTGGCGTGTGCCGCCACTTAACCCCGTCACCCCGCAAACTACCGAACGGTCGACCACCCGGCCCGCGGAGTGTGGCAGCCATTAACCACCCAGGTGGCTGCGGTTTGCGGTTAACCACAACGTAATTGATATGCCTGGGGGCATCGACGTTCGCACCCAAAGTACCGAAGGGAAAATACCAAACTATCCACCGAATGACGACCCCCTACAGCGGGTCGCGTGGCGCTCATTAACTGTGGTTTCTGCGGTTAACCGCAGGTCAAGTACCCTGCTCCCAGGTGGTCCTCATTCTCTTACCGAACGAGCCCACTACCAGACAGACAGCGGGACTTCGCATGAACTGATACCGAGTTTAGTTCCACGAGTTAGACACGAAGTCCCGCTGCTCGCTAAACCAGAAGAAAACATGGCCGCCAACAAAGACTAACAATCTCAAAATGCCGAACGGACTTTATACGGCAGAAACAGTACATTCTGTTCGTGGGATTAGAGCGCCATTCGCCTGTTTTATCTATACGAACGCGAGCCTTCAGATGAATGGTAGAATGAATGGTCTCCCTGTAATAATGTACAAGTTATGGATTTTTATGTAGTTTTCTGGGACATAATAAAACGTGGTCTTTTGTGCGCTTGGAGATAATTAGATTGTAAAACCGTTGGCCTCATTATCTCCAAGCTGGGCGGGTACTAATTCAAATGATACAGTGTACTGTGATTGGTTACCTGTTTGTACTGTACCTGTATTCCATCAGGTCCACAGGGGGCTGTCCTTGGACCTGGGGAATCACATAAATTGCCATGCTATGTGCCAGTAAAGCCAGTTCGTTTTGACCCTCAACTTGCAGCCTCGACTCATGTTGTAGGGATCCGGGATATTGATGCTCATATCGTGCTTGGGGATATTCTACATTTGCAGCTTACTACCCAAAGACCTCCGTTCGACTCTCTGCAGCGGGAACCAGGACATCCAAGCGATCAACCCTCCTGCTAGACCGGGGGCAATCGTAACACACACCAAAAGGGTAAAGGTTAGTTACCTGTAATTTGATATAATAACTGGTAACTGATAGTAGATTTTCCTTCTCTTTGTACGGAGAATATATTCAATATTACATGGTACAGTTTCCCTATACAGAAAATATAAACATACAACAGAACATAGTGTAATCTGTATATAATCCACAATCGTATGGAAATTTTTGAGCTGAAACCACTCACACTTTTTTGAACCATTTTGAAATTGGCTCAGAACTTATAACAACTTTGTTACTTTCAAGGACATAGAAAACTCTTCCTCCTTTCAAATGGACCCAGTTATTGCACATCCGCGTGGGCAGCAGGTACATATGATGGGGAGGGGGGATTGGTATGTAAAAGGGGTGAGGGAGTGGAAGGTACAAGGAAAGGGGAAGGAGAGAGAAAAAAAGAGGGGAGGGGGAGGCGGTGGGAAAGGGAGTTGTTAGGTAGATAGATGTGTCTGAAATAGTGGAGAAGATATTAGTTGGTGTCCGGCGTTGTTAAGTTGCGGCCACTGGTGTCTCTGGGTCTCTCCCCTCCACCGCAGCCATGCCCCAATCCCGCCCGTCACCAGGTGTTTCCCCCCTCGGGTCCCGTGCTCCGCCAAGCCCTCCTTCCCCGGTGCTGGCACATCTCTCCTCAAGCCATGCTGTTGGCCAGTTTGGACATGTAGACTAACCATGGCATCCACGTCTGTAGGCAGTGTTTAGTTGTCCTGAGTAATGAGGCTATAAGTGACTCCATCCCATAGAGGTCCTCCACCTTGTCCATCCAGTTCTGTAGCGTTGGGAAAACAGTGGTGCGCCACTGTATCGGAATGAGGGATTTTGTCGCATTCAGGAGATGTCTTGTGATTGAACGTTTGAATGCAGATAGTGGAGGTTTCGTGTGGAGTAGGAGCAAAGGTAGAGGCTGGAGCGGTAAGTCTGCATCTAAGATCTCCTTAATTGTTTCATGTATGTGTCACCAGAAGGGCTGTATTTTACAGCATGACCACCAGATGTGTATGCCCAAGTATTAAACTGACTGCCATTCTGGGGTCAAGAAGGAATTTTTCCCCCCCGAGTTTGTTGCAAAATTTGATGTGCTTCAAACTGGGGTTTTTTGCCTTCTTTTGGATCAACAGCAAAAAACAAATGTGAGGTAGGCTGAACTTGATGGACGCAAGTCTCTTTTCAGCTATGTAACTATGTCTGTTCCAACGTCGGTCCCGCATATGCAACATGTATCGGCAGTGTCTATGTTCATACGGTGTAAACGCTCTGGTGTTCTGTACCAGTTAGTGAGGAGTTTGTAGTTCAGCTCATGTATTTTTGTACTTACCGTATGTGCCAGTGTGTGGATTTTTTTCCCATTGTCTCTCGGAGACTGCTGTGTCTATGTGCCGTTCCCAGCGTGCCATATATTTCGGGGGTGCCCTGGGTGTGGATGTAAGCAGTATTGAGTATAGGGTTGTGATTCCTCTCAGGAGTCGCTCCCAGTCTGTGCACATTCTTTCAAAGGTTGTCTTTTCCCTGTGTAATAGAAGTTTTCCTGGAAGTGATTAGTAATAGTGCCTATTCTGATGGTATTGGTATCTTTGTAGGCTGATTATTTCGCCTTCTGGTATGAGTTTTAACCCCTTAAGGACCAAACTTCTGGAATAAAAGGGAATCATGACATGTCACACATTTAAAGTGGAAGCTGAATAAAGTTGTTTCTTACACCACAGTCATATTGAAGAGCCTATACAGTTAGTATATTCTCCCTTACTCTTTTTTTAATACTTTTATAATTTTTAGAGTATTACCCTATGTTTCTTTCGATTTATTTTCTTACATGAGATACTCCTGGTGTGATTACTGCTTGCTGACAATAGTATGTTTAGAGTGTTCTCATGTAGGTTATAAAATTGGATTAGAGGCAATATTTTTACGGAAAATATTTATACACAGTGCACTTTTACACAGTTTTTTGTGTGGCTCACTTTACATTTCACATTTATTAGAATATATATACTGTGATCCTTGTAGGTAGCACGGTCCTCTAGGGTAAACAACATGCACAGTCCTTTGGTTTGCATATAATCCAGGCAGTTTTATTGTCAAACTCCACCACAGCTACAGCAGCAAATGAAAACAAAATGTAACAAAATCCTATAAACAAAAACCTAGCTCGGTCTGAGCACTAACTGACATCAAGTTCCCTCTCTCTCAAGGGTTTAATCTATAACAAAACAAGAAGTGGTTTCACCAACCTAGCGTCTTTTTCAGCTCTCAGCACTCCAGCGTTTTTGACAGCCTGCTGCTTCCAGCCCTTCCAGAGAGAAATAAACAAACATTCTCCCCTACCTGCCAAGCAGGGAGGGATTTATTCCCACTGCTGCAGCTGATTACCTGCAGCTGAGCAGTGGGTTGGAGACAGTCCAAAGCCTGGTCTGGACCTAGTCTCCCAAGGGAAAACAGTAAATAGTGGAGTGGAGCACTGGCCCACCTTTCTCTCCAAATGCTCCACCCCAGGGGCCCATAACTAAATATGCATTTAAGTCACATACATACATACATTCCCCCTGGGGTTAAAGATCATATGCCTCTCTGAACAATGTAGATGAAATATAAACTCCCTCACAGACCACCCCATTCACCTTATCACAATATATACGCACGTTATCATTGAGTGAAATATGTTTTGGCACTCTGCAATATATTAGATGTTTTAAAGATACAGCGCACTTTATTTATATGGTTTTTCCCTTCAATGTGTATCACTCACGTTACAGTCACATGGGATCATAGCGTTGAACACGTAGGTCGTTATACCATCTCATGTGCCCTTAGTGGTTGGCCATACATGTTTGTGCCACAGTTTCATCACTCGTGGTCCCCAGTCCATTGGGAGTGGGCGAGTAGGAGAAAAGAGAAAAAATAAAAAAAATAGATTATATAAATATATATATTTGTGTTAGGGGCATATAGCCGTATAAGGTGTAAAGCTCCAGTATAAGTGTAGGATAGTATAAAAGAGCAAGTCGGTTGTGGTGTGCCGGGACCGATGATACAGTAGGCCTGTAAATAAAGAGGGCCCACCAAGGGGTAATAAAAGAAAGGAAAAAAAAAGTGTTGAGAATGTGGAGTGGTGGGAGGGTCATGCAGACGCTGACCTCGAATGGTATGGAGCCAGGTAAGGGGTGTTCCTTAAATAGGGAAGTGTATAATAATAAGCCCCTCCCACAATTACAGGCCAAGCAGCCTTGATACTTGTGTTAGGGGCACATAGCCGTATAAGGAGTAAAATTCCAGTATAAGCGGAGGATAGTATAAAAGAGCAAGTCGGTTGTGGTGTGGCGGGACCGATGATACGGTAGGCCTGTAAATAAAGAGCGCAAAAGTGAATAGATTTAAATTCAGTCAACAAATACAAACAAATTAACCAGACATTTCCTTAAATGCATTTCGGATTTCTTGTACTGGTTTAGGTATGTACCGTGTATAAGCAGAAGATTTCCATTGCCCCACTGATTTGATAATGCGCACTGGTATGTTGGTACTGGAGGCCGCCCCTATACAGAAGGAGTGACCTGAGTAGGTAGAAGGGTTGCGGCCTAGCTGGGTTAACAAAGATCTGACATATCTCATGAATGTAGCGGTAGTAAGCACTGAGCCTTGTAATACAAATAATGGTTGTGATGTATGGTTTTGAAGGTATGAATCTAGGACCGCAACTAGGCACCATTTATTGTGGGTAGGATAATAGGTTCTTTCTACTTGTGGTGCGTGTTGGCTTGTTTTGGAATGTGGTAGAGCCAATAGGTAATGATCCATATGTTTACGTAGGTGGGATCGTTGAAGACATCCATATGAGTAGTAGGTCTGAGTAGTGGTGATGGTAGTAAACTCTCTAGGCCTGAGAAAACCGTCGAAGGCTATGTAGATGGCCGCTTTAATTACGGAGTTGGTAATAGAATTACATGGGTGTAAGGATTGGAAAAGTTGGTTGTCTATTGGTAGTCTCTGAGAGGTACGTGGGAGAATGGATTTCTGAATACATCTGAGTATGTTCTTTATCTTGTATGATGACATGAAGCTATGGTTGTTTGGCCATAGGGTTAGCATGTGGTGTTGAATGTCAAATATATATTGAATGTTGTAAGATAGTTGGAGTTTAAGATGGCAAAAAGAAGCAAAACCTAGGATAAATGTCATGACAAAAGGTTGAGATATGTCGTGTTCCAATAGAAATATTTAAACAAGGTGAAGGCTCTGTTGTACGTCCTACGGGTATTGGATGAAAGTGCTAATTGGGACAGTTCCCTGCTATGTTGCATGAGTATGTCTAATCCATGATTAGATGTTGGAATTAAGGAGTGGCTGTGGTTGCTTGAGCGGCTGTAGGAAGTGCTTGATGAAATGCTTGGAATTTAAATCGAGACAAATTGTCAACGGCTATGTTACAAATGACTGGTACATGAAAGCAAACCAAAAAGAAATTGACATACGGCCAACCAAGTGAGTTTCCTTAGAAATCTCACGATCGTTAGAGATGATGAGCAGCCCTTGTTGATAATATGGCATGTGGCTTGGTTGTCTGAGTAACAACGGACTGATGAGCATGACCATATATTACTCCATGCCATAGCAGCTGCCACAATAGGGTAGATCTCAAAAAGAGCTGAACTTGTGGAAAAACCTTCCAAATCCTGGACTTCTACAGACCAACTGCCCCAAAGCCATTCGTTGCCATAGATTGCTGCAAAACCCTTGGTAGATGCCGTGTCTGACCATATGGTTGGTGAAGTTAAGAAATTATTCCACATGTGCAGGTCTGCCGTGGCTTGGATATCCAAGGACAGCCTATGATCGTCATGTCGGAAGTGTGGAAAAAGGCGAAGTAGTCTGGATATGAAAGCGTGGCCTTGTGGTATGATGCGCATGGCAAAATTTAAGGAACCTAGAAGGGATTGTAGTTCCTTGCGGTTGCAAGTACCAAGCAGGAGGTAATGATTGATGTTGTTGAGAATGTTCCCTATTTTGTCTTGTCATAAACTTGCTTGCATGGATGCAGAGTCAAGTTGTATGCCCAGAAATGTGATGATAGTGTCTGGGCCCTTCAGTTTTCTTAGGGGATACTGGGACACCCAAGTGATCAAAACAGACCAATGGCTTCCTTAAGGCTTTTAGGGGGAAAGGTGTTCTCTTAGACAAACAAGAAGTCATCTAGATAGTGTATGACTGTGGGGCATCTGGATATGTTTAATAACAACCAGCAAAGAGTTTCAGAGAATATGTCAAATATTTTGGGGCTATTCTTTGACACAAAAGTTAAGCGGGAGAAGAAATAGTAACTGCCTGCCCATTTAATGCCATGTAAGTGCCAGAGTGTAGGGTGGATTGGTAGCAATTTGAAAGCGTTGATGAGATCAGTCTTACTTAACCAAGCTGCAACCCCTGCTTGAGTGATAGCTGTAATGGCATGATCAATGAAAAACTCCTCAGAGAGTATGAGGGAGTTGAGAGGAAGGTGTGTGGTGCCGATAAGTCTATGATTAGTCTTTGTTTGAGGGAATATTTCCCTGTGACAATCCAAATGGGGTTTGTGCGCCATGCTGCAAATGGTGGAGATTGGAAAGGCCCAAGTACCCTCTACAATTTCTTGGGCTATGAGTGTGTTTACAGCCGTTGGGTACTGCTGTGCTGACTGCATTTAGGGCATTCTAGATTCCCTGAAGGCATATGTAAAATACCTGTATGGAAACCCTCTGAAAATCCAGAGATTAGGAAATCTACTAAATGTCTGGAAGGGTGATGAGTCAGTATTGCTGAAAATGCATTAATGTTCACAGACGTTTAGTACAGTTTTCGGTACATTTTATTGAGACACATGGTTTTAGCATGTGCCCTGAAACATTTTGAACATATATGCAACAGTCTGCATGCACTGTAACTACACATACCCACGTTAAAATTGTTGCAAATCTGGGATTTGCCAAAAAAGATAATGGGACGACCCAATTTGTCTCTGGTAGTTCTTTCCGTTCTACCAGAGGTGCTAGTGCTTCGAGCATGAGCATGATCGCCCGCTGTGTTTGGACAAAAATTGGTTGTGGGGGTAGTGGACGAGCAGGATGCACAAGCTGGTGTCTTAAGACCTGCAAAGTATCTGCAGAATATCTCTGTATCCAGTTGGTTCTGTACCCGAATTTGGAGAGAGTGCCAGACACTTTGGCTGAAAAAGACCTTTGGTAGTCATAAAATGCTGTACCACCATATTTGATGCATAGGTCTACCAGCTAGTGCATATATAGGTAAAATTCTTGCCTTCTGTTTGGGTAAACGGCACAAATCACATCTCTGTAAATACTAAATGCCAAAACAAATTTAGGGATGGCCAGTTTCCTGCTTAACCTCGAATCCCTGGATCTCACCACCACAGATACATCATCATACGCATATGTCTTATTTTCGACAATATCCTGGGAGACAAGTAGGAGGCTAGGTTGACATCTTTACCTTCCAAGATATCTTTCTTAATGTGAGCCGGAATCATATGTGCAGGGTTAACGTCCTGAGCATCAGAAGCGGTGGTTGAACCCCCTAATTGAGTTTCAGTTAATATAGGTTGTATTGTATCGGAAGGCCCGGCCTTAGTAAGGGCTGTGGTCTCCAACTCGAGATTTTCCAGCCTGTCATTCACTTTGCTCATGGAATTCATGAGTGATGATAACATAGCATGTTACCCGTTGATGTGCGGAACGGCTTAAATAGTTCTGCTTTCCTTGCTGTGGCAGGGTAGGGGATTTGTCGCCTCCTTAGCTCGGTGGTAATGCGTGGGATTGTCCAGGATCTGATTGATGCTTGAACAACAGGGGTGTTGTACTGGCTTGTTAGCTAAAGCCGCATGGCAAAACAATTATTGTTTGGTTTTGGTGACTAGTGAGGCCCTGCTAGTTGCCAAGTGGCTTGAGAAGCTCTATGCGTTGGCACGAGGGGATTTTTTTGTGGCCACCAAACGTAGTGGCGGGATGTCGGCCTCTCAGTGACTAACCAGAAAAATAGGAAAGGGATAGACAGGTGAGGCCCTCTCTATGTTACTATGCGAGGCGGCTAGCTCACGAGTGGCCCGATGGGTGTATGCCTCCGAGTGTGAGGCGGGGTGTTGACCTTGCGGGACCACTAACCGAAAGGCATAAATGCAAAGAAAAGGAAACTACCTATTGGACCCTAAAATTCCTAATTGCCAGTACGCTATTATCTATTCCTGGGGAAAATAGAATATGAATATAGCACATGAGCAGGTGTATGTACCTGGTAGTATGGTTTGTGAACGGATAATCCGTATAGATTTTCGTAGTACCTGTAACCTGAACGGATAAAACAACGTATGAAATAACGGATATAGACATACCAAGCTTATCCTATATGTGCATGTACAAATTAAAGAGCAAAGCGCTCTGTCAAATAAGTTACTTGTATGCTTTAATTTCCCCTTCCAATAGGTAGACTAATTATGTTATAAGCCGAGTGCTTTAAGCTATGTGTTGTATAAATTTTAATTATATACCGGTAGACATAAATGTAGTAAAACATGACTGGCAGCTGTCAAAACAGAATATGTGAAATTCAAACAAAGCGGGTAACAAGAATATCCTTAAAATTATATGTGAAACATGCTGTATAGCTATTGAGCGTTAGGGGTCAGTATATTGACGAAATGCTGTATTTCGTATGTTTGTTCATGAAACGTTGCCCGTGTGAATTCGTGCTGTAAATAGCTGAATGAATGTGTCGCATGATTATAGATTATCTTCCGTTCGGGAGTATGTGGCCACACTCAGAGGTTTTAACCATGAGTGTTTGGCAAAAAGATCCAACGAATCAATGATGTGTTATGCTGAGATATGTGGGGTGACCTGTAGGGGTCAGTAGTAAGTGTGCTGTAAACCGCAGTTCGTGAGATTGTGTGCACAAACGTAATAGCCTGGTATGACATGCAAATGTAAACGAAACAGTGTTCCCGTTTGGGAGTTTGGTATGCAACGAAAGAGTAAGTGAAATACATTAGATCATGGGGTTTAAATGAACGGTTTTGCACGAAACGGTAAAGGTAAGTATCAGCAACGTGAAACTTGCAAACGAAACCATAAAGTGAGGACCCGACCCGTGATGACGCCATGGGACTGATGCCTGGCGCGACAGGCAGGTTGACTTAAGGTTTTATGAGTCACTGAACTCTTTCTGCGACGCTGACTGAAGAAAAAGAAGCTTGTCAAATGGGAAACCCTGCGGCTGGATTCCTGGACACAGCTAGAGTAGGAGACCTTGTGTAGCAAATGTATTTCCAAAATGGCGTCTGTATGAACCAGGAAGTGGATCTCATGCAAACGCTGACCTCGAACGATATGGAGCCAGGTAAGGGGTGTTCCTTAAATAGTTAAGTGTATAACAATAAGCCCCTCCCACAATTACAGGCCAAATAACCTTACAAATAAATACAAACCAGATAAATTTGTATCTTGTAATACCTTTTTTATTGGACTAATATAATTTTTATAATGACAAGCTTTCGGGAGAACCTACCTTTCTCAAGTCTGAAGCATGTCTGAACAAGATGACACATAGAATTCAAAGTTGAGAACCCCTCTGCTTTTCCAGTCCTGTACAGGTGTGGTAGTGTGGAGTGGCACTTTTTTTTTTTTTTTCTTTTTTTTTTTAAAGTGAGACAACAGTGAGGTTTGCCTCATTGACTGATGCTTCCTTTCACAAAGTATATTGAATTCAAATTTTGCCCCTTGCAGAGCTTCTCTCAAAATTGTTGTGCCACTATTGTATCAAGTAAGACACATGCCTCAATGTATTAATCTTTCCAAAAATCCAATGCGGTCAGAAAAACCTCTTGGAGAATATATGTAGTTCCTGTGAGGTACCATATGAAAATATTCACCAATTCTTTAGTGAGCGCAATTCCTTAATTATGTTCTAATAAGGGAACATTGTGGGTGGTTTGATCTTCAATCATCAGAATTGACAATCTCAGCCAATTCAATGCATTCCTATGGACTGGTCTTTATGTCTCACTTCCTTAATTCCAACTCTCTCCTTGACCCTCTTCAATCTGGCTTCCGCCCCCTCCACTCTACTGAGACTGCTCTTATCAAAGCTACTAATTACCTAATAGCATATAAATCCAAAGGCCACTCCTCCATACTAATACTTTTTGACCTCTCTGCTGCCTTTGACACTGTTGATCATGCTCTCTGTCTTCAAACTTTCAATCACTGTCATGCGGTAACACTTCCGGATTCGGCACTCCGCTGTGCGGAGTTGGACCCCGCCCCCCTCTGATGCGGCTGACGGTATTGAGGGAGACCGCGCCAGAGAGAGGGTGCTTATGTGCGAGCTTATGTGTGAGCTGCCTCTGCGAGACCGCAGGCTCCACTACTGGGAACTACTTTTGCCAGACTTAACTCTCCACAGGGTCTGGCAATGTGGGTCCGACTTCCGAGTGTACACGCTGGCTCCTGGAAGACGCCGGCTCTCAAGCTCTGATGTTGTCTTAGCCATTGGGCTAAGACAAGTAAGCTTCATGTTATAGAGGAATGCTGGAGAACGGAAACTCACTTTACAAGTGGACATTATCTCTTTACTATTGGAGGACAACTAACCTTAAGTATACCTCTCATCTAATTATCTACAATCTCATTTAATAATGAACTAAGTCTTGCTTTCTGAAATCTTCTCTACTACAAGCTACTAATTATTTGGAGGACAACTCTCATCATGCTCATTCACTATGAACTGTTTCTTGCTTTGCAATTATACTCAGTGCTTCAAGTTACTAATTATATGGAGGACAACTCCCATCATGCCCATTAGCTATGAACTGTTCTTGCTTTGCAACTATTCTCAGCTACTTGCTTAATATTACTATTGAAGATTATTCTCATTAACCAAAAGAATGTTACTTAATGCATCTCTGAGGAAATACTTAATAATGAACTTTGTGTTTATTACTTGCACCTCTTCTTATTGGATTATTGCCTAAATGCAATTCATTTAAGTTTAACACTTATTAAAACTTTGTTTCAATCAATTTTCCAGCGATTCCCTCTTTTCTTAAAGCTACAGTATTGATACTTTAAAGTTTCTCCGTATCTTCACTCATGTAATTAGGGAGGTTTACAAGCTGCAGTTGAGTTCCAAGCCAAATCACCCAAGTAACGTAACAATCACTCGGTCTCTGTGACTCTGTCCTCTCTTGGTTTTCCTCTGATCTCTCCCAACGCTCATTCAGTGTCTCCTTTTCTAATGATACCTCCTCCATTAATCCTGTCTCTGTTGGAGTCCCCCAAGGCTCTGTCCTTGGCCCCCTTCTATTTTCTCTTTATACTGCCTGTGGCGAAACCGGCCTCGCCACGTGTCCTTGGAGGGGGCTGCTTGCCCGCCTCTTGCCTTTGGACTATGGACCAGACTTTATGAGAATGTGTTAACCCAGATAGCTATGCCATGGAGCCCATTTGTGTAGTTAAAGACTTTGGCTCCATAGCAATTGAACTGTGTGAATAGGATCTGATCTGAGCGCTCTTCAGTAGTTTTGTGCGCTCAGATCCCAGCTATCTGGGGATATGTGAAATGTCTGTGTGTTATGTGAAAAGGTTACTTTATGTATTTTAAAGTGTTTTGTGTCTTTTTGCAACCATGTGCTTAATGGAGTCTTGTGTCTGTCCTGGGAGATAATTGAATTACTTATCTCCAGGATAAAAGACTCAGAAACTGGTTTGGGCCAGAAAGCCATGCTTCATTTAGTCACAAAGGACTTTTTACTAACTTTTGAACCCCTTGTCTGATTTGTGCCATTTTGAATATGTTGTTCCCCTGAATGGATTGATTGTGCATATGTAATTTTATGTGAATGTGATGTATGGTTTTAGAGTTATGAAAGTTGGGTAGAAAGTATGTTTTAACTGTATGTGTAATTGAGTTTCCTCTCAGGATAAGGGGAGGGAATATGTGGGATGTAACTGATATGTGATTGGTTGTTTTGTAACGCCCTGTGGATTGGGAATAAAAGACTGTATGTGACAGTACAGAGAGTTCCTGTTTTAACCCTCAAAGTGAAGTGTCGTCTCATTATTGGGGGAAGGATTTATTGTATGCTGTTCCAGTTTGACTGCTAGGAGAGTAAACCTATTCGTATGGTTCCTATTCAAGTGTCTACAGCATTCATATGCTTGGGAGAATTTATTTGTTTCTCCGGTTCGGTGATTGTGGTGTCTGCCAGAGTGCTTGGAGTCCTCAGGAAGCGCTAGGAGCATCCTTCAACGGAGGTACCCAGTCGGTGTGCCAGGCGATCAGTTACACTGCCTCTATTGGCAAACTTATTGCCTCATTTGGATTCCACCACCACCTGTACGCTGATGACACCCAGATATACCTCTCCTCCCTGGACCTGCCGTCCTGCAACATGTCACTGCTTGCCTTCCCTCCATCTCTGACTGGATGTCCTCCCGCTTTCTGAAACTCAATCTCTCTAAAACTGAGCTCCTTGTCTTTCCTGCTCCTAATACTGATCCACCTCCTTCATCCTTGCAAGCGCGCTGTCTTGGCGTTATACTGGATTCTTGCCTCACATCCTGTAGATTCCATGCTATAAACATAGCCCGCATTTGCCCCTTTCTTATGCAAGATACTACTAAGGAGCTTGTCCATGCTCTAGTAATCTCTCGCATGGATTATTGTAACCCTCTCCTAATTGGTCTTCCCAAAAGCCGAATTGCCCTGCTACAGTCTGCAATGAATGCTGCCGCCAGACTGATTTTCCTCTCCAATCGGCCCTCTCACACCTCACCCTCCTGTCAGTTCTTACATTGTCTTCCTGTATCCTATAGGAGTCAATTCAAAGTACTAATCCATATCTATAAAGCATTGAACAATTTAGTTTCTCTTAGATCTCTTCACTGATCCATTAGTATGCCCCTTCTCGGTCTCTCCGCTCTGCAAATGACCTTCTCCTGTCCACTGCTCGCAACAGTACTGGCCGTACTCATGCTTGCAGGACTTCTCGCGGGCGGCTCCCTTCCTATGAAATAGCCTTCCTACCACCATCAGACTCTCCCCTAGTCTTCCTTCGTTTAAGAAGAGACTTAAAATCCATTTCTTTAGGAAAGCTTATGGCCTCCCAGAGTAACCTCTACCTCTCTCCTCCAGATCTGCCTCACGCCACCTTATTTGATTGCTATTTCCTGTCCTAATGAGTTTTATACCCCACCTCCTATAGACTGTAAGCTCGTTTGAGCATGGTCCTCTTCAACCTATTGTTCCTTTGAGTTTTTTGTACCCCCATTTATAATATTGTAAAACGCTACGGAATCTGTTGGCGCTGTATAAATGGCAATATTAATTTATAAAAGTGTAGATTTCTCATAGAAATTTGCACTTTTAGAATATGGGGTTAAATTACGATACAGCAAGCTGAAGTGGGGGTGTGAAGTGGTCTTTTAATGGGGACTTTATCAAGACCCCTATAAATGCATGTTCTCAAAATTACCCTCCTTATTAGATAAGAAAAACCCTGCTCCTGCAGGTAAAGACCATCTGATAAAGCACTTGTGTTATGGTTCCTGCACTCTTCAATAACTTATTTTCTGTAGGAGAGTTATAAAGGATAAACCCTACCCCTGGGTTGCGTAGTACCAGGCCTAATGTTTATAACACAATCATAAGGCCTATGGGAGGTTGACTGTCCACTTCAACCCGGTTAAATACCTTTTTCAGATCAATGTATTGTGAAGGTATTTCTGCAGATAAAAAAAGAGGAGCAGCAAGAGTGTTAATGCTCAACACAGGTTTGACCAAAGACAAACATTTATTCTGACAACACGTTATTTGTTCAGTAACCTAATCAATAGTGGGGTTATACTTATAAAGTCAATGAAAACCCAAAATAATGAGTGAGGAAGAAGTATAAATAACTTTGAGTGTGATCTTCTCTTTATATAACACCCATCTTCTTTTACTGTTATGTAGATAGTGTAAGATTTATATAGAACATGAGTGGTAACAAAAATAAATAAATAAATGCTTCACTTCCTCCAAAAATACAAGTTAAGCAAGAGAACAAGTATAAAAAAAATAAAAAAAATATAAACCAAAGCTTACTTTTCAGCAAACTTACCATGAATACACTAATAGGAGTTGAACTTCAAGACAGTTAGAAAGAAAAAAATGTATGTGGCTTGCAAACTCCTCAAAAGAAAGTCTTATACCTTGTAGCAAAAATAATAATAATAAAAAAAAAATAAAAAAATAATAAAATTTGCAGACTGGTAAAAAGTGACAGAAAGTGCTTATCCAATATTAATTCCTAGGCATTTAATTCAAGGATAGATTCATTGAACATTATGCCGTAACGAATCTGAGTCTAATAACCTGTAGATCCGTCCGAATTAGGTTGAGAGAAGAGAAGATTCACAGTGAAACAAGCCGAATTAGAAACCAATTTACCAGTCCAAGAGAATATAGATAAAATTTCAAAGTCGTGAATGAATCTTGTCCGAATCGAAAGCCAAATTATCAGTCTGTGAGAATGGAGATCGAATGGAGGCGAATGCGAGGTAGTATCACGGCACAGCCCTAGCCCTGCAGACAGCAAGGCGTGGCCGCCCCCTTTAAGAGACCTGGCTGGGTTTGAACGCACATTTCCAGCATCCCGGTCAGGTTCTCTGCTTTCCGCCAGGGGGCTTCAGTATCTGTCTGCCTTATTCTGCTTCCTGACCCCTTGCCTGGATTAAGCAGTGCTGACCCACCTGCAGCCCATTTCCAATTAGGGTCAGCTGCATCTAATTAGCAGGCTGTAAAGGCCAGCCCTGACTGAAACCTAGGATCTGGTCATTTTGCCCGTTTGGTTTTTTCTGCCGGATCTTTGCTTTGCTACTGGCTGATTTCCTGGACTTTGACCTCTGCCTGATTTACCAACTTTGTTACTCGGCTGCCAGCCCTGACTTCTGCTTCTTGTCTGATTCTGCCTTTGGATTTCCCCTTAATCTGTACTGCGCTACCGCTTTTTGCCTCCTACCTGTGCCAAGTCCTGCAACTGGGCTCCATCTCCTGTTAAACTGTTACATAGTCCCCAGGTGACTGTTACAGGTAGTTTCAGCAATGCCCAGATGGATAGTGCCGGGAAATAGAGAAATAGCATACACATCTGCATATAAAAACACATTGATCGTGCATAGAGGCACTGATGCCGTACATATTTAATCGTGCAGTGTGAACGACAATCAGAAGATTTTCTTAAAGGCACCTTACACATAAAATAAATAAACAAGACACCCACAGTCTTTTTTGCGTTTTCTGTAATAGGATTACTACAAATACACAGCAGAGGGCGCCAGATACCAGCACATAATCCATACCAAAATAATAAATATCCAATATCAAATTAATTAAAGTAGGTCATAATAATTTTTTTTTATTTTTTTTTAAAGCAAAAGCCAGAGAGATCATGGCACAATACATTTGCTCAAATTACACCAAAAAAAAAAAAACCAAAAACCAACCCACACAAACAGCAATGCACATATATCATACAATGTGCAAAAAAGAGCTTTGCCAATGCTGGCCAGATAGTCCCACCAATACTAGTGAAGTTCCCCAATATTAGTGGAAGTATACCTGCAGAACCAATAGTCATGACTCCAGGGACTCAGGATCCTCTTCTCCAGCAGAGATTCTGTGTGGACACCACTTGCATGGCAGGATAAAATAGCTATTCAACGAGTTTCATCCCTTTATAATCCGGACTTTCTCAGGAGATAACATCTTTGTGATCTCTGTTTAAATAGCTAAAAACCGCATCACTGTGGCAGGGCATGCTCATACACCAGCACTTCTCCTCGATGACGCTACTACATCCAAGTGTCAGAGAAAGCTGTGATTGCACTTGCTCCTCCACCAGTGGAACGCACAAAAAGCTTTATTGATACACCATAGAAAAACACAATTTACAACATCATGGACTCCATAAGAACCGTGGCTATACTATTATGTCTAAAGATGTACTCATGCAACTCTAATCGACGAATAGCAGAAAGTGTAAAAAACAAACAAAAAAACAAACAAAAAAAAGCAGAGGTCCAAGATAACAGAAGTACACAGAATCGAGAGATAAGACAAGGTCAGGATTACAGAGAACAAGAATGGTCAATAAACAGTATGAACGCACTCTTAGGTATAGAGAAACCAAAGCAGGTCAAAGAGCGATAGTCAGAAAGATCTTATGAATGCCCAGGGGCTCAGTGAGTTGTCTGCATGAAAGAAAGCCAAAAGCTGTGCAACCGGTGTCATTTTTATGACATACATCTGTAGTCTTATAAGTAGAATGATGCTTGGTGTCACTAAGTATGCTGTGATGGGCCACTTTGTCACCTTGCTAGGCTACCGAACTCCCCAACATACGCTCAAAAGACTAACCAATATTCCCTAACCCTCCAGCCATTGCCTCCCAGCCCATCATCCAATTCTACCCGGGCAGGTCCCCTGTGGCCAATCCGTAGTGATCTGCAGTGACAGCCAGTCACTGCGATCACTGTTACAATGTGTCAGCCAATGATTTTAACCCCTTAAAGACACATGACATGTGACATGTCATGATTCCCTTTTATTCCAGAAGTTTGGTCCTTAAGGGGTTAAATCACTGGCTGACACATTGTCTCTGCCCCTCTCCTCACCTCACTTCGATCTGAGAGAGAGAGGCAGAGAGATTGTTGCTGGAGAGCCCTGTAGGAGAAAGAATTGCCAAAAATAAAGAAAAAGTAAAAAAAAAAATAATAATTAAACCCTTCCAGTGCTGGTCACAGCATTTAACACTGATCAGCGTGTTTAGGGATTTTAGTACATTTGTACTATTTTTAAATTTTTTTTTTTTAGGGTCAATTTTTTTTTTTAAATTTGACCCTTTGTCAGCCGCAGCAACCCAAATCTCCCTTAACCCTTTCCCCGCTGCCGTGATCACTGTACTATATAGTATCGCTACTGTACAGTATTGTACCAGTGATCACTGTGATCAGAGGGCTCTCTGATCAGGTTGACTTTTTTGGGGGGTTATTTTTATTAAAAAAACAAAAAATAAAATAAAACTTAACCCTTTCTGTACTGGTCGCAGGAGCCTAAACTGCGATCAGTACATTTATTTTATTTTTTGTGAGTTTTTGAGGGTGGGTAGTAGGGTGTTAGGCAGGATTTTGTAAATGTTCCCCTTAGAATTAATTATTCAGTAGTCCCCCCTAGAATGGCACGTCGCTACTCGGCCTAGGAGGCGTACGCCATTCTGGCAGGCAGTGATAGTGACATTCTGCAAGACAGTGACACTATCACTGCCTCTGACATTGAGGCGATGACTGACTCCTCTAGTGATGGTGCCCCACCACCACCAACAAGAGGACGCTTAGCGAGCCCAATGCCAGAAGGAGACTGGGTGCCCCCAAACCTGACGGCCCTCAGATATTCCCCCATTTACGGCGACCCCTGGCATCACTGTTATGGTGGATGCTTGGGAGCCCCTAAAATATTTTGATTTGTTCATGTCAGAGGAAGTATTTCAGTTATTGGTTGAGCAAACCAATTTATTTGCCAACCAATATCTGACTGCGAATCCGGGGTCACATTACAATAGGCGTAATATGTGGCACCCCACGGATCTCGCAGAAATGCGCAAATTTTGGGCCCTAACTCTAGTTATGGGCATTGTCAAAAAGCCGAGTATCAGGTCTTACTGGTACAAGCACCCCATCCTGGCTACCCCTCTTTTCCATGGGGTTATGAAGAGGGATCGCTATGAGCATCTGCTGCGTTTCCTCCACTTTAACGACAACACACTGTGCCCCCCAAGAAACGACCCATTGTTTGACAGGCTGTACAAAATTCGGCCCCTAATTGAACTCCTGTCAGACAAATTCTCCCAAAATTATGTCCCTGAAGAAAATATTTGTATAGATGAGTCCTTAATGAAGTTTAAGGGTAGATTACTTTTTAAGCAGTATATCCCTTCTAAACGGTCCTAATACGGTGTAAAATTTTATAAATTGTGTGAATCCAAATCTGGATATACATGGGCGTTTCGTATTTATCAGGGGAAGGATAGCCATCTTGACCCACCAGGATGCCCTGATTCTGTGGGTACATGTGGCAAGATAGTATGGGACCTAATCCTTCCCTTGTTAAATAAGGGATACAGGCTATGGGTTGACAACTATTACACAAGCATAGAGTTATTTAAAACTCTATTTTGCTTTGAGACCGTAGCCTGTGGCACAGTGCGTAAGAATCGTAGAGGTTTCCCCAAAACCCTGGCAAGAGGTAGATGCAGTAGAGGCTCCCTTTCAGCGCTCCGCCAGGATGAGTTGCTTGCCCTTCGCTTCACCGATAGGAAAGATGTGTACATGTTGTCTACAATGCACGACGAAACTTCAGTGCCAGTGTCTGTGAGAGGTGGAACTGAGCAGCTGGAGAAGCCGAAGTGCATTGTAGACTACAGCAAGTTTATGGGGGAGTAGACTTGGCTGATCAGTGCATACAGCCCTATCTGGTGAACCGGAAGAGTAGGACCTGGTACAAGAAAATTGCAATCTACATAACCCAGATTGCAATTTTCAATGCCTATGTGCTTTATAAAAAGGAAGCCATAGGTAGACCATGCCCATTTCTAGAGTTTATGGTCCAAATTATATTTGCCCAGACCCCAAATCCTAACCCTCCTTTGGAATCAGAAGATGTCCAACGACTTTTCAGCAAACATTTCCCTTCCCGAATCCCCCCCACACCCTGTAAAAGGTCACCCCCAACGAAAATGCAGTGTTTGCTGGAAAAGAGGAGTCCGAAAGGACTCCAGTTATTATTGCCCCTCCGGTCTATCCTTACCCGCCCTCTGCATAACAGACTGTTTCAAAGTCTACCATACAGAGCTGAACTACTAAATCACTCTGTATGGTACTTTGGCAGTTTGTTTGCTTGATTTCCCTGACCTCGGCTTGTCCTGACTATGCTTCGTTAGCTGCCTGTACTGACCCATTGGCTTGTTTTACCGACTACTCTGACTTCTGGATTCCCCTGACCTTGGCCTGTGCCTGTTTATGCTAGCCATTCTAAAGTGGCTACACCAAACAACTCAAAATACTACATTTGTAGTACTTGAAATGTGCCTTCACAAAAAAGCAAAAAACTAATCACAGGGTTAATGCTACAGTATCTGAGTCAAAGATCTATCTGCCTCTCTCTGTCTTCAGATCAAAGTGTATGTGGGGGTACTGTACTATTCCTGTGATATACTAAAAACATTGTACATGTAGGTATTGTTATATTCAGAACACAGTGTTAAATCAAAATACTGAGGTTTTAGTGCATTAACTAATACCAGGATTATGACATTTCTAGTGAAAATGCAATTTATGTGATTAAAAAGACAAAAATAAAAGTAGAAATTGCTACATGGGCCCATCATTTCTGTTAAAATGGCAAGACCAAAAATCTCAAGGTCGGCCATTTGTTGTACTCTGGGTTGCCTACTTTTGAAAATGGTATGCCATAACGGTGGAAATGTTATTACCCAGGCTGCCATGCTCTCTAAATAGCCACACAGGCCCAGCAAATCAATGGACATCTAATATATTTGTCCCTGTGACTTCCCCCAAAAAACAGAAAATCCAGTACATGGGAATAGTAAAATTTAGGAGACAAGTTAAAAAAAAAAAAAAAAAATAAAAATAAAAAATAGTGAGGCTTTGTTGCAACAACTCATACCAGGATTAGGAAGTGTCCTGCGAAAAGTAAGTTCATGTGTGGAAAAAAAAGCACAAATAACACTATTACCGCTATTTGGGCCCTTCTTTCTGATAAAGTGGTTAGATCAAACATCTTAAAATGCACCATTTGAAATGCCATGCTCTCTCAAAGGCAAGATAGGCCCATAAAAAAAAAAAAAATTTTCAATGTGTAAAACCAAAAATGAACAAGTGTATATTTGACCCTGTAACTTTCCCAAACCCCATAAAACCTATACGTGGGGGGTACCGTGGCACTCGTGAGACATCACTGAACAGAACTAGGAGTGTTTCAGGGCAGTAAACTATATACTGACAATAATAATCAGTAAAAGTACAGTTTGTATGTGAAAAATGCAAAAAAATAAAATAAAATAAAAAATAATCACTAATTTTGGCTAGCATTTGTGCCCAAGTGGCTACTACAAAAGACCGGCCATACCCCATTTTGAATACACTGGGATGTCTACTTTTTCAAATGGTATGCCATTAAGGGGTAATTTTCATTTCTTGGCTGCCATACAGTCTCAAAGGCAACCTAGGCCCAGCAAACCAATCTGTGAAATTTCTATGTAAAAAATAAATAGACAAGACATATTTGACCCTGTAACTTTCCAAAACACCATAAAACCTATACATGGGGGTTACTGTTTCACTCATGAGACATTTCTGAATACAAATATGTATGTTTTATTGTATTAAAACCAAACAGTGTTGTGACATTATCAGTTAAATTGACATGCAGAAATTGAAAAATATCAATATTTCTTAATTTTTTTTAGATTTTATTCATATAAAATGGAGTTCTATATATGAATGTTTGATATGGAATGAAAGCCCTGTTTCCCCTGAACAAACCGATATATACTAAGTGTGGGTGCATTTAATATGAAAGAGGTAAATTATAGTTGAACAGACAGAGTCAAATTCTGTCGTGGTCTACCCTGAGTGGGACCCCTTTAGGCCTGACCACTTTCACCTGATGTTGGCAAGTATGTAAAATGTATTATATTGTTTCATATGGTAGGTTTCATGCTTTGGTAAGATTAAAGGACCACTATAGTGCCAGAAAAACAAACATACTCGTTTACCTGGCTCTATAGGGTCCTTGGGTCCCCCTCCCGCCGGGCTCTAGGGGGAGGAAGGGGTTAATCCTTTAACTTTTTTCCAGCGCCAAGGACTCTCCTCCTCCATTCGAGTCATCGGCTGCATGCGCGGCATGAGCCACACGGGCATTCAGCCAGTCTTATAGGAAAGCATTCTCAAAACTTACATTCTGAAAATCACAGTGAGAAGCGTGGAAGCGCCTCTAGCGGCTGTCAAAGAGACAGTCACTAGAGGCTGGATTAAAGGACCACTATAGTGCCAGGAAAACATACTCGTGTCCCCCCACTCTCAGGGTCCCCCTCCCGGCTCTGGAAGGAAAAAAAAAAAATAAATAAAAATAAAAAAGTACCTTTTTCCAGCGCTGGGCGGGGAGCTCTCCTCCTCCGATCCTCCCTGTCGGCTGAACGCGCACGCGCGGCAAGAGCTGCGCACGCATTCAGCCGGTCGCATAGGAAAGCATCCACAATGCTTTCCTATGGACGCTGGCTTGCTCTCACTGTGAAAATCACAGTGAGAAGCACGCAAGCGCCTCTAGCGGCTGTCAATGAGACAGCTGCTAGAGGCTTTGGGGGAAGGCTTAACCCATTCATAAACATAGCAGTTTCAGAGAAACTGCTATGTTTATAAAAGAATGGGTTAATCCTAGCTGGACCTGGCACCCAGACCACTTCATTAAGCGGAAGTGGTCTGGGTGCCTAGAGTGGTCCTTTAACCCATTTGTAAACATAGCAGTTTCTCTGAAACTGCCATTTTTACAGCAGAAAGGGTTAATCCTAGAGGGACCTGGCACCCAGACCACTTCATTGAGCTGAAGTGGTCTGGGTGCCTATAGTGGTCCTTTAACCCCTTAAGACCGGAGAGCGTACAATTACGCCCTATTTTAGGCGGCTCTAAACGCCGCCGGGCGTAATTGTACGCCCTCCGGTCTTTCCTTACTTACCCGGTCGCCCCATGCCGGCGATCGTGGTGGGGGGGGGACTCCCAGGGAGCCCCCCCGTGGCAGATTTAATTTGCTAGCACTATATTTAACCCTATAACTTTCCAAGACACCATAAAACCTGTACATGGGGTTACTGTTCTACTCAGGAGACTTCGAAACAGTAAAGTGTATTACAACGATATCGCCAGTAAAAGTGACTTTTTTGCCTTTTTCATGCACAAACAGCACTTACACGGACGATATTATTGCTGTGATACTTTTTGCTGTTTTGAAACACAAATATTTGTGTTCAGCGAAGTCTCCCGAGTACAACAGTACCTCTCATGTACAGGTTTTATGGTGTTTTCAAAAGTTACAGCGTCAAATACAAGGGTTGCGTTTCTTTTTTTCACATTAAAATTCGCCAGATTGGTTACGGTGCCTTTGAGACCCTATGGAAGCCCAAGAATGAAAATTACCCCTATGATGGCATACCATTTGCAATAGTAGGCAACCCAAGGTATTGCAAACGGGGTATGTCCAGTCTTTTTTTAGTAGCCACTTAGTCACAATCACTGGCCAAAATTGGCGGTTTTGGTATTTTTCACACAAACAAATACTAACGCTAACTTTGGCCAGTGTTTGTGACCAAATGGCAAAGTAACCAATCTGGCAAATTTCAATTTCAAATGTAATGTGCTATATTTGACCCTGTAACTTCCCAAAACGCCATAAAACCTGTACACAGGGGTACTGTTTTACACGTGAGAGTTTGCTGAATACAAATGTGTATTTTATTGGAGTAAAAGCAAACCGTATTATGGCATTGACAGTTAAAATGTCATGTAGAACTAAAAAAAAAACCAAAATCTTATTTTCTCCAATTTTTTTCATATTAAATTATGTTTCATAGCTAAATATTTGATATTAGATGAAAGCCCTGTTTCCCCTGAATAAAATGATATATAATAAGGGTGGGTGCATTTACTATGAAAGAGGTGAATTACGGTTGGACAGACATGTAGCGCAAATGCCAAGTTTTGTTTACATTTTGTTTCGTTTCACAACGTGTACATTTGGCTCCGTCCTTAAGGGGTTAAACTTGAAATTACTCATAAAATTCATACATAATATTAATTTAATGTATATAAACAATAACAGAATATGAATTCAACTTAAATAAAGTGTTTTTATTGTCAGCTAGCTCCATTGGAGAATAGGTTATCAAAATTTTGCTAAAGACACACGATCTAACTGGACTGAGGGAATTTGGTTGGACCGAATTTATAGGTAGACATATTGTAATTGACTATTCAGGTGTGTATTGCCATCATTCACCTGTGTAGTTTAGTGGCTAAGTAGAATAAATAAAAAATATTATATATATATATATATATATATATATATATATATATATATATTCTACCTTTCCAAAAGGGTTTTAAATTTAAAAAAAATAAATTTAAAATAATCTGATAAACCTGCATTTAACCAAACCATTTTGTGACATTATTCAGATAATACAGATGAAGTAGCTGCAATGTGCCTGGTAGGCTAGAACAGAGTAGGAAGAAAATAAATAAATAAAAACAGAAGCCAGCAGGTGCTGTAAAACTAGTCCAAACTTGGCCGTGACATTGAGGCGTGGAACGCACGTGCGTTCCACACACTTCCTGGTATCCCAGCTCTGTCAGCGGGATACCTCCCAAGTCGCGTTCCTGTCATAACTTCATACATATAAGGAAGAGCAATTCGCCTGCGTGCTAATTATATCTGGCCGGTGGGAAATCCCCCCCAATCAGCTGCTTCTTGTGTGGCGGCTAATAATAACCTGCCCAGATGATTATTGTCCTGCTCACCCAGCCCCGCTCCTTCACTCTCCAGCCTTTCCGTCGAGCTTGGCTTTTAGAGACGTTGGCTGTCCAGCCCTGCCGGTCCCGTTTGCCGTCTCTCCCACTAGCCTTTTCCTGGTTTAAATCTGCCGCGTTCCATCAAGTGGGCCCGTCGACCAATCAGCGTGCGCCGGTAAAGTTGTTCCTCCGTAGCCACGCCCACTTGGAATCTTCCCTGGCTCGGAATCAGAATCCTCCCTACAGGTGTACGGCTTATCAAACGTTCCCGCCGTTTTGGTCCAGTCGACCCATGGCTACCAGTGGTAAACTTGACCTGCGTTCCCCTTCCACCAACTGGAAGGAAGCAAAAAGTGAGAATAGTAAAGGAATATATACAAAAATGCACCACTATACAGGGTTTATTTGTTGTAAAATGTAATACTGGACAATATGTGCATGCATATGTGTGTGTGTATATTCTCTTATTTGAGGGATAAGTATGGTAAAACTATTAAAAAAACCCACAACACACTTTTTATTTTATTTTTTATTATATGCTGGACAGACTTGACATTAACTGAAAATGTTATTGTTTTACTTTTTATAGAGTTCCTCAAAGAGCTGGACACTAAGAAGAGGCGTGAACATTATGGTATCAAAGACTATATCACGCTTAAGGATATTCCATCTTGGAAAGACCATGCTAAAAGTGAGGGTTCAAGAAGTGTAAACCGCTTGTTATTGTATAAAAAAAAATATATATATTTTTTAATCTTTCTTTCTTGCTAACATACAGCAATATATTTGGTAAATAATTGCTTTCTGTAGATATGCAGGTTGTATGCATAAACTATAAAATGTTGGTGAGACCTGAAGTAAACTACAGGTTAAACTTGCACTCCTTGCAAAAGGGGAAGAAATGTTGGTCAGTGTCTCATTTTTTGCAAACACCAGGAATATCCTGATTTGTTTTCAGTGTAAGTAATTTGCAGATCCTGCTGTGACACTAGGGCTGCCATTCAGGCAGCCAAATCTTATGTTGCCAATTTCTTCTGCTCATTGCTGCATCACTGGTGCCTGCAGTTCCCACATACCCTCTGCCAATACCTAATCAAGCTGTTTTACAAATTGCAATGTTAGGTGTCCTTGGTTTGTCTGATCTGATAGTCACATTTTCACACCTGGGTTAAACAGTATTCATTGGCTGAATTTGTCAGCTGATGGCTATCAGCTAGTTAATTCCATTTAAACTTGGTATGAGATGGTATGATGATGCTGAAGTTTAAGCCTCTGATTTTATCAGATTAACTCAGACTGGAAGAAACATGGGTAACTATTATGGTAAGATAAATGTTAAATCATTTGTAAAATATTTGACAAATTACTGGTGAATAGCACAAGTGCAATGAAGTTTTTTTGTTTTTTTTGTTTTTTTTTATGCGGACTTGTCACTTTCATTGCATGTTTTGCAAAAATCCTCAAAGGGACATAGGGGACGTGTGTACTTTTTATGCAGTGGCCGGGAGAGAACGATAGTAGAGTATGTGCAAATTTCCCTTCTGGGTGTTGTCATCTTCTCTACCAAGGTCTTTCCTCAGCTCCTCATGTTTCATCTTCCAGGAGCCTTCTTGGTTGTGCATTCTGAAGAGTACAACACTGTGAACTGTAGATGACACTGTGGAAACTTAATTTTAAATTGAAACTATCACTTCTCTGGAATTGATGCAATTAAAGAGTTAGTTCAAGCATCATAACCACTACAGCCCACTGTAGTAATGGGGCAAACCGTTATGTATTGGTTTGCCCTCTTGCCTGTTCCTGCCTAGCGCCAGGGTCCTCTCTTGCTGGCATGTGGTACCTAAAGAACTCATAAATATAATTCTGCGCATAGATATATGTACAGAATTGACATTCGCCTGCCCCTTGTTCTGGGTTGGCTAATGATGCCTTAGTGACAATGTTGGAAGTGGAGTTACACTTCTGAAATAGACTGCCTGCAAGGGGAATATATCTATCCCGTCCCTCTCACCTCCCTCCTTTGCATACATTTATTTTACCGGCCCACAGTGCACGCATGTGCTGTGAGATGGCAAACTATTCCACCAATCACAGGCTTCTCTAGCAACTGGTTGGGCCACATGAGGCCCCTGTGACATTGGAAGTAAAAAGTAAGTTATAAGTAATTCTGTTTTTAGGCAGGTTGCAGGGCAAATGGCAAGTGAGGACCTTATCCATAGTGCCAAATAGAGCATATTATACAGTAAAGACCCTCCGTTCTCAAAAGGTAAGGAGTAACTCTTTAATTTGTGCTTTCTCTATTTTGACTTCGAAGTGGAAAGGACTGGTTTATAACAATGATTGAAAGGAAGTTAAGATGGAGATGCCTATTTGCCGGATAAGGAGTTGTGGATTCCTACATTACCATGCCTGTAATGTAAGGAATTGTTGATTCCTGGGTTACCATGCCTGCCAACATTCCTAATTTCGTCCAACGTCCTGTTTTCTGGATCCTATCCCGACGTTTTACTCTGTTGTCCCGCTTTTGGGCCACCTGATGAACTACCTTCAAAAAGCACAGCTTGGTCCCTAGATGCGCCCTGCTCAGAGCATTGAAACAGTGCTCGCTGCATGGGCTGCCATTAATGGGCTGGCCTGGTTGATTGATAGGCAGCTTATCAGGATGACCAGCCAACAATCTGGGTGGACCCATCCCCTTTTCAAGCTGGCTCTGCCAACTTTAGGTTGTGCCAGTGACATATATATGTTAGACTAGGAAAATCTGAATCTGATAGCAAGACAGGATACTTGTATTAAACCTGTTAAAAGCTGAATAATCATATAAATATATATCAAATACATAGTTAAGATATTACAAAATTATTTTTGAAACCTGCATGCTAAAATAAAACTGTTTGAATGTAGATGTATCAGATTTTTAACAGATCTGGTAAAGAGCCTCCTGCTTGAAACACTTTAGTAGTTATAGCTCCTACACTGAAATATCAATACCTGCCATAGACATAGTTAGTCTTACCCATCTGGCTAAAGATGTAGAGGAGACAGGCAGAAAAGGTTTATGAAAAGAGATTAGCAATTGAGAGAAATTAGAATTTCTTATAGATGAGGTTTTAAGCTCATATGTTTAAAGACAATTGACAACACATAGAAGAGGATGGCCAGAAAAAGAATAGAACACAGAGCAAGATTAGTTTTGGTACGTCTAACAATAGAGAAATTAACACCATCAGGAGTATATTGTCTATTATTTAGGTCTAAAGCCTTAACGTCAAACTCTTTTAAATTAAATGAGGCATAGTAATTGTCAAGACTCCATTAAGACACAACACGCAGAATGTAATAGAAAAATGTATACCAGACCTTAGAGTGGCTGGACTCTACTTTAGACCGCTAGAGAATAGTCAAGAACAGGCCTGGGGCGAGGGAGCCAGAAATCACAAAAATGAGGTATACAAGCCAAGTCAGGAAACCAGATATTCGGATAGTCGAAGTACGTGAGCCGAGTCAAGATAGGAGAATGGAGAGCAGTCAGGATAGCTGAAGTCAAAATACCAAATGGAACAACCAGATGTAAAGCACTATTGGGAACTAACAAAAGAAGCACAACAAGGCAAACTCCTATGTGTGAACCGGCCCTTTTCCCTTCAGATTAGATGCAGTGCTTTACAGCTGGGATTTCATCACCTGGAGGGAAAAAACAGGCAGGCAATCTCCCAAACTTTTCAAGAACCTCCCCCCACTTAACCTTTGGCCTTATAAATGGCTTCCTACCCAAGACATTCCCAGTTCTTTGCCTGCATCCGGCAGAGGAGGGTGTCAGGTTCAGGTTTTCTCCCTAGAAGTATGGTGAGAGGGCTGAGTCTCTGGAGGCTCTACTTTTAAATAAATTTTTCAGCCATCAGCCAGGGATAACACACCAGACGGCTGTATCTCCCCGGGTTGTATTACTTCTGTCTATACCGAGCCAGGTGCGCATTTGGGCACTAGCTGGGAAGTCCTGGCGGTGGAACACTCGTACAGGTTACGTTTATTTCCACCGTTGAATTGCAAAATGCAGGACATGCGTAATGCGATTTAAAATTCAGGCGCCAATATCTCTATTATTTTTTTTTTCTCTCCGGGGTCAAGATATTGGTTTCCAGGACTTAGAGAGGCTGTTTACCCAGCAGCAACTAACTGTTGCCAGGTACACTCAAAATCTGTTGCAAGTGTGTCCTCACCAACCTCCAACACACTCTGCGGTCATTTAAGGTAAGCCTTTTTGCTTTATCTTAAATGACTCTAGCCTGAATAAGTTAATTATCTATGCTGCAAGATGGATAAGCTAAAAAAGTTGGAGAGGTTTTAGCTTCTCATCACTTAAATATTACTAAAATCTTAAAACAAATAGTGCTTCGAAAGGGTAAGCACTTAGTAGATCGGGCCCAAAATAGATTATTCTTTGAGTAAAGCCTATAAAGGGTATTAGATAGAATTATGTAAAAGTATATGCTATTTGGAAAATGTAAGTTTCCTTTCTGGCTCAAAATAGCTGCTACACAGTGATTAGTTAATATGGGTTTCAACAATCACTAATTCCTGCAACAGGGTCAGCTATTAAAGTGAAGTGTTTGGTGGAATATATTCACAAGAGCAAGAGCCGTGTGACTATTGGAGGGTTATCCTTAGGAGGCTGATATTTAAAATCTGGTTTTGGTTAAGTTAAAATACTGTTGTAATAGATGGATTCTTTAAATGCCAGAATCCTAGCCGCAGTGTTGATTTTCTTAAAGGACCACTCTAGGCACCCAGACCACTTCAGCTTAATGAAGTGGTCTGGGTGCCAGGTCCAGCTAGGGTTAACCTTTTTTCATAATTATAGCAGTTTCAGAGCTGCTATATGATTATGAATGGAATTAAGCCTTCCCCCAAAACCTCTAGTGGCTGTCTCATTGACCCACTAGAGCGCTTAGTACTTCTCACTGTGATTTTCACAGTGAGAGCCTAGCGTCTATAGGTGAAAATGCTTTCCTATGCGATGAGCGCTGGCGTGCGCATTCAGCGGCGAGAGGAGGAGAGCTCTCCGCCCAGCGCTGGAAAAAGATAAGTTTAAACCCCTTTCCCCCTTCCAGAGCCGGGCGGGAGGGGGTCCCTGAGGGTGGGGGCACCCTCAGGGCACTATAGTGCCAGGAAAACGAGTATGTTTTCCTGGCACTATAGTGGTCCTTTAAACATGCAGTAGGCTTTTAGCAATTGCAGTAGACAAAGCTCTGTTGCAATTAGCATTCTCACCACCTCAACTAGTTTCAGCTGATATCAGTTTCTAAAAAGGCAGTCTGTTTTTCAGCTGGGGCAGAACTTTTCCTGTACTTCACTCCATGGTTGCACATTTTAAGTTTTATCTTAAATTCCAAGTCCTATGTTGTCAGATAGGTTTGAGCTAACTGACTGTTGCAATGGAAATTTTAAAGAAAATGCTTCCTAATATTGTTTCCTGCAGAGTTTGCATCAAACAGGTTTTGAAATGCAGTTGCAGCTATTCTGTCTGCTCTAGCCTCTGCTTCCCAAATACGGCTAAGGAAAGACTCTATCAGGTAGGGCTGATGGTTGGAATTGAAAATTTATGATTGCTTACTAATATTGGTTCCTGCAGAGTCTGCATCAAACAGGTTTTGAAATGCAGTTTGCAGATATTCTTTCTGCTCCAGCCTCTGCTTCCCAATTACGGCTAAGGAAGGCCTGGATCATGGGTATTGTCTTATGCAGACTGTATATCTATGTAATCAGTCTCGCTTCCGCCATTAAAGATGGTAAAGATGTATGAACTAGTCTCCGTGGAAAATGATTTCTTCCTCATGTTATTGGGCTTGAAGCAAATTCTAGTACAGCTGCAAACCTATTGATCAAGGTGTAGTTCCACCAGGTTCAATTTGTTCCATGCACTGACATAGATACGATATGACTGGGATGGTTTACTGCCTAGGTTTGTCTGCAGTTTTCTTTTAAGAAAAAGCTTATGGCAATTGCCACTTGAAATTTTCTCACTATGCAAAATGTTGCCATCCATAAATGTGTTGAATCTCTACAATACTGCTTCCTCAGGGGCACTTAATTATTTTTTGTGCACCAGCCCCTAAAGATTAGGGTGTTTCTACAGCATACAGGTGGATGTTATCAATCTTCTGATAAAGAATTCCCTTTTCAAGAAGTGTGCAGTTCTGGTGTTTGTCAAGCAACAGTTCAGGTGTAAATATTTTGACAAGGGTTTTTGACTCTCGGAGAAAGGTAATTCCCTGAAGAGAAAATTTGTGGTTCTCTCTGTCCTTATCACCTGAAATCTCTCTTCTACTTCAGTAGACCAGATACTAGGGAAATAATATTGGTTCCCGTCTTGTAAGAACCTGCTTGGTCTCTTCAGCTTCTTTAGGCATAGCACTGTTTACAGGTCCTTCAGAGGCCAGATACAGTTGCTGATAAGATTTTGCAGTAAAATCCTATACTTCGGTCATTCCTTTCTGAACCAGGCAGAAATAAAGGATGCCAGACGGTTCTTACTTTTTTTTTCTAGTTCTCAAATCGATCGTTCAGAATTTTATGACTGATGCTTTAGGTCTCAGCTAGGTTCTCATAGGGTTGAAGGGAAATTAGCTGAGATAATTTGTAAAAACTTAGCCTTCTGTCCTATGTAGTTGGATATCTGGCTAGCTCGCTCTTCCTTTCAGATAAAGAACAGGTATTATCTTATCCAGATGAGGTCAGATAGTTCTACATCGGTAGTAATTATGTACAAACAAGGTCATCTTGTTTGAAAAATCTAGTTCCAGGATATGCTTGGGTTAGTTTTTCTTAGGTCTATTCACTTATGCATAGAACTTAATATTCCTCTGTTTAGCTGTAGCATTGAGTAGTCAACATTTAATACAAAGCAGATTGGTTCATACTCAAACAATAGAAAGATTTTGATTATCCAGTTATGGAACTGGGACTTCTAGATCAAACCGATAACATGAAGTGTTTCATTGGACAAACTTGGACAGACCAGTAAGCTTTGGTTTCCTTTTCTTTCTTGGGAATTCCAGTCTAACCTATAGTTTCCTCCTGGTTCCCTATTCCCCAAGATCCTATAGGATGGAAAAGGTGAGAATTATAGTCACCCTCCCTTGGTGGCAAGTACCTGTTTCACCGTTCATCAAAAATTATCCGGAGGAATCTTTGGGGATCTTACCTGTAAATAGGCATCCTGGAATTCTCAAGGGTACCGCTTCTCAAATTTGTTGTAATTCAAACTGACGACCTGGTTTATGTATACCAGATACTGAAGGATAATGTTTTTTGTCTCAGGAAATTATTGACAATTTCTTTTACTATAAATGGATCTTGTTCCAAGATTTATTTCATGTATGGAAGGTGTTTTTTTTTCTTTGTTTGTTTTTCCAGATATTGGTTCATAGAAAAGCAGGCATCCGCTTTCAAGTTTTAACCTCCTTTTTTTTTTTTTTCTGATGGGCTTTGCGGATGGTTTAAAGCCAGAGATCCTCAAGGTCAAATTTTGGTTATCAGTTGATTTTCAGAGGTTTGTCTCCAAATCACCAGTATCTGCTAGGCTCTTTCGTGGTTAGTTCCTATCTTCAGGGAATCTTTTCCGCATGGGATCTTCTTTCGGGTTTTTTTTTTTTTTTTTAACTTTGCTGATTTGAGTCTTCACTCTAGGTCTTTGTGGGCAGTCGCCCAAAATATTTTTGGGAAGAACTTCAAGTTTCCATTTTCAGCAGGAGAAAGTGGAGTTAAGTTGGATTCTTTAATTCTTCTCACTCTTCCATCTAACATTAGTTTTCTAACGTTTCCCAACAGCATTTAGTTCTCGTCTACGTTACCCTAAAGGTCTGCATTCGTTTGGGTTTTTCTTATCTTACACCGATCTCCATTGAAGCTCCTTCGATCACAGTTATGTTCAGATCAGTTGCCTGAGGGCTTCTGCTATACATTCTCTCGATTTCCTAACAGCCTAGAGGTGATCTCTTCACTCAGTTTGGTCTGTTGATCTTGGAAGATACAACTTTGGTTGCAGGTTTTTTGAAGTGAGAATTGAGTCCCGCCCTAAGGGATTGAAGGGAAAAACAAAATTTTTTACTTACCGTAAATTTATTTTTCAAGAAGATTAGAGGCAATGTTTACTCTTACCCCCCTCCCCCCCCAAATTTGTTCATAGTCTGAGTGGTACGGTTATTCGGCTTTTGTGATTTCTGGGGATGTCTTGGGTAGGTAGCAATTTATGAGGTCAAAGGTTAATTGGGGGAAGTTCTTGAAAAGTTTGGGAGATTGCCTGCCTGTTTTTTTTTTTTTTCCCCTCCAGGTGAGGAAATCCCAGTTGTAAAGCACTGCCTCTAATCTTCTGGAAAAATAAATTTACAGTAAGTAAAATTTTTTGTTTTATAGGCTGGCTCTTTAAATTGGAAGCCAAGCCCCCAAAACGGTCGATCCTGACATTTTGACGGGCCATGATGTCATTAGGGTCGTGCCGCGTCCTATGAGGGCGGAGCTACAGCGGCCGGCGTTGGAACCGCTGGAGTGGAGACTGGAAGCAGGAACACGGACAGAAATTTGAGTGAGCATGACAGTAATGTGTTAAGCTTAAAGGGACACTATAGTCACCAGAACAACTACAGCTTATTACATTTATTCTGGTGAGTAGAATCATTCCCTTCAGGCTTTTTGCTGTAAACACTCTCATTTCAGATAGGTGCTAGAGCTGCTTCCTATCTCAGTCTTACCTAGTGTGCCTCACAACATATCAGTGTCTTCTCCCTCTGCATGCAGACACAATTTATCTCTGAGGAGATGCCGATTGGCCAGGGCTGTGTTTGACTTGTGATGGGTCTGCCCCTGATCTGCCTCCTTCACAGTCTCAGCCTATTTTATGGGGAGGCATTATGATTGGCTCAGAACAGCACTTCTGATGATGTCAGCAGACAACTTGCTATTCTGAGCCAGACAGGGGCAGAGCCAGCAGCTTCAGGCTTGAATAAAAGTATATTTTTACTATATTTAAGGAGACAAGAGAGGGCCAGGGGGGCTAGTGGTGGTCTTAACACTATAGGGTCAGAAATATGTTTGTGTTCCTGACTCTATAGTGCTCCTTTTAAACGAAAGCAATTTTAAGGATAATTTGTTATTGTTAACCCACGATTCTATTAACTGGAGTACCAGAGTAACATCCCAAGTAGAATATTTAGGGCATGGACGACGCTTAAATCTGATACCCTTCATACATCTGCAGACTAAGGGATGTTTGCCTACAGGGAAAAATTCAGTAGGGTTATGATTTGCTGCGATAGCTGATCTATAGACATTAATAGTGCGATAAGCTTTGCTTGAGTCAAATGAGTCTGACAAAAAATTTAGAATGTTTGCCAAATCTGAATGTATGCGATCCATGGCCCATTCCATGCACCAATTAAGCCAAATTTTCCAGGCTGCTCTGTAATTTGCACGGGTACTTGGTGCCCATGCTTCTGAGAGAATGTCTCTAGTTGAGTTTGAAAATTCACTACGAGATTTGTATGACCTGAGATTAGAGATGCTATTAAAGGTAGTTGGCCTGATATTACTAGAGGATGAAGATTTCAATCCGGATCGCGAAGAACATCGCAACGTATCTGTATGAGTCGTGGGTAATCAGCATGTCAAAAGGGGGTTATTAACACTAGGGTTGATTTCTGAGACTATGCTTTCAGAGTACCCGAGATATCATTGCAAATGAGGGAAAATGCATAATTGACTCCGTCTGTTCAGCACTGGAGAAATGCATCTTGATCTGCTGTCTCTGGATCCGGACGCCAACTGAAAAATGTTTCCAATTGGCGAATGTCGTGATGCAAAGGTCGTATTGAAAAGGACCCCACAAGGAAAGTAGTCATTGGAAGATGCTGGCATCCAACACCCAGTTGCTGTAATCCACCAGGAAATGGGAATTCCAATCTGCTACTGTATTGGAAAGGCTGGGAAGATATTCTGCTCGTAAAACTGTTTAGATCAAAGCAAAAAAATCTTTGGCAATGTCCGTCAGTTGCTTGAATTTTGTACCTTGTAAGCAATTTTGTGCAATGGACTGCTGATATGTTGTCCATCTTGAGAAGAATACAACAATGGGATATTTATTTAGCAAAGCTGCGTAGAGCGAAAAAAATCCAGGCAGTTTATATGCATTCTCTTCTAGAGACCATTTGCCTCCCGTTGAATTACTCCCGCAACGGGCTCCCCAGCTTGCTCGACTCGCGTTGGATTCTATAATCAGATCTAGGAATGAAGTGCTGATGGCTTTCCCGTTCCAAATTTGAACGTGATCTAACCACCAGAATAGTTCTGTTCTTGTCTCTGGAGTCAGAGATCTCGTCTGAATAAAGGAGACCATTGTGTAGATGTTCTATTTTTAAACTTTGAAGAGCCCAATAATGAAGGAAGCTGGAAAAGTCGCTTGAATCTAGGCTGTTAAAAGACCTACAATCCATGCCAGAGATCTGATGGAAATGAATAACTTGTTCAGAACTGACCTGATCTCTTTCCGAATCGTTTTCAATTTCCATGATGGAAAACTGAGAGTGGCTAAATTGGAATTCACTAGAAATCCCAAAAATTCTATCTCTTGAGAGGGAGTTAAAATCGATTTCTCGTAATGTATTATAAGCCAAGGCTTGTTAACAGATTCAATGTCCATTGACACACTCTGTGACATAAATATGTTGTCTAGATAGTCATTCTCACTCCCCTGCTTCGAAGTAGGCATAATACTGGTTTGAGCAATTTGGTGAAACACTACAGAGGATAAGTCAAATGGCAATGATTTGAATTGCCATTTCTTCTCTTCCCATATGAATTGTAAATAATTCTGACATGAATAGCGAATAGGTACTGTGAGGTATGGATCCTTCAAACTTATTTTGATCAACCAGTCGTTGAGTATCAATATGTCTCTGAGATAATAAAATCCCTTCATTTAGAAATGGTGGTATCTGACAAAATTGTTTAAATATTTTAAATTTATGACTGGTCTGTGACTGCCCCCAAACCATTCTAGGGGGAAAAAAAGGGGAATTGTCGTACGTACTGGATGAAGATCTGAAGCGAGACATTCCCTGGTGGCATCTTGATCTCCAAGATCTGCCACGTAGCTGGAAGAATGGGGTTGTTGGGTGTCATATGAGGGCCTGGTGGGCTGGAAGGTGCACCTTGGAACCTGTCTATGTTGAAAAAAGCGACTGCAAGAGCGATTCCTGAATACTTTCAGAGATGACTGAGCCTTATCAAGGGAGCTAAATAAATTGACATATTTATTAATGTCTTTAATAAAGGATTCTCTGAATAGGAGACCTTCAGCAGCTGATCCAGGTTCAGAAGTGGCTAAATTCAACAACTGAGGGTAAATTTTCATTAAAATAGACCTGCGGCGTTTGCTGGTCAGAGCTGCGTTAGCATTCCCCAAGAAGCATACAATGCGTTGTGTGCAACCTCTGAATATATCAATGCTGGGAGGAATTCCAGAAGCTGCAGCTTGTTCTAAAGTCTCAAACATTTTGCCACAGGACCAGATATGCCCATTAATTTATCTTGACAATATTTTAGTGATGTGGCAAGTCCTTTACTTGGGTTCTTCCCTAATTTTGTGAAAGATTGCACAATAGTGAGATCTTGATCAGGGAACTGTGCGACTTTCTTAGACAGAGTCGGTCTAGGGGATTCAACTCTTAGCTTATTTCTAGCCGCTTGGTCAAGGGGTTTCCTCAACCAGCGTCAAAGATATTTGGCTACATGAGCCGTAGGGACCCATTTGGCTGACCTAGGGTGCTTGATGGGGTCTGGGTCAAATAATGGTTTCCCATTAACATCCATTATAATATTCTCTTCATCTCTTCAGATTTAGAGAGAAGCTCATGTGCCTCTGAAACAAATAAATAATTCAAGGCAGAATCAGATTCATATTTGTCATCATTTGAGAAAGTTTTATAGGAGTCGGGTTTGCTCCTGTGAATGGCCTTCTGAGAACGTCTGTCTTCCTCACGAGCAGACGTTCTTTTGAGTGATTGTACTCTTCAGTTTTGCGTGAGACATGCATTTTGTTTTGGTATTGGTCCTTCCCTCACCTTATATGACTTAGAACAGCCAGGAAATTCTAAAGGACCGTCAAAGCAGTGTTTGCGTTTCTGGGTGGCATTCCCAGATCTCCTGAATCACTGAGCTAAATTCCGTTCTGACTCCACAGGTGACTGAAGGAGCATTAATTGAGTCTTGTCACTAGGTTTTGAATTGCTTATGGCCTGGGCCACAGACTTTGCAATTGCTTATTGCATGGAAGACAACGCAGAATAAATTGCAGATGAAACTGATTTGTGAACAGATAAGTCTATATAATATTTTGTAAAGAATCCTCAGTGAGGATTTCAGTAATGAGTAGCACCAGGTTTTGGTGACTGAGAAGGAGTTTGTCTAATTTCTTTAGAATTAATTGTTCAATATTGCAACAAATTGTCATTTGTAATTGCTATTAGTAAAATAATGTTGCAAAAGATTAGGTAAAACCCTGACAGGAAAGTAATAATAATTTCAAAGTTATAATAAGTACCAATAAAGTTGTGGAGAAACGCTGTGCTGAGGTAAAGTGTGCAGGAAAGTAAGCTGAGAACCAACGAACTGGAATTCCCGCCCATAACGCCCTCAGTCTATGAGGGACTAACTGAAATCACTTGTGCAGCGGTTCACATGAAAAACTGCTGAATTAAACTGAACCGTGAAATACACGTTCGTACAAAAAAAAAAAAAACGCAGTGTGTGGCCCATAATTAACGAATAAAAAAAAAAACAATTGGCCGCAGTTTGCGAGAAATCTACCGAATGCGAGTCATTCGAAATAACTGAATAGTAACAATTTGTGTGAAAACTACTGGATGCACCGCAAACTCAATTCAGATGAAAAAGCACGAATGCTAGTGTATATAAACCAAATATATTTAAACCAAAAAATATGAAAAGATCTAAAACTGGGGGCGTAGCCAAGCTAGCAAGCTGACAAGTCGTGCCTCTCATGAGCTCCTGCTGTATGGGCCACACACTCGACGACTACTTGGGCTACAGTGTTGGAAACCCCACATAATGTAACTACATGGATGGGGAAGCCTGTAGGTACCCGTGGATACCAAAATCGACGCCCGAAACAACCGGGAATGCTGCATTTCGAGGCCTAGAGGAGGCAGCGGAGGGGAGGGACGGCCGCTTTCCTTGTTCTGCTGCTAACCATAAGCGAGCAACCCCCATCCAACATCTCCCACTACTCAAGGAGACGTCGTCGTTCCTGTGACCGCACAATCCTCTTCCGAGCTGGGAGCTCACATGGAGGTAACTCTTCAACACCACCCATACACCGAGGGAGGCTGCCGAGACCCGGTGGAACCTTGGGCCCACGACCCTGATGATGGGGGTCAATGGACATGTGGTAAGGGCACCCGCTAAGGCCCCGGGCCAAAGATACACGGCACCCAAGCGACGGGAACCCAGGAGGTGCAAGGGAAGAATCGCAGCACGGATGATCTGAGCAGACATGTAAGAGAAGCAGGGCAGACCCCAAATCGTATGTGGGATCGAGGAGGTTTCCCCCCACAACCCGATGGACTAGCTTCCATATATTATAGCACCATCACACCCTGTGGTGTAGACTGAACACTCTTGAGGACTATTGCAATGCTCATTACCCTGGTTTATGGCAAGTAATTGAAATGTCACATTGACACTCCTAGAGAGTTTTAGGGCATTGCTATAAATTGATACATATACACACACCTTAGTCTTAAAAGAGGAATAATTGTCTTAACACAGATTACTCTAACTACTACTGCTATATTGCAACCTAGAATGTGGGCTGTGGACCAACTGGGCTTAGCGAACTTGCTTACACACCCAGTGGCATTCTCAACAGAGCAAGACGTGGGCAGTTGAGCCATAGCGTATTTACACATGGCATATGTGATTGGTTGACATGTTAGACCTACCTACCCTATAATCTACCTGGTCCCCTTGACAGTTAACCCTCCGATACCTAAGGGCTGGGCACACCAGCATAACCAGTTACACTAACCTGTATAGTACTCTGACAGGGGCCTGGCTTGTTATCGCTAACCTAATGTCAGACTCTGTAGAACTAGCAAAAATTAAGTCATGCCGTACTAAGTGAAATGTTCTCTTAATCTCGGGGGCAGAACACCCACCATATGTGCGACCCCAGGCTCAATTGCCCTTACTAACTGTAACCAAGCTGTATCTACCTGTTTTAAAAATGCATAATAATACTCAGTTGAAACTTGTAAAATAGAGGCTCTTATTCGCAGGAGTTCCAGCAGTGACTTTGCTATCTTTATGTTTTACACACGATGTGATGTATGTGCACTAACTCCTTGCTTTACTTTCTGTACTGTTAAAAATGGATAATAATACTCAGTTGAAACTTGTAAAAAAGAGGATGTTTTTCGAAGGAGTTCCAGCAGTGATATTGCTATCTTAATGTTTTACATACCATGTGAATTGTGTGCGCTAACTCCTTGCTTTTCTTTCTGTATTGTTTTACTTTATCCCTCAATAAAGATTGACATTAAAAATAAATAATATATATATATATATCTCTACTTCAGAAAATATAAAGGAATAAATATATATACAAATATATTTAACCAAACCAGAAGGTAATCATATAGAAAATAGTGGCATAAGTGAGTATATGATGCTTCTATCTACTGGAGCAGCAAAGAAAGCGGGAAAATAATTTACAGATTTTACTATTAACATGATATTATTAATGACACGGAGGTGAGTATTATGTTGCACTCTTCTTTATTTTTGGTTTGACAAAGTAGATGGTAATCATGAAAGCAGTTACATTTATGTACATGACAGCGCAGTCATACATTAGCATATAGAATGCAAGTGACAGTTGTCAGTTTAGGCATATCATATACATCAAGTTTTCTGTGGGTGACTTCGTCTGAATTTTTGGTATAGGTGGCAAGCAGTGTTAACTACGTACAATAGCTTTGCTGTGAAGGGTTAGGCTTATAGAGTGGAGTGTCAGTCTCGCCGCTTCCTGGGGTATGCGACTGCGCCCTCCCTCCCTTCTACGCACCACAAAACGCTGATGTGCTTTTATCTGCCTTTCCCCTTCTGCCTACTTACAGGTCTGGGGTGCCTGCCTACAAGAGAGAGATAGAAAGGAAAGTAAAGAGTTGGAGACAAGTACCTGCGTGTTTAGCTATATCAGTTTGATATGGTTACCGAGTGAACTACCGACGGGGGTAGTCAGTTCCCTTAAGTTGTGTTTTATGTGCTGGGCCCGGCCCCACCCTCGTCTAGCAGTGGTGCCTCTTCCGCCTGTCCGAGTGTTGATGTGGTGGTTGGCGTTTGGTGGGCCCCCGCCCCGCCAATTGAAAGTTGCGTGGATGCTGCCCCGCGCCCCAAGTTGTTGTGCTAAGTATCGTATTGCTCCCACAGGTCCCAGACTTTTTGGAACTTAGTCATGGTGTTTCGCACCTGAGAGGTCAATTTATCCATTATGTAATTGTCTCGCATTTTTGTCTTAACCAGGGATATATGTGGGAGATCTGGACATGACCACTGTTGTGCTAGGGACCTTCGGGCCGCTAAATCGAGCATGTTAAGAAGTCTTTGCTCGTGTCTGGGGAGATCCTTTGTGGGTCTTGAGAGCAGACATGCCCATGGGTCTAATCCCAGTCGCCTTTCCAGGATTTGGGAGCTAAGCTCCACAATGTTACTCCAGTAGTCTGCGACCTTCAGGCAGCCCCACCACATATGTATATACGTGCCCCGCCCCCCGCACCCGTGCCAGCAGTCGTCTGTGGCACTTAGCCCCATATGTTTCTGTTTCACGGGGGTCAGGTACCATCGAAATAGTGTTTTATACGATTGCTCTTGGAGCGTCACACATATTGTGGTTTTGCTACATGCTTCCCATATATCCTGCCACTCCGTTCCCTCTAATACCTCCCCCAGGTCGGCTTCCCACTGGTCGGTGTATCGCAGCGTGTCCTCCTCGTTCGAGTTCCCATTGAGGTGGTTGTATAGTAGCGTAATGAGTTTAGTTTGTGTTGTCTCATTGTAACATAGTTTTTCGAAGAAGGTTAGTGGTGTCAGAGCCGCCTTCCGTATGTCAGGGTTTTGTGCAAAGTCAAGGATCTGCAAGTACCTAAAGTAGTCTCTTGTTCGTAAGTTGGCTTTGGTGGCTAGGTGTTCGTAGGTGACTACATTTTGGTTCACATATAGGTGTACGTATCTTTGGAGTCCCGTGGCCTCTATCCCCTTATAGTCTCTCGCCTGCATTCCGGGAGGGAAGGCCCTATTCCTAAGGACTGGTGTCATGGGGGACGGGTGGGAGCTGAGGGCGTATTTCATTTTGGTTTGGTCCCAAATCTGTATGGAGTTGAGTATGGCTGGGTTCGCTGTTCTTAATATGGCTCTTTGCGCTTTGGGTGCCCATATTGAAAATTGCGGGAGATCCTGACCTGTCATCAGCGACTCTAGATCCACCCACCGTCTCCTGTCAGGAGGTGTGTGCCACTGTATCACCTGTGTCAGCTGTGCAGCTAGATAATAGGTGTAGACATTGGGTAGTCCCAGCCCCCCCCTGGGTTTCGGTCTGTACATGAGGGCGCGCGCGATTCTTGGGAGTTTGTTGTGCCATATGAAGGCATCAATCGCTCTTTGTATTCCCGTCAGGTCCCTCCGTGTTACTCTTATTGGGAGTGCTTGAAAGAGGAATAGTATCCTCGGAAGGTCATTCATTTTTATAGAGTTTACTCTCCCCAGCCATGAGATGGGCCTGTCCGTCCACTGCTCTAGTTCTGCGAGAAGGGTCCGGAATAGGGGTGTATAGTTGTGGGCAAATAGGGAGGATGTGTTCGCTGTTAGCCGTATCCCTAGATACGTGAGTTCGTCAGTGGTTATCTTGAAGTGATACGTGTCGCGTATGTGGGTGAGTTCCGGGGGCTCCAGGTGGAAGGGCATTGCCTCGGACTTGGAGTAGTTAATTTTGTACCCTGCTATATTACCAAATCGCTCCAGTACGAGCGATAAATGGTGGAGAGAGTGTCTCGGCTCCCTGAGCGTCAGCATGACATCATCGGCATACGCCGAGACCGTGAATGGTGTTCCCCCCCCCACCGTGACGCCCCTGATGTGCGGGTGTTGCCTGATAGCTTGTAGTAGTGGCTCCAAGGTTAAGGCGAAGAGCAGGGGGGATAATGGGAAAGGGTGAAGGGTGTTGCGCGTGCCCCTGTGATGAGTATTTGTGCCCTCAGATCGGTGTATAATGCTCGTATAGCTGTTACGAAGGTCTCCGGGAACCCCTGGAATCGGAGTAATTCAAATAAATAAGGCCATAACACCCTATCAAACGCCTTCTCCGCGTCTAGTGAGAGCGCCAGAGAAGGCGCCCCGGATTCCCCCATGTGCCAGATTGTGCTGACCCCTCGTCTCGTGTTTTCATACAATTGGCGGCCTGGCATAAAGCCCACCTGATCTGGGTGGACCAAGCGCGGGAGCAGTACGTTGAGTCTGGACGCCAGGATTTTGGCGACTATTTTGAGGTCAGTGTTAATAAGTGAGATTGGCCTGTAGCTCGAGGCCAGTGTGTCGTCTTTCCCTGGTTTTGGTAGGAGGACAACATTTGCTGTCGCCATGTCGCCATCAGGTGTCCCACCCTGCAGAAAATGGTTGCTAAGGGTCGTCAGCTGGGGGGCTAATACGTCTTTGAATTGTTTGTAATAGCTAATGTCATACACGTCCGGACCTGGTGCCCTATTGCCTTTCAGGGAAGCTATGGCTGCCTCCACCTCGAGTTGTGTGATTGGTTCTTGTAGTGCTTCTGCTTCCGCCCCGATCACCTTTGGGATAGTGAGTTCAGAGAGAAATTGGTGTATGTCTGCAATGTAGTCCGCATTGGTGGCCCGGAGGCGGGGGGAATGGTTGTATAGTTCTGAGAAGTAGGAGGTGAACACTGCATTAATCTCGTCGGGCGTTTCGGCTAGTGTGTTATCTGTTGTGCGTATTTTTGTTATGATTTTGCCTTGCGGTCTCGGGCGGAGCGCCCTAGCCAAGAGTGTATCTGTCTTATTTGCTTTCTCGTAAAACAAGCGTTTGGACCATAGGATAGAGCGTGATACCGCCTCCAAGGTGAGGTCCCTGATAGAGTGTCTGAGGTTATTGAGTTCCCTAAGGTTCAAGTCTGTCGGATTCGTTTTGTGTTGTTGCTCTTTTTTACGTAGGGCAGACTGTAGGTCGAATAGCTGTTTTGTTTTAGCCCGCTTTTTCTGTGTGGCTAGTTTAATGAAGTGGCCGCGTAGTACTGCTTTATGCGCTGCGCAGATCGCGGTAGGGCTAGCTTCGGGGGTTGCGTTTATCTCAAAGTATTCTGTGATGGCTTGTCGGGTTGTGGCTTGTGTTGTGTCGTCTCTTAAGAGGCTAGTATTAAGCCTCCAAGACCAATTGGACTTGTAACATAGGTTGCCTAGTGTGAGTGTTATGTCTGCGTGGTCTGACCACGTGATGTTGTTAATGTCTGTGTGGAGGACCTTGGCCATCCCTGCTCCATTGAGAAACATGTTATCTATTCTAGAGTAGGTGTTATGTGGTGCCGAGTAGTAAGTGTAATCAGTCGTAGTTGGGTGTTGTAGGCGCCAGGCGTCTAGGAGGGCTGTGTGTGTCAGGAATTTGGGTAGTTGCCTGTCTTGTCCCCCTCTGCCCTGTGATCGCACCATGCCTGGTTTAGAGCTCCTGTCAGCTGCCGGACTTGGCACCGCGTTGAAGTCACCTCCTACAAGGAGGACTCCCCCCCCCGTCCCCGCCACCAACACCTCCAGGTTCGTCCAGAACGCCTGGTCCGGCTCGTTGGGGGCATATACATTGACGATGTGTACTTTGGTGGTGTAGAGAGTGCCCCCTATGTATACAAATCTCCCCTCTGGGTCAGTTTGGATGGTCGTGACGTGCAGTGGACAACTCCTGCGCAGGAGTATTGCCACCCCTGCCCGCTTTCGTTGTGAGCGCGCCTCGTACACCGTTGTATAAGTCCTGTCCGTTAGTCTGGTGGCTGCCGACCTGGGGAGGTGAGTCTCCTGTATCAGTGCTATGTCTATTTGCTTGGTCTTTAGGTCTCTTACCAGTAGTCGACGCTTGTTGGGCGAGTTGAGGCCCTTGACATTGAATGAGAGTACCTTAAGAGCCATGCGGAGGCGCAGTCGGCGCAATAAGCGTTGTATGGTCTTCCGGGAACTGCGGAGGGCGGTGTGTGTGTGTGTGTTCGGTTGTGGGGCCCAGTCCCAGCGGCGCGGGCAGCATCCAGGCAGGGTAGTTGGGTTGAAGATTAGTACTTGTCTTAAGAAATAGTATAAGAGAGAAGAAGAAATGTTGAGTATCTAAAAACATACATATACATAAGAGATAAACATTTAATAACCATCTGGTCTTAACCTGTGCCAGATTTAAGTGGGGGTGTTCACCCCCTCCGAGTGACGTGTGGAATGCCATCTCTTGGAGTTGGTGAGTGCCCCGCGCCTGTCCACTGCGCTGTGTTTAGCAACCGTTTTTGTGCTATAGCCCTTGGTCTAGGGCACACCGCTGGTGCCGAGAAGTTAGCGTGCTCTCTGTCGCGTCTGTACTAAGTTTCTAGTTCGTCCAATGGCGCAGGATGTTCGCTATGATGTAGTCCCCCAGTTCGTCCAAGTCGTGTATGCGTCGGTGGAATGTGGGAGAGCTACGTGTGGCCTTCACCATGCTACCAGCGGGTGTGGTGGGTCTGAGCTTAGTTTCCCCGTCTAGTGTACGTGGGTGCTATCTTGTCATTGGTGATGCCGTCAGGGGTACCTTTCCCGAAAAGAGGTGTGGTATGTGGTGATTACATTCGTGGGTTGTCAGTACGTCAGCCCGCCTTTCCCCCCCGCCCCCTTCCCCCCCCACCTTATAACGAGTAGCTGCAGATGAAAGTTCGGTGCGGTATATCTTGGTGTGTCTCCTTCAGAGTGTGCGAACACTGTGTGTTTTAGTCCCCCCCAAGGTCTACCTGGCCTCTTTGGCCTCGTGTTGTCGGACGGTTCGTGTGGTGTGCCGTGTGTCAGCCAGCACTACCTCCCCTCCTTCCCCCCAGAACATGCCCCTGTCATCTCCTGCTTGAGGTATAAAGCATGTAGTAAGGTACATAAAAGGGTAAAGGCTGCGCCCCTAGAGGCGGAGCAGAGTTCAGCCTGACATAGCCTGGGAAGTGCATTTAAGGACTAGCGGTCCCTGTGCGTTGGGTCCCTCCTTCCCCCCATAACATGCCCCTGTCATCTCCTGCTTGAGGTATAAAGCATGTAGTAAGGTACATAAAAGGGTAAAGGCTGCGCCTCTAGAGGCGGAGCAGAGTTCAGCCCGACATAGCCTGGGAAGTGCATTTAGGAAGTAGCGGTCCCTGTGCGTTGGGTCCCTCAGGGCCCCGTCCATACCTGAGGGGCTGGAGGAAGAGAAAAAAAAAAGTAAAAATTTTTTCCCAGGTAAAAAATTATGGTTGTCCCTTGGGTGAGCTTATCTGTCCGGCGTGTGGAGCTTGCTGTCTTGAGCCTTGCGGCCGTTTAGTCCTGCTGCTGGTTTCAGGCCTCTCTCTCCGCTTGTGCTGTGACTGTGTACCAGTCCCTTGGGAGGGGTGTGAGAGCCGGTCGAGCCGGTCCCGGTAGAGCGAGCTCTCGTGGCGGTGCGATGTCCAGATCTCGGAGGAATTTTCGTGGGTCTCCTCCCGGTACGTAAGTGATTGTCTTCCCCGCTTTGAAGGCCACAATTTTAAAGGGGTGGCCCCAGGTGAAGCGGATTTCATTTTGCCGTAATAGATCCGTCAGTGGCCTCCACTCCCTGCTTCTTTGCAGCGTGCTCGGGTCCAAGTCCTGGAATAGAGATATGGATTTGCCCTTATAGGTGAAGTCTTGGTGTCTATTGTGTCTCAATAGAGCTTCCTTAGTTGAAAAGTAATGGAAGCATATTATTATGTCCCGGGGCGCGTCTGCGTTCGGGCGCCGGGCGCGCAGAGCCCTGTGTGCCCGGTCCATCGCCCATTGGGCCTTGGGTATTTCTGGTAGCAGTTTGCTAAAGTATGCCTCCATAATGGGTGCCAAGGGGCCTTCCTGTGCTGCTTCCGGCCATCCCCTGACTCTAAGTTTGTTTCGCCTGGTGCGATTGGAGAGATCCTCCACCTGCATTTCTAAGTCACTGAGGCGCTGATTCAGGGCTGTGGAGTGTGTTATTACTGAGTTGTGACCTTGTACTAGCGTTTCCATGCGCTGTTCTAGCTCTGCCGTGCGGGCGCCCAGGGCCTGGATTCCTGCTTTAATATCTAGGGTGCTGCGTGTGATCTCCCCTGCCAGTAAAGTTTTTACCTCCGTTAGCTGCTGGAGGATGTGCCTGGTGGCGTCGCCTGTCTGGTCGGGCTGCCCCCTGTCTGTACCTGTTGGTGGGGAGTGGGAGTCTCGTGTCCGGCGGCCATCTTGTGTGGCCTGGGCAGCATTTGAGGCCGCGAACATGTCTGCCACGGTCGGGGCAGGGGTGAGCGGATCCCGTCGTTTCTTCCCTCGTGGGGTGGTACTGGGACCCTTGTGGGGCATGCAGGCGTCTGTGAGCGGTCGCGATGCGGTTTGCAGGGGCTCGAGTGAGTGTGGATGCGCGGGAGCTCCCTTCTCAAGCCGCCATCTCCGTCGGCTGTTAGGCCACGCCCCCCGTTGCACTCTTTTTTTATTTACCTCAGCAGCAAAGAAAAATAACATTAAATCAGTATAAAAGAAACCAGTAAATAACATGAGGTATATCTTCCTAGCAACAGGAACAGCCAATCAGCATCCTCTCTATAGCATAATAGGCAGTGTCCAGTATGCTACTTCCTCTTTCTTGCGATCCCGAACAAGGACAACAAGTCCAAATAAAAAGTGGGCTCCAGTTAGAGGGTATATGAGCCTTAAACTGGATCTTGAAGTCAAGCTGGAAGAGAAAGGAGAATATGGTAATATCCAAGTATAAAACTGGATTTATGCATAAATTTGCATTACATGGAATATTATATATATATATATATATATATATATATATATATATATATAAAACATGAAATTCAGTTTAGTCAAACCTTATGCTCTTGACAGTCATTAACAAGGGTAAAACCCAGTAATAAAAAAAGACTTACCGTGAAGTCAACTTACCCAGATAAGACCAAACCTCCAGGGATGGGAGGGAGGGATAATACTCGCCTCCGTGTCATTAATAAAATCATGACTTTACATCATGTTAATAGTAAAATCTGTAAAAAAATTTAAGACATGGAGGCTCCTATTATGCTAGTTCAAAGCTGTGAAATTGTCTCCTGTGAAGTGTTGAATAGGTCTAAAGTAGACTCCGAATACCAGCCGCTCTCATAATATCCTCCAAGCGACAACCAATCGACGAAGGCTTAGAAGCCATTGCCCCACGAACCGAATGAGGCACAGATACATAGGTATCAATACCTGCTAGTGACATAACGTATTTGACCCACCAGGCTAGAGTAGACACCGGAAGACGTGACTTTTGGAAGGAGATGAAGAGTTCCTGTTTCAAAGGATTCCGTAACGTAGTGGAATGATGTTCACACACCTATTAGTATGCAACAGGGCAAAGGAGAGATCTATCTGGGAAAAGTGGGTAAAATTGATTTTAGAGGAGGTTTTTGTCCTCCGTGAAATGTCAAAGAGGACACCTTCTGGAGTAAAGGAACGAGCAACCACCTCAAGAGCTCGTACGTCAGAAAAACCTCTTGCAAGAAAAAAAAAATTCAAGACAATAGAGACGTCCCACAAGACAGCGTATCATGGTAAGGGTGGATAAGCAAACCATATTCCTCAGAGAAGTCAATATATGACAGGATGTCAACCGTCAGGCGTCCAATCGAAACTTTGATGGCCAGCAGAAATTGTCGCATCGGTAAGGTCCACAGTGCGATAGGCTTTACCTTCATCATAGAAGTCATAAAAATGGAGGACAGACATAAAAGGAGCCAATATGGGATTTAAATTTAATTTCATGCACCAACTATGCCATTTGCTACAAGCAGATTTATAAGCCTGTCTCGTGCTGGGTGCACCCTTGATAAGTTGGGGAGTTGATTGCGAAACTCCCTTGACCGACCAAGGTTCCCTGAAATAGACTACACTATGAGATGCAAGAGACCTTGGAGAACAAGGGGATAAGGTACACCGTCTGGATCCTGAAGAAGGCACTCGAGAGATGGAAGGTCGACATCTCCTGAAGAGGAGAGAACTATGGTTGGGACGGTGATAGAGGAGCCACTATCACCAGGTGCCGGACTGGCGATGTAGATGGAAAGGCAACAGGTAATCAGTGCAAAGGGCAGAAAATCGTAATTCCTTAGAGAAAACATTCATAGCCAGTGCTATCGGATCTGGTCTCCAACTGAAAAAAAAAAACAAAACGGGAAAGTTGAGCATTCAAACAAGAAACGAAAAGATCTATTTCCAATAGACCCCATAGGTTCCAGATGTCTTGGAAGACCATGGAATCCAAGTGCCAGTCGCTGGAATCTGAGTTGGCTTGAATACCAGTCCGCCGTAGTGTTGGAGAGACCTTGAATATATTCTGCCGTGACTGAAATGCCGTGTCTCAGGCAAAATTGCCAGAAGTCACGAGGCATGTAGGTCACAATTTTGTATTTTGTGCCTCCAAGTGATTGATGTAGCGGACTGCTGACACGTTGTCCATCTTCAGAAGGATAGCGCATTGGGCTTGAGTTGGGGAGAAACTGTGTACTGCAAAGGAACCGGACAGATGTTCCAAACAATTGATGTGGAGTATCGATTCCAGGTTTGATTATCTGCCCTTGGTGGAAATATTTCCGCATTAAGCACCCCAACTGTGCAAACTTGCGTCGGATTTTTTTATCAAATCTGGAGCTGTACAAAATATGGTATGCTTATTCCAAGCTTCTATGTGAAGAAGCCACCATTGGAGTTCATCCTCCGCTTCTGAGTCCAGAGTTACCATATCTGTGTATGATGCACTGCCCTTGAGATGAAGTTTGTAATCGTCTTAGGGCTCGATAACCAAGAAGACCTGGAAAATTGGCCTGTATAGATGCCGCTAGAAGGCCTAACATTCTCAACCGTTTGAGAGAGAGTTGAGAGGCTGCTAGTGTTCGCCTATCTCTTTCTTGATATTGGCTAATTTTGAAGGTGTAGAGTTTGAAGGGTAGAATCTACAATAATCCAATATAACCCAGAAATTTGATTTGTTGCGTGGGAACGATAATGGATTTCACCCAATTGATCAGGAAGCCTAGGCTCTCTAACAGAGTCAAAGTCCATGCAAGATATGTCCGGATTAATTGAATAGACTGAGCCAGAATGAAAATGCTGTCTAAATATATTATAAGACGTGAGCTTGGTGAAGCACCATGGAGCCGAAGATAGTCCGAATGGGAGGCACGTGAACCTCTATTTACTGTCCTACCATGTAAATTGCAGGACGTTCTCAATCTTGATGTTGTACTGGGATAGGCACTGTGGGATATGCATCATGCAGATCCGATTTGGCCATCCAATCTGCTGGTTGGAGAAGATCCCTTAAACAATGCCCTCCTTCCATATTGGAAGTGCTGATATGCTCATAACTATTGAGCTGTCTCAAATTTTTACCTTTGCCTTTTTTGGGAAGCAAGAAAAGGTTGCTCACGTAACACAGGGTATGGGCCGGAATCTCTACAATTGATTGATTGTCCACGGAGACAAGGTCTGCGTCTCATTGGGAAAAAACTATTTCCCTCGATGGGGAACTTGGAACAGGTAGAGAAAGGAAGTCTATGCAATACCCTTTCACAGTGTGAAGAACCTAAGCATCTGATGAAATGAGGGATCATACATGGGAAAATGTGAGCCTGCCCCCCACTATCCGTAAGGAAGAATGGAAATTGTGAAGACTTCTTAGGAGCACCTCTTAGGCCACTAACAACCCAGGGTCGACCACTTTGTGGGAAGGAGGTTGGTATAGTGCATTGTTCAAAGAAATTAGCTCTGCAAGTATAAGAGCCTTGGTTCTGTCTAAAAGAACTTCTGTTTGTTTAGTCGAACAAAGGAGCCCAATTCTTTTACAAAGTTATCCCCAAAGAGAGAACCTTTTGCCTGTGTTATCTGGCTCGTTCAGAGCCATAGTTAAACGTTTGGGCTCAATCTTGAGCAAGATCGATTTGTGGCATTCTGTGACTACCGCATTGTTGGCGTTGCCAACTTAAATCATTCTCTGGATCTAACCACATAAGAAGGCGCAATCTAATTCTAGATCATCCTCTACTGCTTCAAAGATCTTGGCTGCATGAGTCACATAAGTCATCAGGGACTGTTCGGCGTTCCATTTAGCCCGCAATTTATTTCAGTTTGCCTTCTCAAAAGGCTTGCTTACTCTGGATGCAATATACTTGGCTACATGGTCTGAGGAGACCACTGGGTGACACGGGTCATTGGGTTCGAATAGGGGTTCACATTGAGTGTCCAAAATCCTATCGGTGGCCCTGAGTCCGTATAATCTACCTAAATCTTGGTAGGTTTAACAGGACGTGTATCCAAAACGGGATTAGCATCCTCTTCATCAGTAATTTCATAATCAGGATCAGAAATATCTTCTGAATCCTCCATATTGGACTCAGGGAACTCCTCCTCAATATCACCGAGCTCAGATTCAGAGTTCAGTTGGGCTTTTGCCCTTTTCCAAAGTCTAGTCGATTTTGCCTGACTAGTAGCTCTCTTGCGCGGTGGTCAATTAATCGCGCCATCCGTGACTGGTATGGTACTGTCCATCTCTATTGTTTTGGAGGAGTGTTTAGCCTTATATGAGGCCTTGCGGCCAGGCTGAAGCAGAGCAGGTGTGAGTACAGATACTCCTCCTCAATATCCCTGAACTCCGATTTAGAGTTTAATTGGGCTTTTGCCCTTTTTCAAAGTCTAGTCGATTTTTGCCCGACTAGTAGCTCTTTTGCGCGGTGGTAAATTAATCGCGCCATCTGTGACAGGCATGGTACTGTCCATCTCTATTGTTTTCGAGGAGTGTTTAGCCTTTTATGAGGCATTGCGGCCTGACACCAGGGCCTTGTCATTGCTTTTGCCATGGAAGTGTCAATTAAAGCCTGCATGTCAGCAGGATCAGTAAAGCAGAAATTCAGCCTCATCTCCAGAGATACCTGGAGAGGCTTCTACATTCATCTGCATGTTTGCTGTAGACCCAGAAAGATCCTGTCAGACTGCATCATAAATTTACAAACAAACCTAAGGGGATGAATAAAGTAAAATAATAGCAAAAGGAAAGGGTTGAGTAACCCTCAAGTAAAAAATAAATTAATCAGGATATAGAAATGAAAGTACTCATAATAGTGAAAAAATAGCAATTGTAATATAAAAAACAAAGGTGCTGCCCCTATAACTAAACCCCAACTTGGATTTCTGGCAGTTGGTGGCAGAGCAGCAGCCAGACAGGTAAACGAAGGGGAAAAAAACAGCACAATGGCACTATTCAGGGGATAAAGGTCCTCAAAGACGCCCCTGAGCCCCAATTGATGGTAATCTTGGGGCCAGGGAGATCAGAGGGGTAAGAAATTATCAAAGGATATATAATAAAGCATATAACTGAAGTAAATACATTTAATTAAGTTAAAATGAAGTAACTAAATATATTTATAAACATGAAAATTTTATAATTAAAATGTAACTATATTAACCACAGTAATGATATGAATAAAAGTAAAGTAAAATATCCCACAGTTAAGAACCATGGGACCTAGTGTCACTGAGGGAGCAGCAAAGAAAGAGGAAGTAGTATACTGGACACTGCCTATTATGCTATAAAGAGGATGCTGATTGGCTGTACTTGTTGCTAGGAAGATATACCTCATGTTATTTACTGGTTTCTTTTATACTGATTTAATGTTATTTTTCTTTGCTGCTGAGGTAAATAAAGAAAGAGTGCAGCATAATAGGAACCTCCGTGTCTTAATAAAATTGGGGATCATTCACTATATAGACTATGCCGGATGCTGATTGGCTATCAAGTGTTCCATCTGTTAGTTTTTTTTGTCTTTTATTCACTAAACTTTATTGAAAAAATGTCTTTGCTGCTGGAGTTAAGTAAGGAATAATAATGCACACCCAAGGTGGTAATGTGGTCACCCCGTGATGCGGAGTGGCCGTTACACCTCGGGTGTGCATTATTTTTTATAATAATTCAACGGCCTGGAGTAAATTATTCCGCTTTTATTACAGTTACCACACCTCGAAACATTGTTCAGATGATGTATTTCAAGACGTTTGTCAAGTTTTTGTCGTTAAAATGCTCTTGTATGTAGGACTAATTTCTTACGCAACTGTAATGCAGTCAAGACCTGTCTGGAACTACTTTAGCCGTGCGTCTCCGTGAAAATAATGGACACATTAGAACATTCGATGGATAGGAACCAGCGCTTATTACAAGTAGTTAAGAAAAACACAATTTGTTATAAATATCTTCAAACTAGCTGCTAAACATTCGTATGGTGCTTCCAACACCTCAAACAACAAAATACTTGAGAAAGAGAAGAATGTAAGCGCTACATTCTTCTTTCTCAAGTATTTTGACCTTAGAACATTCGTCAACCAATCAGATTGAAACATTCAACGGCCCTGTAGTATAAAGAAAGTTAATGCATAATACGAGCCTCCTGGCTTGCTATAACATCAAAGTCAGACTTTTACAATATTTGTGTTGCAATACTAAATTTGGGAGGCAGAGGGCGTGCTTCCACTTTGGAAAACTGATTGGTAAACGCTAAGTTTCCCACAAAAAATACAAAATCTGAAACGTATCTGTTGCAGGTATAGTGTTGTCCTATACCTAATCTGTAAAATTATATTTTTAAATTTTTTGTTTCTTATTTTCATTTTAACCTGGATTTATTTTGCAAAGAAGCACGTTATGGGGATTGCCACTAAATGACAAATAGCACATTTAGTCTTTTTAAGTGGGACGGTGTAGAGCACTTTCGTCTTTAATGTGTTTGGTAGAAAATAAGTTTTTCAGTCTGCAATCAAAGTGTAGTGTAGTGTAGTTATGAAACAAAATAAGGCAACACTCAATCATGAAAGAACATATTCTCCTAATGGCAGCTTCTTAAATCAACAGAGTTGAAGGTTCAACAACCAGAAGAAGTGAAGTATCCAAAGAACAAGGACCTCAATCAAAAAATTTCCATTACTAAAGGTGACATCACCAAGTTGGAAGTTGACGCCATTGTCAATGCAGGTAAGATGCATAACTTGCTGGTGTTTAGAGTCTTCTTAACAACCATGAATGTCATCAAAAGGTAAGGTACAACTCTTGTACAATTTAAAGATGCTATTTGTATTATGTTATGATTGCTGCTTGTCATATTGCATGCAGAGCTTCCCAATGTTGGATATTTATCCCAGACACGTTTCTTGGTGAATGTCAATGTTCACTTTCTTATAAATTCTTGAAGACGAACTGCGTTTTTTTTTTTCTTTTTCTAAACCCAGTTTTATCTCTCTCTGTTTCACCTAATTTTAGACTTTTTAAAGGTACACCTCTGATTGAAAAATCTGCTGTTTTTTCATTGCAAATAAATATTTACTGGTTTTATCTTGAAATTGATGCTGTATTGAATTTTTTTTGTTTGTTTAATTTTTTTTTTATCCCCCAAAAATGGATTGAAAATGAAGACCATCTTAAGCATATTGGTTTATACAAAAATTTGTATGATGTTACTGGCCAGCTGTTAAAGTACAGCTTGCATGATCCCCTTCCCTTCCAGTAAGTTTTATAGAAATACTGACTGAGAATTATGGAGATTAATAAAGAACATTCAAAGCACCATAACAACTACTGCCCACTTCAGTGGGTATGGCGCCAAGAGTGTACATGTGCACTTGTAGGGTAAATTGTCAAACTTCCTTTCCTGCCAGAAGCTGCAGCACTAAGCTAAGCCCAACACTGCAGGTTTTAACTCATTAGCTCAAAGTACTCAATGGAGAGTTCTAAGCAAATAAGCCAGACACACACAGCAGTGCTTAGTTTAGTTGAGCTTATGGAACCTCCTAGCAGGAGCTTCTGGAAGCTGCAACTGGCGGATCCCAGAAAAGTTGTCAAATCTTTCAATTCTGGATTTTCTGAGTTCCATCTAAATAGTCACTTGGTCCATTGCTCCCTGTGCACTGTGACAGCCTTCTGATCAATAAGAAGCTGTAGATTTTAGGTTGCTTGCTAAATGCAAACAAGAACGTATTGTAGAGGTGGTAAATAAAGGGCCCACGCCACAAAACTTGGAACAAAAAAAAAAGTGGTATTTGAAATATTGTACATTAAAGCAGCATAATAGTGTTAGGAATACAAAGATGTATTCCTAACACTGTAGGAACCCTCTGTCCAACATCGCTTGCAGGAGCATCCCCCGTCCTTCCCCATAACTTTTTAAATACATGCCTGAATCCAGCACTTAAGTCCCTCGGCATTGAGTTGTGTGCTTCCAGCACAGTCAGCCAATCAGGGGAACCTAATGAGCATGCACAGCAAGTGCCACTTGCACATTAGACCTTCCCCATGGGAAAGCATTGACTCAAGTCAAACTCATTGAAACTGCAGGAAGCTCTTCTAGTGGCTGTCTGGTAGACAGCCACTAGAGGCAGTCTGAACACTGCAATGTAAATATTGCAGTTTCTCAAAAAATGCAATATTTTACATTGCAGAGTTAAGGGAGACAGGGACATTGCATCCAGACCACTCACTTTACTGAGATGATTTGTATGGGTGCCTGTAGTGTCCTTTTAACAAACATCCCTTGCTGTGCACTTTAATTATGGTAACAAGTAGAATGCTGCATTGTAAGTTGCTCCGGGTAAGATACGTTTCATTGTTTATATTGATTCAAATTGCATTCAAACATAATCTGATATTGGACCTCCTGTTGAGAGAGAGAGAGAGACTGAGACTGCCCACCGGTCTTAAAATTACAATACTTTAATCAATTAAAAACAACCAACGTTTCAGTCCCCGCTCGGGACTTTCCTCAGGGTCAACAATAAAAAGTGTGTGTGTGTGTGTGTGTGTGTGTGTAAATATATATATATATATATATATATATATATATATATATATATTTTTTTTTTTTCAACTGAAGGTCCGGTATTTAACTTTCCTTTGCTGTTATCAGAGACATGATATGTCTGCTTAACTGCTTACATCCTCAGATCACATGAAGGGTTACAGTAAGTTATGTTCTTTGAGTGGGGAATTGGATCTTGTGTGAGTGTAACAGCATGTTATAGAAGGGGGAAAGTGGTGGAAGTCTCATTTGCTAGGAGTCGAGAGAGAAATTGAATCTGTCATTCTTGTACAAGTGACATCCATCACCTTTGAGGAAAAGCTGTTTTTGTCGTTTCTAACAATAGAAGTGATATCACCGTCTGGCCTGATGTTAATGCATTTTTTTTTTTTTTTTACTTCTTTCTATTTACTTTGCCTATATGTGTAAAGCTATATAATAAAGTGGAGACTTTATGTAATATATATGATTACCATGCTATTGCCAACATTACAGGTCATTGCTAGCAGGGATTAGAACGCCTAAAGCTTATTCTGTTAATGTGGAATTACAGATATGTAGAGTAGAATTTTATTTATATATATATATATATATAATTTGTTTAAACAAATTCTCAACCACACATCCATGGTTTACTTAATACCACTATTTATATCAATGTGATTACTTAGCATTTCAGTGAAGGGATTGTTTTTAAAATATCTACTCTATATTCACGCCGACAAGTGTGTTTTTTGTTTTTGTTTTTGCAGGCTTTTTACTTTTTCTGTAGTTCAAACCAGGGATAGCTAAGAAGTAGACATCCTAAGATGTTGAAGAGCTACACCTCCTACAATGCTTTGCTGATCTTGACATGATAATTTTAACATCAATTCCCCTCCCTCCAAATCATTGAATACGTCTTTTATTACCGGAATTTATTTAATGTGTAGTTTGGAAATTTTAACTTGACTGACCTGATTTTAGTGGTGGAGTGTGTTCACCTTGGTTGGGTGTAAGGCTTCTGTAACTCCCACCTCTGACCTGCTCACTTTTACATTTTTAATTATAATTTTTTTTAATTTACCCTTCTTTGGGAAACTTCCTCCAAGCGGCCCAAACCTCCTCTGTGATGTTGATATGCTTGTTTCATTACCAGAATGCTGGCTGTCACGAACTCGCCCAAGAGTGTGCGTGACGTAGTTGTGATGGTAAAAGGGGTTAAAGTTCACTATTTGTCTGCACTAGACTGAAAATAATGATACAATCCCACTTAACACCACCCACACTTAACCATAATAATATTAATATTACTATTTTAATGCTGCCACCAAGACAATTTATAAATGGGATGCCTTGGTCCACCAGGTAACTTAATAAGGAAAACCCACCAAATAAAACTTGGCACAATATTTAAGCAATTGCAAAACACTAATTAGTCTCTTCAGGTAAGTGATTCTTTACCAGACAAAGGAAGAACTTAATAAAGGAATATTTATGAGCAAAACATAGTCACAGTGCATACAAAAATATAAATGACAATCAAATTAACAGATAAAAAAAACAAAAGGGATAAAATAACAAGTCCTAATCACTTACTCAGGTTGTCAAAGTAAAACTTCTGCCTTGGGGGTCTTTGGCAAGATGGTGACTCACTCAAAATTAGATTTTGGCCCCAAGCAAGTACAATACATATCTCAGTAGCATTGGATATATACCCTGTGGATTACCAAGCCTGGCCCAAAAGGTGGAGATAAGGTGTACCTATAGAGACAATAAGTGATCACCCCCTTGTGTTCCAGACTAACATCAATCCAACTAGAAACTTTTTCTTCTATCTCCTCTTTGGTACTTGCCACAGAAATAATAATTGCATTTATGAATGTTACCATTTTTCCATTCCATAGAAATGTCATACTTCTTACTTGTGACCCAATTTAGCGGACATCACAATCATGCCCAATGGCGTAAGTTACGCAACTCATGTTTAGGCTTGATTAGAAGACTGTGCTTGTCCCATTCCAAATATATTAAAAATGAGGCTTAATTATTAACTGTGGGTAAGTATTAATGTTTCTTTTGGATATGATACTGGAACACAAGGCTAACGGCCATTAACATATCAGACCCACTATCTAAGAGGGAATCTAGACATATGGCAAATTAGAGAGTTGTTTTATATTTAAATCAGACTTCCAGGCCACTTATGTGTGACTTCTCACACCTTACAGAGTAGCTCTGTTGGGGTCCCAGCTTCAAAGAGGAATTTTAGGTTGTAAACCTTCTGCCCTCCCATACAATCAAATTAACACCTTTTGGAATTGACAATACCACCTCCCTCAAGTTCATATATGCACTATACAAATTACAATAAATGACAATATTCCAGAGTGCAACAATGAATTATGCACCGTGACACTGGCTTCTTAGTGGAGCAGCATCAGTCACTCCGTTGCTCCCTCTCCAGAGCTAGCTGGGTAGGAGGCAATCTTAGCAATGAAGTGCATACTTTGGTTTGAGAGCAGGAGGGCCACCAGTGGGAGGACCTTTCTAATGTCCCTGTCACACAGTTCTTAGGCACAGTAGTCGATGCCAAAGAATTTGACAGGTGGGAAAAAGACACATTTGTTAGCAGGACGCATAGAATTGTATGCTCTTTCTAAAGAGCATAAGTTGTGTGTTCTAGGACAGATACACTCTTAATTAACCCTGGCAAAGCAACAACAGATGTTGTAATTCTACAACAGCTTAGGGGGTCCACCTTCTGGTCTTGGTTTAAACATTTCTATTATATTGTCTTTTTCAGAGTAACTGATAGCACACCATGGTATTGGTACTACCAATTGAGATAAAGGTAGCAAAATCTGGTGAAAGGCAAGCTACATGAGGCAAAACACATTTTCTATAGATTGATTTTGGCTTATATTTTATTTTTATTCTTTTCTTCATTCTTTTTTTTTCAATCCACGTGGGAGTACAGAATATGAGTATGTAACATGTCACATAGTATAGTTATATATTAAAGGACCACTATAGTGCCAGGAAAACAAACTCGTTTTCCTGGCACTATAGTGTTAATAGGTCCCCCCTCCCTCCTGGTTATAGGGGGAGGAAGGGGTTAAAGGCTAACCTTTCTCCAGCGCCGGGCTCCCTCGGCGCTGGGGACTCTCCTCCCTCTTCCGACGAATGCGCATGCGCGGCAAGAACCACGAGTGCATTCAATCATTCCACAGGAAAGCATTTCTCAATGCTTTCCTATGGATGGCAGCGTCTTCTCACTGTGAAAATCATAGTGAGAAGTGCCTCTAGCGGCTGTCAATGCGAGAGCCACTAGAGACTGGATTAACCCTAATGTAAACATAGCAGTTTCTCTGAAACTGCTATGTTTACAGCTGCAGGGTGAACCCTAGATGGGCCTGGCACCCAGACCACTTCAATGAGTTAAAGTGGTCTGTGTGCCTATAGTGGTCCTTTAACAATAACAAATAATGATGTTGAGTAAACATGAGAGAGGTATCAATACATGGAAATTAGTTACGCGACCAGATGGAAATGTAGAATGAGGGGTTTTTATGTATGAGAAAATAATAGGATGTTGAGCGGGCCTATGCCAAGTTGTGACCCAGAGTTGTCCCCTTGGGGATATACCACCTCCCAGTAGATTGAAATGATGCGTGATCTCGAAAGAGTAGAATAGTGGAGCCTTCAAACGAGATGGGCGTCTTCCCCCTAACTGCTGCCTAGTGCAAGGCCTTGTCCTGTAAAAATTTAAAGCGGTCCGGAGCTGTGGAAGGTAGTGCACCTGTTGGTTTGGGGAGACGGAACATGCCATCTATTTTTACAGATTTGGCTTGTTTTGGAGGTAGGAAAGCTTCGAGAAACCTCTGTAGGAAATGCGGTAAGTCCAGGGGCCAAGGTGATTTTGGTACGCCCCAGAGCTTGGTTATATCGCCTCCGTGCATCCTCCAAGGTATTCACTCTACCATCCGCCTTCTGCTGTTGTTGTACAAGTTCCTCGATCTTTGCCTCCATCTTAGAACGTTGGGCATCGTGGGAGCTTCGTTAGGGCCTCCAGCAGAGCGATTGAATAGTTGCTCCTTCAACTGCTTTTTTTGAAGTATGCCATATCTCCTGCGATATTTCTTCGGAGCTCAGCCAGCATTGATTTCAGCAGTGCTGCGGTGACTAGTTTCTGGTCGTCCGGCACCGGAGGCCGATCGCCCAACTGAATACGAAGCGAAGCCCCCTCTCCAAGGTCGAAAGATAGGTACTCCGAGGAGCATGTAGATCCCTCATTGAGGAGCGCCATATTGTGCCATGCGGCCTTCTGTGTGCCTCGGAACATGTCTCCGATATTCTGGCCCAGCAGGCACTTGTCAGCCTTGGATTTTTGGTCTTGCATCCCATAGTAGCTCCACTGGGTAGGTGAGGACCAGAGTGGTTAGTTTTCACCTTTTTCCACCGAGAAAACGGCTCTTTTATGCATTTTTTTTTGGTTTTGTTTTTTTGGTCTTGGCTTTCTATTCGAATCACTGTTTTCTATACTTGTATTTTTTCTACAGGAATGTGTATTCACTCCACATGTTATTACCAAATCGAAAACACATTGCAAATTTATGTGTATTGGCACTTCACTATTTTTAACAGTGTAGGGGGATAATTTATGTTCTTGGGTTTAATTGATTGCTTCCCACTTAATTTGTAGTTTAGATTGTATTTATACTCTTTTCATCCTTGATCCCAGGCCGGACAATGTCCCCTTGTCGGGTGAAACACTACATGGTCCACAGCTATTGCAACTTTGTTACTGTGATGAACTCCTAATTAGAGGATGTATAGTAACCAAGAGTAGTAAGCAGGGACCTTATTAAAGGTAGAAAGTTTTCATTTGATAATCTAAGGCAGTAGACGTTGCAATCCATCATATTTTTAGAGTGTTTGTAGGTAAAGTACATCTATTGTGACATACTTACAGAACATTTTTGACAACCAATGATGGCAAACATTTTGCTCAGGTATTCATTTCTTCTGAAAGAAATATACCTTCATAAAATCTACAGGTCTCAATCTAAATGATCACTTAAGGACACAATAGAACCTTACCAGATGATCCAAGAATGTGAAAGTAATGTGCTGTTCGCCTGCTTTCTGCTGAGTTTAATTTGCACCAGCTGAGCACTTTCCTTTTTTTTTTTTTTCTTAATAGCTTTATCGAGACAGAAAAACAATATCTCTATGAATGCAAAAGTGGCTGGATACATGACAAATGTCTTAATAAATTAAGACAAAAAGTGCAATATTGCCCATTTAGACACCTCATCTGCTATAATTTCTGACTTCCGCTTTCTATTCCTTTCTCGCCTTTGCTTTTTTTTTTTTATTTAAATTTTATTTTTTTCTAAAATTTAATCTTCTCCCGTGTGAATCAGCGCTGCTGCTCCCCACCATCCCCCTTAGCTGGAACATACTCAGGTTGGCTTTTAAAGACTGTGCTGTGACAAATGATTTTCCGAGCTGGGCATTCATTAGCGCAGAGTACTCAGTGCTCTGGCACACCTCTTGTTTGTTTTAAGAAGCATAGACCTCAATTTTCCATGGATAGAGGGCAGTGCAGAAACGGTATCCTCCACAGCCCCCCCTGCTTCTCTCTCCACTGTTTCCTCAAGGAAGGAAATTAATCTCCAGGGACCATAAATCACCCTGTTTATTAAAAGTATAAAGAGCTTTAACTAACAAGAGGTTTTGTCAGTGCTCCATAAATCTGCTTCCCTGCCTTTTGGAAACCCATATGCGCTTAATTCATATGTATAAGTCCGGAGCTTGAATATAATACTTGTCCATTAAATTCTTCTTGACCTGATTAAAGTCATTAGCTGTGAATAATTATCTCCTCTGCATTCTTATGCTGAGCCGATATAATGCAAATGGTCTCATCTTTACCACGGATGAGAAGTGTTTGCAAAGCGATTGGTTTCAAAAGAGTGTTCTCTCTTAATAAATCAAACCTGTGCTCAGTCTTACGGTAAAAATAAATGTTTTAATCTAAAAAGTAACATATGCTTTTTTCCTTGCGGAACTGCTTAGCAACATAAAAGTAGGTAATTAAATGCTGTTCTGGTATGGGCAGCAATGAACTGAGCTTTATTCTGATTTCTGCAAATGCAATCTATTTATTACTGAATGCGTGTTGTAATGGTCAAGTCCAAATTGAATTCCATGGATCAACATGGTTAATTTGACACAAAGTACTTATGAGGAGGCCTTTTGTCAAACTGACAAACAAAATGAGTAGGTTTGAAAAGATTCAAGTGGAAAAGTTAATTTTTTTTTTTTTATGTATTTCTGTATTCACGCATTTTTCAAGATGAGGAACAAAAGAATCTGGTGTGTCCATTAGTCTCACTGTAACTGAATGTTTATCGAAAAGTTGGAATCTTTGAGAATCCACCTTTATAAATTGCAACACAAGAAGAAAAATTGTGCAAGATTTTCTTAGTTCATTGACATCAAAAGATAATATCAGGGGGTGGAGCTTAGCCAGTGAGCTGACAGGACACGCTCTGTATGAGCTCCTGCTGACGAGCACACAATCTGATGATTATCTCAAGCTGTGATGCTACAAACCTCTTACAAGTCGGTCCACTACACTGGGGTAACCTACCCGAACCCGGAGATGCCAAACTTGACACCCGGGATAACCGGACAGTGCAACAACAGGGTGAGGCCTATCGTGGGAGGCGGCGGGGAAAGACTGCTGCTTTCCCGCCAGTTGCACACAGCTACATACGAGCACATGCTACTCCCCCCCCCCCCCTATGGACTGGTGGGGGATATCCCGATCCCCTCCAGAGGGAGAACCCCGCACCCCTATCCAGCCAGCGACTCAAACAAGCAAGGTGGGGCTCGGGGCCTCCAATATGGCGGACACATATGACCCGGCTACGCGAGACAAGCAGCAGCCTACCAGGCAGGGCACTAATGAGAACGTGAGAGACCCGTTGGACATAATCTTCGAAAATTTCTGGGCCAAATTACTGACATTCCTGCAGACCACCAGGCCAAGACACATAAAACCTGCAAAGCAAGCAGTCACAGCAGAGGGGAGACCTGAAACACCGCCTGCAGGCGTTTGGGAGCCCAAAACTACAGACTCCCAAAAAGGGGCCCTCCTGGACCGAGGGCAAAAGGGATGGTACCCCACGGATGCCAGCCACACCGGCAGAGGGTGATAAGACTCTCACGATGGCGACCTGAGAACAGGACCCACCGCAAAATCCCGACAGGGAAGACCCTGGGCTCGTGGCGCAAGGGCATCGGCCTTCAAATGGCACCGTGGCAGAAGGGTAAAAGCGACGCACCAGAGTCCCAAATGCCCCTCCAGAATACTGGACTTGGTTACTTACCAAGGTCTGGGGCGCACCAACTTGAGCCCCTGGCGAGGCCCAGAGCACACAAGCGAAAATTGTTACCCAAGAGACAGTACTGCCTTACACACCGACGATCAAAGCGGCTCATAGCCTGACACCCTGCATCTTACAGAACGACTGGCCACAACATATTGCCGAGCGGACTCTTGCTGCTGGGCGGCGGGCCTCGAGGACTGACGTGGGTTGAGGGCTTAAGGCGGACTGACTGCATGTGTCCCATACCTACCTTACACTTCACCGGGACACCTGTTGCTCCTACCTGCACAGCTGTCATGATTAATACTGGACTGCCGAGGACTCTGTTTCTTTTTGTTCTGCAGATGAGCTAAATTATTAACTGAGGTGCACCTCACCTGACTACTCATGTACCGTCCTTACTCACCTCAGCCCTAGCAGAGCGGAGCAGGCTTACTTTAGTGCACTCCTCCAGTGAAAACCACAGCAGATGCACCAGTCTAATATCCCTAAGCACTAGTTAAACCTATCCTGTATTCATCTGCTTACCATTTGTAAATATGTGGCAATCTCTCTTTTGTTTAAGCCTGTTCCACACTCAACTTATTCTATGCCTTGACACTCAAAAACCAAAAATTGTGCACTGTTTTTGATGCCATACCAATGTTATAAGATGTTTACGTATTTGTCTGCACCAGCTGTTGTGGCAGTGCAAATGTTTGTTCCCACTATGCACAAATAAAATAAAGAATTAAAAGAAAATATCAGACTAGTTTGGGACTTTTTATTTTGTTTTTGGATAATCTGAAATGTAATTGGGCAGGATCTTCAAGCAACTTCTGCTGCCACATCTTGTCACGAATATAGACCTTCTTACATAGTGTGCAAAAGATTCCTGTGATATCTTCTTGCGCATGTGCGAGCAGATTAATGTAGGATCTAACAGTTTAGCAAGATTCTGTATAGACACCACTTCTGCCAGAAGCTGAAGATTGAGGTGTCATAAACAGAGCTTTTCAAGTATTTATTTCTACCTTCCTAATCTCCTATCACCATAGAAGCAGACCAATCGCTTTTTTAGGGTCTTTGCGGAAAAAAAAGAAATTTTAAAAATTTGAAAGAAATTAGTGTCAGATGACAACTTAAAAAAAAGAAAATAAGGAAAGAAATTGTGCATATTGCTTACTATAGTGCAAATCTATTCTAATCCTTTCATCTAGCTTCAAGATGTTCACTTTTCTTGATGTTTGACTTGGTCTCCAGAGGTATCCAAGAATCGCTATGTTTTTGGACTCCTTCTACTAGTGTGCTTTGATATCATGTGCAAAACTCCAATTAACAGGTTAAATCACTAAACACGTTTTTTCTTTGTCATATTTACTAAAGCCAATTCTTGTTGTAGTGGCTAGTGTCTTGGATACCATCTTGCCACTCGGGGTAGAACAATTTGGGAAATGAACAATGGCTTGTCCACGTCTATAATTATAGCCCCCAACTACCAGCAATGTGTGCAGGTTGTGGGGAGACATTACATCCACCTCCCTCTTATTAAGCGAATAGTCCCACATTTTGAAACCAATATTTAAAAAGTGTACTAAAGGTTTCTCTACCCTATAGGAAAATTCCGATGTGATGCAATTATCCAGAAGACCCAGGTAAGTTGTCAAACAGTTCTTAAAGGATCAGTCCAAGTAGAATAGCTACAACTCTCAGAATGCCCTACCCAACACCTTTTGTAAGGAATCAAACTGTTTTACAAACAGCCAGGTGCTACTCCCTGTCTGCTACATTCTCCTGAGATCTGTAAGTTCCTCAACAGGAGAATGTCCACTGATTGTTCCTAGAGGTAAGAAGTCAAACCATTCAAAAAAATTTTTTTAACTTTTTTTACAATTGGCATCGGAGTTTCTACCTGGCACCTTATCAATTGCAATGATTTTGAGTATTTCTTCAGTTTTACTGCTTACTCTCGCAGTTGTTACAGACATTCGTATTCTGTATGTGTGGAGAATCAACTTTTTGTTTGTTTTTTTCTCTTCTCATTGTGGATTTTATTTATATGGATTTATTTTGTACTATACACTTTATATATTGGCTTTGACTTGCACAACACTTTATATGGCATTTTTTTGTGAGCACTTTATTGTAATTAGTACTGTATTGAAAATATGTATGCACTTTATTTAAAGGACCACTATAGTCACCCAGCCCACTTAAGCTCAATGAAGTGGTCTGGGTGCCAGGTCCCCCAGGTTATAGCCCTTCAGAGAAACTGCTATGTTTACATTGCAGGGTTAATCCAGCCTCTAGTGTCTGTCTTCCTGACAGCCGCTAGAGGTGCTCCTGAGACGCTAAATGCGAAAGTCGCGTTCAGCTTTCAGAACGTCCATAGGAAAGCATTGAGAAATTCTTTCCTATGGGCGTTTTTAATGCACGCGGCTCTGGCAGCGCACGCGCATTTGGCTCCAGTCGGGAGCTGAAGTCAGAGTGGGAGGAGAGGTCACCTGCGCCGAGGGATCCCGGCGCTGGAGTAAAGTAAGTAGCTGAAGGGGTTTTAACCTCTTCAGCCCAGCGGGAGGGGGGCCCTGAGGGTGGGGGACCAAAGGGTTATACAGTGTCAGGAAAACGAGTTTGTTTTCCTGGCACTATAGTGATCCTTTAAATCTGAAAACACAGATCACTAAACCGTTTTTAGACTTTTGTTTTAAGCGCTCTATTCAATTGGATTGATTTGCAAGGTGGTGTAAGGAGGAGACAGAGTTTTTGAAACACATGGTTTATTATTTTTTATCTACAGGGAAATCACCGATTTTGGTTTTTAAGCTCATTTTTAACACAATGAAATGTTGTAATTTCAATGCTTTACTAAATCCTTTTATGTATGTAAATTGTGATTGTGTGAATTTATACAACTGTATATGTTCTATATTTTCTGGGATATCTGTTGTACTAGGTTTTGCAGCAGAGGCTTTTCTTTTTCTATTTTTTTAAACCAGCTCTCGCATTTTAACTCTGATTTTGGTTTTATTTATGTCTATTGTACAGTTTATTTTTAGATGTTTTTTGAATGTTTTAAATGAACTCTATAAGGTCAGGAACGGAAACCTATATTCCTGACCCTATAGTGTTAAAACCACCATTTAGCCCCCCCATGCCCAGTATTTTAAATGTTGTTTGGTTACTACAGCAATAGGCAACAGTTACCAGACATATACAGTATATATGCGTTTTGTACCCCCCATCCCTTCCCCCAGTGTTTTAAATAGAGGTTATTCAATGATGGTGCACCCCCACTGAAAAGGTAAGAACTAGAATGTTGGGAAACTGAAATGTCTTAGTTCTTAAGCTGCTAATTGTAGCTGGGCCATTTGCCAATTGCCATTTACTTGGAAGGGTGGGGGGTGTTTATATATATATATATATATATATATATATATATATATATATATATATATATATTCTATATCAAACCCCTGCACTCCAATAAAAAAAATATATTTTACCTGGTGCTCTGGTAGCTCAATTGTAGAAAGTGGAAAGACCGGCACTCAAGGAGTTTTAACAGCTTTTACTGTGTAAAAATAAATCAACGTTTCAGCTCCACTAGGGAGCTTTCATCAGGACGTACCATATGGTATGTCCTGATGAAAGCTCCCTAGTGGAGCTGAAACGTTGATTTATTTTTACACAGTAAAAGCTGTTAAAACTCCTTGAGTGCCGGTCTTTCCAATATATATATATATATATATATATATATATATATATATATATATATATATATATATATATATATATATATATATATATATATATATATATTTTCTATAATTTCTTTTTTTTTTTGGTTTATCTGTTCTATATTAGTAACTGTTTCTTTAATATCAAAATTAGGACACATCTTTTTAAGACTGCAGTTGTATGACTTTTTTTCCTATGATCTATCAGTTAGATCGATCAACAATATTTTGCTATGATCAATATAATCCCGCTCAGAAGTCTCAAGGATGAAATCTGATGGACTTGAATTGCAAGAGTCCAAGCAAGAATTTGTTGTGTTTGTGCAGTGTCTTTGCCAGGAAACACATTGCAATGTGCAGTATATTCTCATGTGGGAGTAATAAGTCTCATTTAAGAGATTTGGTGCATTAGCCTAATTAAAAAAAGTTGATTGTCAAAGCTACTAAAATGGTAAGACTTGTTTAAATTGATTATTTGAATAATCTTTGCAGCCTTACCTGCTCAAATGGTTCAGCCTTTTAATAGTAATTGTCAGAAGTACACTTAGTTTTTATGCTGAGTTTTTATAAGCTACTTGTTAAATTACACTAAGTGATTTTTGTTTCTCATGAACGTTACAAAGGCTGAAAAGAGACGTAGGCCCATCAAATACAGAATTCCTCACATGAAAACCCCAGTTTGAAGCGCTTTCCAATCCTTCAACAAACTAGGAAAAAATCCTTCTCGACTCTCGAATGGCAGTCAGATCTCGCCTTGGATCAAGAAGCTGTTTCCTCACATTTAAAAAAATATTCCTGAATAATTTTGCAAGTATTCATACCATTGCTGTTTTAAACATCTGTACAGACACTGATAAAACCACCCCTTCAGACAGTCTTCCACATCCTTATTGTTCATACTGTAAAAAAACACTTTCCTTTGTCTTTGAGAATCTCCTTTCTTCCTGACTAAATGCGTGACCTAGTTTCTATTGGCACCAAATAATTTGTATAATGCTATTATAACCTCTGTAAGGTGCCGTTTTTCTAAACTAAATAGATTCTAATTTCCTGACCTTTCTTCATAACTAAAATGTTCCGTTCCTTTTATTAATTTTCAGCCCGCCTCTGCATTTTGCCACAATATCCTTCTTTAGAACAGGTGCACAAAATTGCACAGCATATTCAAGGTGTAGTCTTACCATTGATTCATAAAGAGGCAAACTTATATCGTCATCCCAAAAATTAATGCCCCTGTTTATACATAATACCTTACTGCCCTTAGCAACTGCTGTTTGACAGTGCATATTGCTGCCGAGTTTGTTGTCTATAAGAATTCCCTAAAAGGTAGATCCCAACATGTTGTAGAACTACAGCTTCCATGATGCTTTGCATGCATTTAGAATGACAAAGCATCATGGAAGCTGTAGTTTTAAAACCTCTGGGGATCTAGATTTTGGGCATCCCTGACTTGGGGTGTAAGTTGCCTGTGCATTCTTTACACCAAAGTGCATTTATCTACATTAAATTTCATCTGCCATTTCAGGGCTCAGCCCCACAATATATCTAAATCCCTCTGCAACAAAGCAAACTCCTGCTAACGTATTGCTTTACAGAGTTTTATGTCATCTGCAAATTCTGAAACATGACTTTAAATGCCTCTTTCAAGATCATTAATAAATATGTTGCAAAGAAGCAGTCCCACAATAGAACCCTGAGAGACTCCACTTTGATCATTAATGGTAAATTTATAAGCTGGACAACTCTCTGAACTCGATCTTTAAGCCAACGTTCTACCCAAGAACAAGAATTTTCATCTTTACTAATTTATATTAGTTTGAACATTAACCCAGTGTGTGGATCCGAATCAAATGCCTTGATATCATCACTGAAATCAGTGTAGCTACAATTTCATTTTTAAAATTTTTTTTTTTTTTTTAAATACAAATGAATAGTTTTTCATTAATGTTTTTGGGTTGTTTTTTTCTAACTTTCAAATTTAGCCCGACTAATTTATCTTTTTGCATGCATAACTTGCTTCTTTATATAGGATACCTCTGATTTTTTTTTTTTTGATTTTTTTTTTTTAAAATGCCCTTTTCTTAGATTTAATTTCTTGATCTACCTTCTAGGGATCGACTGATTATCGGTCTGACCGATATTCTGTATTTTCAGCAATATCGGTATCGGCCGATACAAATATTGCCGATAATGCAGACCAGGGCCGCCATCGGGGTCCTGAAGGGCCCAGCAAGCGCTTTCTTACCTTATCAGCAGCTCCCTTCAGTTCCCCTGTCTAACTCTCGCGAGTCCCGCGGCCAAAATAGGACAGCAGTGTTACCAAGATTTAAGTTTAAAGTGACTATGGTAGCTGCCACAGACTAAGACTTGTGATCTGCAAGATTTGGTTTAATTCCCACAGCTGCTACTAGTGATGGCAGAATTATTCAAGGACGCTTTGCCTTTTGTCAAGTTTTTATCAACCTTAGGCTGTACCTACTTTGTTGGAATTCCAACACAGACAAAATCTACCTCAAAACAATGTCAATATCCGTATTTGATAATATTTCTATCTTTATGGAATTTTCCAAAATTCTAGAGGTGTCTGAGTTGCTTTAACTTTCCTGCTTTGAGCAGCAGAAGAGATGGGTTGAAAACGCTCATCTAACCTACCTGTACCAAATGACTAAGCGAGTTGGACAAAGCCACCACCAATACTCACAGCCTAGCACTATATAAAATTGGATGGATAATAGAGAAGTTACATTTTTCATTCTCTTGGGTACTTTGATTGTTGGGGGAACCCTGTGGTGACGGACCGCCTAGGACTGGTTCATGTCAACTGCCACCCCTCTCTTGAAATACTGTATTCACCATTGTTTACCCCTCCAGCCTGTGACTCCCAGGCCAGCGCTCCATCCTAGTGGCTCAAGAGTCCTCCTAAAGCGTCCAGGAGCGCCTGACCGGGTGCAGCCTCTACCCAGCACTACGGAACTCTGCGCTGACCGAGGCCTGCTGAAATGTCACCTTCCAGCTATCTCGGGCTAGACCCCTCCAATCCGAGCGCTTTTTTTTTTTAATAGAATGGTCGTTTCATAGACCTTTACCTTTACGGACACCATGTGTTTTAACTGTTTTTGTGCCAAAGTGTCCGCTAATTAAATTACCACCTCAGGTATAGACCAGTGTTCATTTTAGTTGACTAAGACTAAAACATATCAGATTACTAAAATACGACTAAAATCAAATTGGCTTTTTTGTCAAAAGACGGACTAAAACTAAATAAAAATTTGCCCGACAAAGTTAATACTGCACAGAGGGGCTGGGGAAGGGGCAAAAGAGACATAGGCTTTAAAAACCCATTTTTAGTCACGTCGACTAATCTACTGGAGATTTAGTGGACTAAAACCTTAAATGCCTTTTTAGTCAATAGATTATGACGAAAACAAATGGAAATTTGCTGCCAAAATTATGTATGTCGCATTTCTATTGTTCTCCATGGGGACCTCCTGTTGAGACCCCAGATATAAAAGTGTAACCTGAATGCCAATAAAGCCGTTCTTATTCAGCGTTCATGAAGTCTCAGCTAGTGTTTTGGGTGAGACCGCTATAGTACAGCGGCGAGGTGCTTAATTACTCTAGGGCTATAAGCAAAAGGGAAAGGGATACCTTGGCGGTGACAACCCAGCTATCTGTGAAACTGCACTCTGACACTTTGACAAATATTGCTGAAATTCCAACGCAATCCACAGATATAAGACAAAGTAAAGTCTGAGGTTGACAAAAGGTGGAGCTCTGCCTTCTGCCTTTCTCCAATCCCAGCAGCCCTCACAAATTAGGCTGTGTATGCAGGATCCACAGACCTGTGTTGTACGCTCGCGCAAGCTTGAGAGTACCACACTAACGGTGCTCCTTGGAGCTGAAGGAACAGGAGTTGAAGATTACCTGCTGTGTTAACATGGTGGCGGCCGCGGGGCAAAGCTGCGGGATAAGTAGAACTCCCCTCCCATACACCCCGTGGCCACCATTCCCACACTGTCTGTTTTGGGGATCTTTGTGAATTGTGCAAAGACCCTCAAAATTGACAGATCCACTTTAACTTCTATTCTTGTTAATGCCAAAGGGAGTTGGACAGAAGGGAATCTATATTAATGAAAGAATGATTGTAATTTTCAGGTCTATAGGTTCCCTTTAATCGTAGAACCACGACCCAGTTAATGATCAGCCTTAACACGGTATTTAACAAAAGTGTGTCTGTTATAGATTTATATTTGCATAAATAATGCAACTTATACAGACTAAAAACAAAACAAAAAAACACTTAGCGTGACCGGTCATCAGTGGTTCCCACATGGCGGGAGAAGTTACAATCCTGCATCAGTGGGCACAGTGGAAATAGACCATGGACTGTGCAATAAGCAAAGATAGTGGTTCGGTGTTCTATATTAGCTACCACCTAGATCGAGCAGACAAAGCCTAGTGTCAAGGAGGTATGGCCATCTCTGGAACTCCACTTTGCACAGCAATCATGGTAACACATAGACCGTTTCTTTGTGCGAAACGTGTTTGTGGGTTTAAAACCTATGCAGGGTCCCACTTGCTTGAGTAAGCCTTTTTAAAATTATGTATTTCTGTAGCTACTTTGTAATAAAACTGTGTAATGCTATCATACTGATTGTTCTCTCTAAGAACAAGGATTGATCTATTAAACAGTAGTTTCACACATTTCAAACTATATTTTTGTGTATTTCTTTAGTTTTTTTTTTGTTTTAATTTTTTTAATCAACCAGGATTGAACTATTTCTTTGGTAACAGTGTATATATTTGTAAATACTGTTTATTGTTTAATGCATATATGAATTATAAGCTGACAACTTTCATTTATTACTGCTATTTATTTATAATCCATTTAGTATTAAGTAGTTCATTCTCGCAGTAACAGCTGATCCTGACACCACTAATAGTCTAGTTTCAGCTTGGAATGAAGATTCAAGAGTTATCAAGCAGGTTGATTTTCATACCGTTATTCACAAGGTTTCCTCGTCTGTCCTGATTTTTCACGAATTACTTGACCACTGTGGAAATATCCTCTAGCAGGTTTTGAAAAACACTACACCCATGTTTTTAACCAAAGTTCATAATAAATAATAATCCTAGATCTGGGTGAAGTAGAATGTAGTTCTTCAGCTGCTGTGTAGTCTTAGCTTGCAGCCATATATATATATATTTTTTTTATCATTGCTGATATTCTTTTTAAACTGTAGTAGGTCAGGGATGCCCAAAAAGGTAGAGCCCATGATATTTTAGAACTACAGCTCATATGATGCTTTGCATGCTTTTGGAATGCCTTTAGAATGACAAAGCATCATGGAATCTGTAGTTTGAAAACATCCAAGGATCTATCATTTTTGCACCCCTGTAGTAGGTATTTTAGGACTCAGTGCGCCCTAATAAGATCCAGCTGATACTCTTGCATGAACAGACGAGAGGCATAAAACCTTTGCTTACATTGTTTGACTCAGATATGTATTAGATTGATTCTATCTTTCGGATTTTACCATATACAGCAGATAAATTAACAACTTTAGCTTAATGAAGCAGTTTTAGTGTATATGCTTCTTTAGTGTAATGCTTCTCAGGTTTTACTGCTCAATTCACTGCCATTTAGGAGTTAAATCACTTTATTTATGTTTATGCAGCCCTTGTCACGCCTCCCCTGACTCTGACACAGCCTGCATGAAAAAAAAAATGGTTTCACTTTCAATCCGATGTAATTTGCCTTAAACGATTGTACAGTGGGACTGGGTTTTGGAGCCATTCTGGAAATTGTTTGCAGTTGTTTTGGGACTTTTTGGTACATTTTTCAAGCTGTTGAAAGCTGTAGGGAGCCGAGCTTCGTCGTTTACATGCCTTTTATTGTGTGTCCTGCATTGGGTTGGTTTCCATGCCAGCTCATTTTGACTTTTTTTCTTACCTCCAGAACGGATTAATTGTTTTTTTGCAATAAACATCCTGGAGAATGCATTAAATTCGTAAACAGAGGTCCCACTGTATGGATACCTTCTTTGATGTCACAGATCTCGTTTTTGTTTATCCACCCTCCAATTAAATCATTGCACATGTATAGAACGGTTACTTATCACTTAGCACATTGTCTTGAAAAAAGTCCCTTTGGTCTGAAACCTTGATGTATGTTTTGTGCTGAATAAAAGCATTTATAAACTAATCTAATATATATATATTTGTTTATTTTATTTTTTTCTTCTTTCCCCCTGGAATATTTCTTGGCAAGCTTCATATTACTCAAGGTAGCTTGGTTTTGTCCCTGCAGACTGAACACTGATTTAAGAAACCATGGTAACACTTAATGGCTATATAATTGTGTGTGAGAACATTTGTTTCATTTCTATCCATAAACATGTTTTACTAAACTAATATTGTTAAAGGACCACTATAGTGCCAGGAAAACATACTTGTTTTCCTGGCACTATAGTGCCCTCAGGGTCCCCCTCCCGCCGGGCTCTAGGATGAGGAAGGGGTTAAACTTACCTCTTTCTCCAGTGCCGGGCGGGGAGCTCTCCGCCTCCTCTCCTCCTCCTCGGCTGAATGTGCGGCAAGAGCCGCGCGCATTCAGCCAGTCCATAGGAAAGCATTCTCAATGCTTTCCTATGGACGCTGGCCTCTTCTCACTGTGATTTTCAATGAGACAGCCACTAGAGGCTGGGTTAACCCTAATATAAACATAGCAGTTTCTCTGAAACTGCTACGTTTATAGAAAAAAGGGTTAACCCTAGCTGGACCTGGCACCCAGACCACTTCATTAAGCTGAAGTGGTCTGGGTGCCTATAGTGGTCCTTTAAGCTATCCATATATTCTAGCAATCCTCTTACTCTCATCCCTCTTGCAAAACAATTCCACTGATCGTATTTATTTATTCATGTATTTTTGTTTTTCCACTTCAATTGGGATTATAAAATTTACAGAGTTATTCAGTAAAGTTAAGATTGCTGGGAAATCAAAGTGACTTTTAAATTTAAAACCCCTAAAAAACAAACTGAAATCAGGGTTGCATTGGAGAATGTTTGTTTCTATTTCAGCTATTTTGGCCTACATTTTAAAATTCACTTTGTAATTCTCACTTTAGCAAATAACCTTATACATTTGATTCATAACGATGAACAACATTTTTTATTTATTGATTTCATGTTAATGATCTTTATTTTTTTTTTAAAACATTATCTGAAAAGCAGGGCATTGTATAAATATGGTGTGCTCTCTGTGTGTGTGTGTGTGTGTGTGTGTGTGTATAATATATATATATTACACAAAATTCTTCTTCCTTTTTTTAAATTTTTTTTATTCTTTATTCACTGGTGGGCTTTCTGGTAATTTCCTTTCAGATTTGCAGAGCAGTACTGGCAGCAAATATTTGTCATATATACATTCGTCCCTATATATAGCCTTAGTTGTGTCACCACACTGAGGAAGAAGTCGGGGACATTGGTCTGTGGGATATATATTTTACACTTTATTCAGGTCCTAATTCAGCTGTGCCTGCGTTGATTTCCCTGCTGCTTTGCATGGTATAACTGCACATGAATGTGTCGCTACCCTGCCCTCGTGAGACTCACCTAAAGTCACTTCCGATTCAGTCTCCGCAGCTATTAATTGCAAATGCTCCTTCCCCTTGAGGTGTAACCTCCCTGCAAGTCAGATGGGGATCATTTTTCTTCTTGGCTCAGATTACCACGTGGATTCTGAATCGCGTCCTTGTGTGTTTTTTTTTTTTTGTTTTGTTTTTTAACATTAAACACAATGGACTTTAACATTTAGATTTGTAGATCTGTCAATCATTGGGTAATGGTTATCAGCCAGAGTCTATAATAGTTATTAGTTCACACAGTTAGAAATATGTAACTGTATGAGATTTTGTCAGACTAAGATTCTTCGTAGATCATTAAACCTTTATATGGGGTAAAACTGCTATTGAGGAAATTTTTTTTTTTTTTTTTTAGTCTTTAAATATTTGCTGTTAAAAATAAATTATAGAAATTGCTGGTTGATTATATAATTCAGATGTTGCTGTCGGCTTATTCTAGATCTCTGTCTAATAAATGCCCTGTATGATCTTGCTGCTGGAGTGCAGCTATTCTGAAGCTCCTAAATTGTCACTGATCAGAGAGATAAACTAATGGCATTTACTGTATACATGTCTGTTTGAGCTACAGAGAGCCTATTTTTTTATTATTATTTGATGCAAAGGGCAGCAGTTGTGTCTGGAAAGACAAATAAAAAGTGAATGCTACTAGATTGTGTTGGGAGTCTGATGCTAAAGATCGAATCAGGGGCTTTATATGAGCTTTGCATACATTTCACATCCATATGATATGTGGCATTAACATAACAGTAGAGCAATGATTTACAGACCAGTCCAGGGATTGCCCAGTAGTGTAGAGGTGTGTTTTTAGAAAAAGGGGAAAAAAACTTCTAACTTGTGGTCAGTTCGGTACTGCTCCTTGCCTACTCTACAACTGGAAGCTCCTGGCTCGGAGCTAAGCCGAGCGGTGCGGGAGGGTTGGTGTTATACAAAATTAGTTTTCCCCTAACTTACTGGCAGTGCCGTGTTTAAAGGGACACTAAAGGCACCCAGACCATGTCCTCTCAATGAAGTGGTCTGGGTGCAAAATTAAACTGAGGATTGTCCCACTTTCCAATGGTTTTTTTAACTATAGTTAGAAAAGATTTTTGTTGGTAGGAGAACAAAAGAAAAGGGAACAGTGAAAAAAACAAAACAAAAAAAAACTAATAGAAAAAGGAAAGAGAAGAGAGATGTCTGCAGCTAACAGTAGTGATAATGGACACTTGAAGGCTGCTGAACTTAGAAGAGTAGGTTGGCATTGGGGGAACATCACCTGACCCACACAGCTTTAGACTCCTAATCCTAATTATTTCTGGAGAAATTATCCCATAGTTCCCAACCTTTGTAAGGGTCTTCATGGACCCCCGTACCCGGGCAGTAAGTTTATCCATTAAATAGTTGTCCTTCAGCTTTAATAGCACCGTGTCTATGGAAGGTGTTGGGCTGGAATCACGTTTTGGCAAGGGCCCGTCTCGTGGCCAGTGTAGGAGTGTTTGTTCCGTCTTTGTCAACTCACCCAGGGGTCTAGATCTGTGTGTTTACCAAGGACTCTGGAAGCAAGATCTTACGTTTTTTCAAAAGTTAATCTCCTTCAGGCAGCTCCACTGCATGTGTTTGTGGGTTCCCCTAATCGTTTGCCATGAGCTCCTGGAGGAGCCTGCTTGCTAGCCTCCTACCCACAGACTTTGGACCCTGTGAAAAATAATTTTAAAGTCTCTGTTCATGCCTTTTTGGAGTTATATGGCCACACTTCGAACTTTCGAAGCGGCACTTCGAATTACCGAACAACTGCACGAACCAGAGACCACCCTGGAGCTTGTTAACACCTTAACACGTTTCTCACCTCAGTGTTCCAATTGTTTGTCTGGGTGGCCGCAATTCCTATAGACAACCACGTGGTGGTGGCCATCTTGTTCGCATGAACGTAGGCAGCGGTGTTTGGGCATGAATCTCCTGAAACTAAAATCCGCTACAGAAACTCCCAAACACCGCTTGACTTCCATAATCGCCTGCGTTCGGTTCTATTCCACTTAGAAGGGAACTGTTCAGTGGGATCATTCATCTAGATGAAAGGAACAAGCTCCAGGATAAGACTATTGACTATGTTAGGTAGTTTTAGTGTTCAAACTACTGAACTAGACCAACCTCAAGCCCTGATTCTCTGGAACTGTTTTGGGCATGGGGCCATGCTTACGGTCGGTCAAATAAATGACTTGCATAGAATTTCTGAACCCCTGAACTGATCTGGGTAATTTTTTGGATATGTTGATCACCCAGATCAGGGCTATCAGATGTAACATTTGTGGGGATATCATGTGTTTTGGGTACATTTGGGGCTTTTTAGAAATATGTTTTTTCTGTGCTTGGAGATAATTGGATTATAATTAGTACAGTTACTGATGGAATTATCTTCCAAGCAGAGGGGAGGGATTGTGTGTCATGTGCGGGAGTGCCTTACGTTGTAAAGGTGGTGTTATTGGTTTGTGTCCCTGTCCCGAACAAGGTCCATGTGGGCGTACCTCTTGCTTGGAGACTTGCATAAAAGTGTGGCACCATTAAAATCTATTCCAGCTTACACTCCAAAACTGTGTGTCGTCATGTTAATGGAGGGAAAGAAGATTTACTCCTGTGTCTGCTGTTCCAGCTTGCAGGACATTACACAAGGAAAGTTCTCGTAAGGACTAGTGCTCCCAGGACTGAGTGTTGTCCAGTGCTTGGGGGTGTCTAGAGCTAATTCCCCACTCGGATCCAGGCGGGAGCGGTTCCGGGGCCCCAGTCAAGCCACAGCGACTGTAGGCAGAAGTGCTGCGGTTTGTCCCCTGTTTCAGCTAGGTCCTTGGCAGAGGTACCCAGCCAGGGGTACAGGGAGCTCTGTTACACCCCCCCTTAAGGCTTTTGCACCCACAATGGTGTACCATATGAACATTGCAGGAAAGTACAGGTTTTAAACTGATGAACTCTCAATTTTTAAAGGTTTTTTCTTTTTCACAGCTTTTTTTTCTCTGTGATTAGGTGGCTGTCCAATTACTAGGATTGACATAAATGGGTAAAACAGACTAATACTGCAGTATACTCCCCCGCACACCACACTGGTTCTTCTTTCTATAGAATTAAATTATTTGCTACACTGTCTATTCAACATGAAATTATCTTCAATTACTTTTTTCTAGCTAGTGCTAATGTCCAAGCATCTACTGGCTGTGATAATCTACCTGGAATTGGATGTAGACAGACTGCTGTGATTCGGGAGTTGCCATTCTAAATCACTTGACCCCTCTTAACATCACAACCCAGGTTAATTTCTCCTGAAAAAAACGATTAAGTTCAGTTAAAACTTTAAGGCACGACAAACACCCATTTTAAACTTTCTTTTCGATTTAAATCCTGAAATTCCTGCATGTGTAATTTATTGTACAGGTTTGCAAAATAGCTGTAAGTCTGAGTATATTGTTTGGGATTATTAAACTGGAGACCGTCATCAGAGTTAGTTTCTGAAAAGGAGCCACAGCCATTATTGATTTTTGTTTTTACAGTGCAAAAAAAATAACAAATAAAATCCTAAAAGATTTACTGCTTTTAGTTTTCTAAGGAGCCCAAGTAATCTGAGCTTTCTGGGCTGCAACATCTGGCAGTGCAGAAGTTAAATAATTTTCTTTGCATTGAGCTGGCAGCTGTGACCACATAACAGGCAAAATAAATTAAAATGAGGGCGCAAAAACAAACAAGTTAGCAGGACCTGGTTTTGCAAGCTGCCTTAATTTCCCTCGGTATCCATAATTATTCATAAGCAGTGTGGATTAAATGTGATATTGTGTTTGTTCTCTGCTGCTGTAGGACACTTATGTTTTTGGAAAAAATAAATCTTGCTGTTTATATGAGCAGTTAAAAAATATGGCTGCCTATTATTATTCTTTATACATTGATGCAGAGTATCTTGATATTTAGTATTAATGTGTTTTTGTGTCTGAGTATGCTGTTTATTGTAATCATTAGAAGGTTCTTCTAATGGATCTTTATTTTACGGTAGATCATCTATTCCTCTTTATAGTTTTTATGGTTTTAGTCTCGTGCCAAAACATATGAAGTCAACGTTAACCATTAAACTCAGTTTTATATAGAGCTCTGGCTAGATAGGGGTTTTTAGGACTTTAAAGGAACACTATAGGGTCAGGAACTAAAACCTGTATTCCTGACACTATAGTGTTAAAGCCACCATTTAGGTAGCGTGCCTCCCTTTAGCCCCTTCAGAAAGGGTTAAAACTCTACTTTATTTCCACCGCCGTACTGGTCCCGCCCCTGATTAGCCTCTATGGCTGACATTAGAAGTTATTATTTTAGCCAATCCAATGCTTACCCACAGGTAAAGCATTGGATTGGCTGCGATCGTCAAGGAGGCGGGGCTGGGCTAAAGACTGGCCCGACCAATCAGCACATCCTCATAGAGATGCATTGAATAAATGCATCTCTATGGGGAAATAGCAGTGTCTCCATGCAGAGGGTGGAGACACTGAATGTCAGTCACACTGTGCAGCACTGCCTCAGGAAGCACCTCTAGTAGCCATCTGAGGAGTTGTCCCTAGGCTGTAATGTAAACACTGCATTATGCTGTAGTTGTTCTGGTGACTATAGTGTTCCTTTAAACTCCCATGGCTTTCATACTATTCTTTAGTGACTGACAGTTACAATCCCTGCATGATATAAATGATCTCGGGGCAATACTCTCAGCATAATGGAGAAACTATTGGTGCAAACCCTTGGGTTTTGTCAAAATGCCAGACCCCCAAAGCCTACCCTTTCTGCTTTTTTATAGAGAAGTAATTGTACCTTCTCATTATCTGTACAAAATATATATAAATATGTGGAGTAAGCAAGATTATGCCTTAGTTTAGTTCATTTTAAAATGGCCTTTGGTCTATTCACCACAAAGGGACCTGACAATTTTTCATCCCCTGCACTATTCTGCTTTAACCCCTTAGTGACCTTGGACGTCCAACAAAAAACGGTCCTTAAGTATCAGGTACGTCCACGGGGAATTAGAGCGCTTCCAGCAGCTCTAATGGTATTGCAGTGATGCCTCGATGTTGAGGCAATGCTGCAATACCCCCCCCTCACTGCCTGGCCACCGGAGAACACCGGGTGATCGCTCCCCCCAGGAGCAATCACTTTGGAAACCACATTGGAAGCAATCAGACAGGCTTCTGATGCTCTGCCTGTACTGAGTGCATTAAGGGGTCAAGGCACTCAATTTAAAAACAAAAAAATAAATTTAAATAAAAAAATTAACCCCTACCCTCCCTCTCCCATCTACTTTCCGACATTCCCCCGCCGGCGATCGGACTTCTTCTTAGAAGGGACGCCCAGACACATCTGCAATTTAGGACCCCCAGGGGCCATGTGACCGCTCTAAAAGAGTAGTCACATGGTCACAATAGGTGTCCACAGTGCTGCCTGCAGGAGGACTGTCTGAACTGACAGGCAGTCCCCCTGCTGGTGAAAAATTAATAATAGAAAAGGATACCTAAAGTGGCTATATTGAGAGCGAGGACCCGAGTGCCAAAGGCACACGGATATCAGTTCTTTAAAAACATATACAAAATGTTTGTTTTTTTTTTTCATTTTTTGTATATGTAATAGTCTAACGTATAGTATTGAATAAAGATATTAATACTTGTATTTTTAACCCTTTGATTGAGTTGTTACTCTTAATGTGGGTAAATCTTTGGCGTACTTTTAGAGAATTTATGTTTGTGTGCCTTCGGGACTAGGGTTCTCGCTCTCAATATAGCTGCTTTAGGTAACCTTTTATATTTATATTTATATATATATATATATATATATATATATATATATATATATATATATATATATATATATATATATATATATATATATATATATACACACACACACTATATGTATATACAGTATATATCTTGTGTATATAACGTAATACTAAGTGTATTTTTTTTTACTAATGTATAAATATATTAATATAAAAATACACTTAGAGTAAAATTACACACGTGTGTGTGTGTGTGTGTGTGTGTGTTTGTATATATATGTATGTGTGTGTGTATATATATTATAAGAAATAATAATTAAAACGCCCGACAAAAAAAACCTGTCGTTAAGGACCGCGGACGTACCTAGTACAACCACGGCAAATAGGAGCCCTGGACTTACCTGGACCGGCGATCATGGTCACATCGCTGCAATAGGAGTCTAGGAACTGCCAGCAGGGGGACTGTCTGAGCTGTCAGACAGTCCCCCAGGCTGCTAAAAAGTAAAAAAATAAAATCTAAATATATTATACATCTATATGTATAATATATTATAAAATAATTAAAGCATTTTTATAATATATTATGCATATATATGCATTTTAGCCGACAAAAAAAACAGCAGTTAGGGCCGCGGACGTACCCTGCACGTCTGTGGTCATTAACTGCAGTTTTTTGTCGGACATACCCTGCACGTCCGTCAGTAAGGGGTTAAAGTAACACTTATAGGGTCAGGAACAGAAACATATATTTCTGACCATATACTGTTAAAACCACCATCTAGCCCCGCTGGCCACCTTCTCTCCCTATATAGTAAAATCTTACTTGTATTCAAGTCTGCAGCTGCTGCCTCTGCCCCTGAACAGCCTGCTGTCTGCTGACATCATCAGACGTGATTCTGTGAGCCAATTACAATGCTTTCCCATATGATTGGCTGAGACTGTAAAGGAGGCAATATCAAGGGCAGAGCCAGCACAAGTCAAACACAGCCATGACCAATCCGCATCTCCTCACAGAGATCCTATGAATCAATGCATCTCTATGAGGAAAGTTCAGTGTCTGCGTGCATAGGGTGGAGACACTGAATGGCAGTACTGCACAGTGTGCATCAGTGCCCCAGGAAGCACTTCTGTTAGCCATCTGATTAGTGGTCAGTGGAGTTATCCATAGGCTGTAATGCAAACAAGGCATTTTTTTCTGAAAATACTACTCACCAGAACAAATACAATAAGCTGTAGTTGTTCTGGTGACTAAAGTGTACCTTTAATCTGCATTTTGTATAAACACTGGTCTTTTCATTCAGTACTACATTTAAAAATAAAATAAATAAATAAATAAAATGCCTGTTCTGGATGTGCCTCCGATTTTCAAGTTAATTAATTCGGACCTGGCGTTAATGTTTGTGTAAACTAAATGCTTAACCAACTTCTGCAATTAACAGCCTTTCCCTTCCTTTCTCAATCATCTTCTGCTAAAACTTTCCTGGTTTTGACATATATTTCTGCCTCAGTGAGTAACAACCTGGGGACTTTTCAATACTAGTCCCACATTTATTGAGCATCTGTTTTCAGGTCATTTTTCAATATTCATTTAGACATGGATTGCCTCAAGAATTTTTTTTTTTTTTTTTTAAATATATTTATTTTTAACATTGTATGCGACTTAAGTGAGCAAATCCAATTTATTTTTCCCAGTTACACAACCCTAAACAGGATAAAACCTAGGTTAAATAAAAGGTTTCATTCACTTTATATTTACTATATAGACGTCGACTTCAAATCTTTCTCGCCTAACAATCTCTGCAGAATCAATGCTTTATTAAGACTTAGCTGTAATTTTTGGCAATGAAAAGAGGTACTTATGTTATATTATGGCAAATGCAAAACAGGAGTATAATATAAACAAATATACTACTTAAACTATACGTAACAAAATAAAGTCTTTGGAATGAATAGCAAGTGTTCATAATATTGTCACATCTGGTATTATGTTAAGAGAATGTCTGACTCAAGTTGTTGTGTGTTTTAGAAAACAAAAAAGACAAACAAACCCACAAACTCCAAAAAAAAAAAAAAAAAAAATTGCATTATGAATTTCAGACTTTTCTGTTTTTAGTGACATGCATTGGATTTACTCAGAAATTAATTTGGCAATTAAAAAGGCAGATTTCTTTTTTCCTCTTTACCTTAGTTGCTCTTTTCCAAATTATCTTCATTTGTTTGATACAATTGAAGATTATACTAGCTTTAGTGTACTAATAATCTTAATTTTAGTAATGACAGGAGGCGAATATTTGCGTATCTTTCTTTACTCAAAACTCCAGCAGCATAGTAACATAAACAACCAATCAGAAAAAAGATATAATGCCCATAAAAGGCCCTGTCTATGACATCACTTCCTCTTTCTTTGAAGCGAAACAATAAATAGCAATAGGAGACATAATCATATTACGTCAACAGTTCAACAACATATTAGAATATCCAACTCCACTAGTTCCGCGATGCAGAGGTATAGAAGGTGAATCTTTGTCACGATGAGAAGACGTTCACGCTGCAAGAAAAAGGTGAAAGGTATCTGGCGTGATAACTTGTCCGCATACAATAAGCATTAAGCATCTGACATACCAGCGAACATTAGAGTGTGAAACATATCAATATATATTTATTCTAACGCAATGATATTTAAGAATCTATAAACACAACATAATGCAAGGTTCACGTCTAATATTCAGCCAATACAAGACCCACAAGATACAGGTCTAAGTAGCAAACATACAAACCATACGTACTTACCTTCCTGAACATAAAGGACATATTCTGTTCAATACGAGGAACATGGGAGGGATTCTACAGGGTGGGAAATATTCGCCTCCTGTCATTACTAAAATTAAGATTATTAGTACACTAAAGCTAGTATAATCTTCAATTTTACCACATGACAGGAGGCTTCATATTTGCATTTTTAAAGCTTTGAATTGACCAATGTGAAGGAAGCATGAGATGTTTGCCGAAAATAGAACGTTCTAAACGTACTCTCTCGCGCTCAGTCCGCGCAGCGTATAATGTCGGCTAGGGAAGCGTCGGCCGAAAAGGTTTGTGAGGCCGCTGCTCCCCTGACCGAGTGGGCTCCGAAACAAGGTTCGACGCTAAAGACAAAACCAGCGGACCCATCTGGCCAGTGTTGCGGTAGACAGCGGTCCATGAGGGTTTACGTAAGAAGTCAGAAGGTGATCCGTCGAGTGAGTTCGAAGGGGGTAGAGATATTGGTGTACCCCATTAGCGTTCTGACCACGCATAGTGTGGCATCTGACACAAAGCATGGGTATGACACTGAAGACGAATCAGACTTAGTTTGTCTCGACATGGTAAAGGTAACCCCGTCTGGTGTGAGATAGCAACCATCCATATCGCAAGCCCTAACGTCCGCCACCGTCTAAATGAGACGAGGCATAATAAGAAGGCTAGTTTGGCTGAAAGTTGCTTCAGTGACCAACAAGGATTGTCCGGCCATTCCCTAAGGAATCTCGGCACCACATCCACCTGCCAGAGGCGTGAATATTTGGGTGCCGGGATCTCGACAATTCGGCACCCCGCAGTAGTCGACAAACCAGTGTATCTTGACCTACTGGTCTGCCCTGTACCGGAACGTGCGCCGCCCACATGGCGGATCTGATCATGTTGAGGGATCGATATGACCGACCCAACGAGACCAGGTGTGACAGATAGTTGGGGATCAGTGGGACAGGTGCGGTAAAGGGATCGGAATCCCTTTCCACACACCAATCACTCCAGGCCGACCAGGCAGAAATATAGCCTTTCCTGGTGCCGGGAGCCTATGAGTCCCATAGGAGGTCTTAGTTGATGCAATAGGTCGTGATCTGACCAGGAGCCCCTGAAGCCGTCCAGGCAACTAGTGTCAGTTGTCCTTCCATGACAAGGGAGTGGGCTCCCCCTCGAGGTCCCGTCAGAAGTAGAGGGAAGGTAGGGAGTAGTAGAGGGTCTTCGCGAGACATCTCCAGGCGATCCAGGAAATCACGGTTGGCCCTGCCCGAGGGGTGTCATGAGCAGGAGCGATATCTTGTGAGTGTGTGTGTGTATTGAAGCACCTTTGCTATTGTGGAGAAGAGGAGAGGAATCCCACAATCCGACAGTTATCCTTATAGAGGCGCTCTTTGCCGTAGACTGACGCGGAACATAGTTCTCCAAGCCGATGTCGAAACTGAGGAACTGGCCCGATTCAGATGGAGAAGCGATCTTTGTCTGTGTACAACAAAAAATCCCTGGAGTCCCGAAAGTGAACAACAAATCTGTCTGCAAATGTAGTCTGGATTCGTAAAGAATCAGCAAGTCTTCCAGGTATACGAGGCATCGCACGCCCAAATTTGCGGATGTGTGCCCTCACTGGTTACAGTAGGTTCGCGAGCACCACGGAGTCGTAAACTGCCGTGTTTGTCCTCACCATCGGGATCGGAGGAAAACTTCGGCAGTCCAGGGCAACGGTTACCGACAAGCGTGCGTCCTTGAGGTCTAGATGTGTAAACCAGTCGTTATCGCCTAGGAGGTCTTGTAGAAGACGAATTTCCTCTATCTTGCAGCATTTTTATACCATGTAGGAGTTCCATTGATGTAGTCTCCTGGCTTCTTCTTGACCAGGAAAAATTTGTTGGGGAAGCCTTCCCCTCCGTTGCGTGTTGAATTGCGCACCTCCTGAAGAGGGTGCAGATTTTCTTGTCCACGAGGCGTTCCTGTTCTGCCAGCGTGCGTAATGGAGGTGAAGGGGCGACCTGTACGGCTGTGATAAAACTCTATGACATAACCTTGTACTGTCTGGAGAACCCAGGTGACTTTGGTAGTCGTCTCCCAATTCTGTATAACAGAGACAGGTTGCCGGTCATAATATTGGAAACAGTTAGTTATGTAGGTTGACACACTAGTAGATGAAGCGGATGGGTTCAGACTTGTTTTAGCGAGGTCTGGGTTTAGTGTGGTGAATAAATTCACGTGTTTTTTGAGTACTGCAATGAACACTACGTCGAATAGTAGGCCTTGTGCTTTTGGGCCGAATACTTGTCGTTCCTAGGTCCAATAGTGTGTTGTCGATGCGGCCCAGTACAGATTTACGTCTGTCGGCGCATAGTGCGTCATTTACGTTGCCCAGGAGGCATATCGAGCATTGAGACCATTCTTTGGAGGTGGTAGGGTTGAGTTGTGTACCCTGGGGCAACTCGGTCTTGAGGCGTGCGCATCCTTCCATCCCCCGAGGGTTGTGCAGCCAATAGTGTTCGTCCAGGAACGTTCCGTCTTCGGCTACTCTGGTTTAGTGCCGCTACAGTTATCTCTGCCTCAGCCGCCGTCACGGAGTAAGGTTTCCCTAACTTACTTCGAGGAAGTGTGGGGAAGGTCTTGCCGTTCCATTTCCTCAGACGGTGAGCTGTCTTCGTGTCGCTCATCTACCATGTCCAAAGTACGTGGTGGGTAATAGTCTTTTTTGTCGGAAGATTGTGGCGGACGGGGTTTGGATTCCCGGTGTTCCGCCTATTTGGTCTGTTCGATGGGCATCTTGCCCTTGACCTTAGTGGCAGGGGGGCTGGAGCCCTTCCCTTGCCGTTTTGACTTGAAGGCTTGTGGGCCTGAGGTCTCCATCAAGCGGTGTGGGGTAGAGTTCATAACAGAACCTTCTCCACTGAGGCCGTTACTGTGGCGTTTATCATTGTCTCGAAATCTTGGGAACGTTGAGAGTGTCCACCATGACTCGTTCCCGTCCTGTTGGGAGATAGTGTGGGGGTCAGCACGTAGGGGTGTTAGACTCCTGGTAGAACTGGGGATCACCCAGGTAAAAAGAGGGGTCACCTCTATTAGTTTAATCTGGCTACTGAGAGCCGTGGTGCAGGCGCGACTGCCTGGTAGTGGTGTCGGTCTGGCTAGCCGGGTTCACCACAAATGTACGCCAGAGCTGTATGCAGGGTTTTAACTACACAGGCTTACTATATAGGCGCATGGGGCCTGTCTCCATAAGGTCTGCAGCCGCAGGACCCATGTCTATTAGGCTGGGTTCATCCCAGGTGGTGTGCCATGGTAACCCAGAGGACACCCATATTATACTTATTGGCACCTTACAAGCATTGCATGCATATCTGGGAGTCATCCCAGGTGGTGTGTCATGAAAAATTACCCAGAGGACACCCACGTTCCATATGTACACTAGGCACAGAAAATATACATATATGTATCCCTGTGAAGGTTACACCGCAATACACTCAATTTTCTTAGTGATCCTGCCATCAAATCGCATCCGGCATGGTACTGTTGCTTTAATGTAAAACTGACAGGCAGTGTTTAACCCCTTAAAGACACATGAGATGTGCGACATGTCATGATTCCCTTTTATTCCAAAGTTAAACATCCATAGTTAAGGGTTAAACATCCATATATGTCTGTAGTAATCAGTGGTAAAGTTGAGGCGTAGGCCTCCATGCATATGATCGGGGTTCACCCCGGGTGGTGTGCCATGGTAACCCAGAGGACACCCACATCAAAGGTAATGGTCTGTCAGTGACCTTGCATGCATATCTGGGGGGTCACCCCAGGTGGTGTGCCATGGTAACCCAGAGGACACCCACATCAAAGGTAATGGTCTGTCAGTGACCTTGCATGCATATCTGGGGGGTCACCCCAGGTGGTGTGCCATGGTAACCCAGAGGACACCCACATCAAAGGTAATGGTCTGTCAGTGACCTTGCATGCATATCTGGGGGGTCACCCCAGGTGGTGTGCCATGAAAAAATACCCAGAGGACACCCACATAAATTTGCACCGTCAGGTACAGTAATATAATATGACCCTCTGTAGGGTACAATAATATAATATAATATGCCTTTTGTAGGGTACAGTAGCATAATATGCCCTTCGTAGAGTACAGTGATATAGTTGATCTTGATATAGGTACAGTATATGTTTTGTATAACGACTGTGATATTGTATGGCTTCACAATAATACATAGATTGTGTGCCTGCTCATGAGAATAAAAAATAATAATTGTAAATAATTTTTTGCCAGTATGCCGTCTGATCCTGAGGAGATTATAACCATGTATAGTATAACCCTAATTGGGGTATAGTAGCTGATATGACCCTAAGCAGGGCCTAGAGACATAAAGGTCTGAAGCTGGCAAAAAAGGGGGGGGAATGTTTGTCTCTTTAATGCATGCATTTATAATAGATAGGCAGCACAGCAGGCAGGCACTGGGCAAATATATATATTGAAAGGCAAAAATCCACTGTAACCTAATACCCTCCCTTAGTACATACTAGGGAGGGTATAAAGATGTGGAGCCCAGCGGTCGGGTGAGTTACCGATCCGCCGGGCAAGCGGGGAAGGCGGCCGTCCGGTATCTCGCGAGCCGCGAGATCCAAGATGGCCGCTGCCCGCGTGTGAAGTAGCGCCGCGATCGACCGCTCGGCGCCGGAATGACGAGGGAACGCAGTTCCCAGTCCCCCTCCACCCGTCCCCTTGCCGGCCCCACAAAAGGAAAAACGTTAGCCGGCCCGCGGCGCGCGGCACTGACAGCCGTTGCTCGCGGGTACCGGTAGTGAAAAGCAATAGGGGCCCAAAAGAAAACTGCAGGGACAGGGAGAAGGGAACAGCGAAAGTAAAAACTAAATAAATAAATTAATTAAATGAAATAAGTAGATGAAATAAATAAATTAGCTAAATAAATAAATTAACTTAGGTAAAAATAGAACAATACCATCCAAAATACAGAGAAACAAACAATATATGTAAGCAATTGCCAGGGAGGCAAAATACTCTGACCTGATGTTGGCTGGAGCAGCAAAGAAAGAGGAAGTGATGTCATAGACAGGGCCTTTTATGGGCATTATATCTTTTTTCTGATTGGTTGTTTATGTTACTATGCTGCTGGAGTTTTGAGTAAAGAAAGATACGCAAATATGAAGCCTCCTGTCATGTGGTAAAATTGCCCTCCTACAGAACAGGAACATCGCACCCACAATCCCAGTTTTTCTTTGTCCTGTAAAATATATTACAACACCAAATCCCCAGAAACATTTACTGTAGTTGTTTGTTTTTTTGTTGTTTTTTATTTTTCCCTTATTGTAGGGAAGTTCAGCTGCCAATTGGTTACGATTTTATTTATATGTAATTATTTTCTTTCTTACAATTTTGTCTGAGCATATTTTCAAAGAAATGCCATCTGGTTCAGCGTGCTTTCAGTTTGGTAGATTGGGAATGAAGTGAACCTTGGGAGTTTTATGGGCAAGACAACTGAGCAGAATGAAATGGGCACATTTGCTACAATAAATTTAGCATTTAGCGAACAGGCCCGTATTTGCCAAATTCCTTTCAGTCCTTTAAAGGTTTTTCCGCCAGCATTACAAATCTGGTTCTATACAGCAGTTTCTAAGCATGCTGTATATATTTTTATTTATTAATTCACTAGATGTTCCTTATATCATTCTAAATTAAATAACATATCCATTTGTATAGTAACCTGCCCACTGAATCCGCTTTGTGTAATACCTTTTAATTTACTGATAATAAAGCCTTTCCTCTCTAACTCTACCCTCTCCATAGGATCCATACTTATAATGCTTCCCTGTTGCCGTTTATAGTGATTCCCTACAGTTCTTTCTACTGCTCCACATCATTTTTCCCATAAACTTGTTTTTTGCGTCATATAATCTTTACATGTTTGTCTTCATTTTCTAGGCTCGCTAATGTAAATATTTTAATTCCTTTTACCACTGCAGATGCCACAAAGCTCATGAGGTCTCCTGTCAGCGAAAAGGATTAATCGTCGTGGCCTAATTTAGTAAAATACTATTCCAAGTGTTCACCACACTTCTTCCCTCATTATTCAGGATCAACTATATTCACCAGGGTCCCACTGTACAGAAAAAAAGCCCCTTCTCCATTATTCCAGCAGTCAGCTGTATGGTTCGACAAGTAAAACCTATTAATTTATTTGTGTTTTCTGCCCGTTGCATAGGGGGGGGGGGATAGGGGACAGACATTACTATATACAAAATTTTTATTTTATTTTTTTATAGTTGCTTTTGTGCAATTAGATAGAATAGAGACACACTAAACTTTGTGGTGAACTAAAAATCTCAGTAGCCTTAAAGGAACACACTCCAATCACCACAACCACTACAACCCACTGTAGGGATTCTAATGGTAGGAATTGACTGGTGCCAACCAATACTAAATAGTAGTTTTAGTACAGTTTGTCAACTTACCTGAGTCTCACGCGTACTAATGCTGCATCTGTTATCCTGTGGCGTAAGAAGCTGATTGTCTCAATAAAATAAAGCAAGTCTGATTCAGAACCGTAATCTCTGGCTAAGAGCGCTCATCTAATGTTTACATTGCGTGAGTGTAGGGACAGTCTATTTGAACCAGACTCCCTACTTTAGGCAGTAGTGGTTCTGATATTTATAATTTCTCTTTAAACTGGGTAAAATTACTTTGGACATGTACAAAAATGGTAAAATGGTCTGAACAGGCAGAATTACTATAATTTTACTAGCGTTAGATCAAGTTTTTTTGTTTTGTTTTCCTAGTTCTTTTGTAATCAGCCTCTGAAACTACTTGGAAATATTGTGGTGTCAAGATATTGCCCTAGATTTCAAATTCGTACAGGAATGGGAGAAGTGTTATCTATACATTTTCACATTCATGCATGGCGAGAAAGGGGTGGAGGGAATAAGCAGAATATTAATTCTCTAATGAATACATTTATCCACGTACTATTAAGAAACAAAATCCATATTGCAGCTAAATGGAAATACACCTATTATAGCTTTCAAGCAAGTGCACGACATATTGATTAATGAATTGTTATGGAGCACAGTCAGTGGTATGTAGTAGTACATGACTGATTTGCAGAATCCGTGGTAATCCACCAGCTATGGTGGGGACAGACTCGACTATCTGAATAAGCTATAACTTACCCAATATTAAAACAATCAATGGGGTTGTAAGACTTTTTTTTTTGTAGGATACTAATGATGAAAAGGACTGTACTTAAATTAAGCCTCATGTCTTTTTGAACTCAGTTGTTTAAAGGGTTATTCCAACTTTTTGAAGTGGTCATAGTGGTAGGAGTCTGGAAATGTAGTGTTTTAGCTTGTAATGCTGCACATCCAGCGATATTGGCAACTGTGTGCCAATGGGTAGTTGCACCTCCAGCTTCTCTGAGAAGCCTTTGATTGAGTCTTGGCGTGGCTACCGAGATGTCAGCTTTGCCCAGAATAGGATTAAGGGGAGTAATAACTTTGTTTCAAATGCTCTTTGACTGTTTTTTTTTTTGAGAAATCCTTTACAGTTGCACTATAGCTCATTGTAGATGTTACGGCGCTATGGTTTGGGTGCAAAACCTTTGTTTTTTGTCACATTGTTTTCGGCAAAATAATTTCACCAAAGAATGTTAAGTATAACTCTGCATTATTAAAATAAATAAAAATGGGGTGAATAATCATTCGGTCTGTCAGACCACATTATAATATATAGGAATGGCCAAATACTTAAAATCCTTCCCTGAGACTGCAAATCCACAAGGCAGACTACTATAAAGTTGCCGTCTAAACTCAAATGAGACATCCACAGCAATTACTTAATATTCTCTGTGAAATAGCACCCAGATTATTTATAATGGTTTGGTAGCTTGTAAATGAAAGAACAAACAAACAAATATATTGGCACTAAAGGCTGCAAATCTAAATCAATGTTGCATGAAAGCTAACAAATGATAAGATGAAATCCAACTATAATGGTTAGTGTTACTTTGCAGGCATTTATGTAGCTATGCAGTAATATGTGTAATTAGTACAATAGAATAAACAAACATAAAAATTAATATTCTATAGAACTTCTGACTTGTAAGTTTTATAAAATACACTTATCCTCCCCCCACCCCTCCACAGCTCCCAAAATACTTGCCTGATCAGTTTAAAATAAACTTCCACAAATTTTCCGTATTGAGGCAAGCATGTGTTTTTTTTGTATGTATCTATTTAAGTAACCGGCTGTGTACAACATATTAGTAGACTATGGTTTTGTACATGGTACTCACATCAGCGTGTATCAGAGCTCAGTGAAGTGGTCTGGGTGCACTGTCCCTGTCCCCTTAATCCTTCAATTGTAATTATTGCATTTATTGAAAAACTGCAATAATTACCTTGCAGGATTAACTCCACCTCTAGTCGCGATGTACCAGAGAGCCCCTAGAGTCGCTTCTGGGTCCTTAGCGGACATTTGGTCTGCTGACGCTGAACGTCCTCACAATTTGCAGGAGGACATCCAATGTCAGCTAAAACCTTATTGGAAAGCACTGATTCAATGCTTTCCCAAGGGGAAGTCCTAATGACATCTCTCCATGCGCATTAGGTGCCCCCGCCAACGTCAAGCAGAGCCTGACCCAGAGGGACATTTATGCTGGAATTAGTTAAGTGACAAGTGGGACAACCTAGGAGTGCAAATTGTTAGTAAAAGTAAATAAGTGGTCAATGGAACAAATAAACAAGTTTTAATAAGAGGATATAAATTATGCCAAGAGTTTAAAGGAATACTACAACTTTAGCTTAATGAAGCAGTTTTATTGTATAGATCATGACCCTGCAGTCTCGCTGCTCAATTCTCTGCCCATTAGAAATTCAATCACTTTGGCTATGTAGCCCTGGTTATAATGACAGTCTACAAGAAAAAGATAATTAAATCGGATCTTACATCACAGTGTGTTTATTTTACATGTGCCAATAGTTGACCCACATCCTGTGTGAGTGGGGGCTTGTATAGACCCCATCAACTCCTACAAAAACCGGCTTACTAATATTGGCCTTCTGACTTGCTGGTTTCTTACAGAAAAAAAATCAAATCCATAAGCATGATTTTTGAAACACACCTGGCAAAGAACATATAATGTTTTTCTTGAAGGGAATCTTTCACTTCTGTTGACAACTGACAGGGAGCCAAAATATAACTACTCAGTTCCAGGAAGGATAAATATAGTGATGCTGATTTCTATATCTATTTTTCACAATTATTATTATTTTTTATTTTTTTATTTCACAACTCTATTGGTTAAATGTAGGAGGATAAAAAATGCTAGGAAGTGACAGCTGACTTTTTTTTTAAAAATACTGACAACAGACTTCAAATTAAAATCTCCAAGAAAAAAAAATCCAGAAATATAACCCGACTACTATATCGTATAAACCTCCTTGGTAGCCGTTGAGATTTAGGTACTTATGTGATCTTATACCAATAATTTGGCTGTTGAATCTCCTGATAATAAAACAGGCTGGACATCAAATGCCAAGTCATAACTTAGGTGGTAGCATATGCATCAACACCATAAAATTCATGTCTACACGCTCAGAATTCTAAATTTGTGATCTGTTAAAGCAAGCATGTCAAGCTCAAAGGCTACCACGGGCCAAATAAACCAGGTTTAAGTTTGTGGGACGCAAAAAAAAGGCCAACACAAACTAAAATTACTTGTATCATTCTCATGCAAACAATATGTAATCCTGGATACATATAATAATTTACTCAAAAGTTTCACTTCAAGTTACTTACTATGCCCTCCCAATCTAATGCACAGCTTCCCGCAGCCCCACCCCCCACTCTAATACACTGCCCTCCCTCTCCTTCTCCCCCAATTTCACACTGTCCCCCTCGCACCACTATAATACACTGCCCTCCATCTCCTCCCCCTCCCCCCCAATTTAATACACTGCCCTCTCCCCAATTTAATACTCTACACTACAGGAAGGTTCCCCCAAGCCCCTTTCCCCCTACCTTAAGCTGTTTTCCAGTCCAGTCCTGCATGATATCCTCTGCTCAAGCAGGCCACGCACTCCTCTAGCACTGTGGGCAGCAGGAAAGGGAGAGTGACTGGCCTGCTCTGCGCACTGTAGCGCTGCTGCACAGTCGCTGGATATGACTTCATAAGATGGAGAATGTGATTATCCACGGCCCACGGGAGGGTCACAGGACAAAGCAGCCGCAGGGCAGGCAGCCTACCGGACAATTTCCCAGTATCACGAGTCTTGCCCTGCGCCGCAAAGATACCCATTGTGGGCCGCATGTTTGACATGCTTGTGTTAAAGGAACTAAACTGGTTAGATCTCCAATCTAGACAACTTCACAATTCACTGTTCTTTTGCTATCCTTATCACTTCAATGGTAAATGTCAACGCTAACTGTTCATCGTGCTGTATGTTAATTTTGCGGTGGTTTCCTTTCCCCTCATCGTTTGTTTTCAATTTCATGCTGCAGGCTGCCTTTACGCTCCATGCACATATATAATATCTTTAAAGGGACACTATAGTCACCTGAACAACTTTAGCTTAATGAAGCAGTTTTGGTGTATAGAACATGCCCCTGCAGCCTCACTGCTCAATCCTCTGCCATTTAGGAGTTAAATCCCTTCGTTTATGAACCCTAGTCACACCTCCCTGCATGTGACTTGCAGAGCCTTCCATAAACACTTCATGTAAAGAGAGCCCTGTTTAGGCTTTCTTTATTGCAAGTTCTGTTTAATTAAGATTTTCTTATCCCCTGCTATGTTAATAGCTTGCAAGACCCTTCAAGAGCCTCCTGTATGTGATTAAAGTTCAATTTAGAGATGGAGATACAATTATTTAAGGTAAATTACATCTGTTTGAAAGTGAAACCAGTTTTTTTTTTCATGCAGGCTCTGTCAGTCATAGCCAGGGAAGGTGTGGCTAGGGCTGCATAAACAGAAACAAAGTGATTTAACTCCTAAATGACAGTGAATTGAGCAGTGAAATTGCAGGGGAATGTCCTATACACTAAAACTGCTTTATGTAGCTAATGTAATTTAGGTGACTATAGTGTTCCATTAAGGAACCATCAGAAATTAAATTACGAACCTCCTGAAAACATTTGCCTTTTTGTATCAAATTACAGGAAGCGTTTTGAATGGCCACTCCTTGAAACACCTTATCTAGAAGAGATATATACACACAGGTTGTCAAAAGGTAAAAAACATTCCAATATGTTTGAGAATGTAGTAGATATAATATTCGATGGACGCATATAGTGTTTGCATACCAACTGGATTATATCTTGAATATGTTGGAGTTTAAAAACAAAGAATATCATAGTGCAGTCATTCATGACTGAAAATTAATAAAAGCATTAAATACCCACATGTAAACAAACATTTGCATAACGTATACTGCACTTTAGGAGTATTAAAACATTCTTTTGGCCCCCGGGCTGAAGCTGGAACCATTTGTCACTTCTATACAGACGAGAATGCAGATTGTACAACCACATCCAGAAGAACAAGTTAGGTCTCTCAGTTCCCAATATAAGAGGCAATATGGAAGCAGTATCCTTGTTTCTTTCCTCAAACCATTTTCGTCTTATGACTTCAGGGAGAGAGATCTCCACACCACACCACTGGCCTTAAATAGTCTTCTAATTATACTTAAACACTTGTTGATTGGAACAAGCAAAGTTTCCAGGATTTGTTTGCGACAAAGATTGCACAATGTCTGCACAATCCTTAGTCGTTCTTATTGATGACATGGCTTGTACGTTAAAAATGCCTGAATATATAAACCAATTTACAGATAAGTATAAGATATTGAGATGGGGAACACTTCTCTTCAAAGTTTTAATGTAACTTGTGGGATGAAATCTGTTTTTCCCCACTGGAGGGCAGCAAAGTATCCATCTGTATCAAGAGATGTACTGAAAATAATTCTGCTTTAGAATGGGTGACATACAGGTACTTATAGCAGCCTTACTATTTCAGTAGATTAATTGAAAGCTGCCATACTTATAGTGCCAAAACTTTATGCAGAGCCTGTGCCCCAAACAGCATTCTTATGTTTGCTCTCAGGACTCAGAGCTACCACGTCTTGCAGCCAAAGCCTTATGCAGAGGTAACATCTACCTCTCTTTCCTATAGTATTACTGTTAGACAGAAAACTATTGTACCTTCCATGTTCAACTCTTGTTAAATGTTTTTTTTGTCGCTGTCCGTTATTGCATTTAGTCTTCTTAATCTATGTTCACCATATATGACTTCCGCCTATCTACTCTCTCTCATTCCCTCATATATTGAAATCTCAAATGTTTTCTCATCGGCTTTTTTTCCTTTTTTTTTTTTGTTCACCTTTATTATCTGCATGCCTATCCACCCATGCCTGGTGTTTTATCTAACCCCAGACTACCACACAGTCAGCACACTACCTGCAGCCAAGCTCCCGTTCAGCTGAATGCTGCTGGAGGAAAGCTTGCACGTTGTCAGACTTTCTCCATTATAAATTCATCCTGCGTTCATACAACGCAGCCCTGACCCTTGCTAAACAATCATACTTGTCCACTCTCATTTAGTTCATACTTCCACAATCCCAGGCGTTTTTGAAACGTTCAACTCTCTTCTTCACCCTGCTGAGGCCACCCTTTAAACTAACCTTTCAGGCAATAGCCTTGCATGCTGCTTTATTGACAAGATTGAACAGGTAAGGAAAGAATTCTCCCCCTTTACTCTGCTCTCTCAACTGCACTTAGAGCGTGCCTTTCCTACCCATCAGGCTGTCTACTGACCAGAAGATATCTGCGCTTCTCCTTTTCGTCTCTCTTCCTAAGTCTCCTTGACCTCTCTGCTACTTTTGGTATTGTTGATCATGTCCACGTCCAACGTGCAAGTATGTCTACTTTATAAAAATATATACTATATATACTTTAATGATGGTAACATTAACTGGTGGGTGCAAAAATATGTCAAACTGAAGATATACCTATATATCAAGTTGAAAAACAGACATGTACAAGTTCTGATTGTTGCCTTTTGGCCCCCAAATAACCCAGCAACCCTATACATGGGGGGTATCCCTGTACTCGGGAGATGTTGCTGAACATATTGGGTTGTTGTTTGGCAGTGACACATAACAGGATCTGTTAATTTATGCCTAAAGTACAATGTGTGTGACAAAGAAACAAAAAAGATTACTACCCAAAAGTTTGACAAAGGCTGGTGGTAGAATTCAGTGCATGAAAAGTGTTAAAATACCACCATTTAAAATACCCTGGATTGTCTACTTTTCAAAAATATATGGTTTGATGGGGGTAAAATACATTGGCTCAAATGGGACATGGGCGCCGGTTGATTTACATGTCAAAGTTGGGAAACTGATAAGCGCACTTTCCAAACGTGGCCTTTTAGCCCCCAAAGAACCCGACCGGCCTATGCATGGGTGGTATCACTGTACTCAGGAGATCTTGCTGAACACACATTGGGGTGTTGTTTGGCAGTAACACATAACCGGATCTGTTAATTCATGCCTAAAGTACAATGTGTGTGGAAAAAAACTGAAAAAAATTTACTACCTCATTGTTTGACAAAGCCTGGTGGTAGAATTAGTGCATGGAAAGTGTTAAAATACCACCATGTGAAATACCCTATGTTGTCTACTTTTCAAAAATATATGGTTTGATGGCGGGTAAAATACATTGGCCGGCTTCAAAAATGTCCCAAATAGGACAACAACCCGACGCGCCTATACGTGGGGGAATCCCTGTACTCGGGAGATGTTGCTGAACACATATTGGGGTGTTGTTTGGCAGTGACACCTAACAGAATTTATACCTGAATTGCAATGTATGTAAAAAAAATAAAATAAAAAAATAAAAACTACCTATGCAAAGTTGGCAAAGGTTTGTGATAAAATGGCTGCATAGAAAGTATCAAAATATTCTTAGATGATTACCATGGGTTATGTAGTTTAAGAAAAATATATACATGTAAGGTGTTTTTTGGAGATTGATGACAACAGTGTTACAATGTCACTATTAATACATTTGAAAAATTTACATTTTGAAACAGCAATTTCCTACTTGTACTTATAGCCCTATAACTTGCAAAAAAACATAATATTCGTCGCTGAAACCTCAGTGTGGGGCTGGACCGTGATGGGCCCACTGACCCAACCCATGGGCAACCTAGTTCTCCTTTGAAACAGCCTTCTGTCCCCTAGGTAAACCCCCAGGTACAAAATGATGGTGGAGGGATAGTCTTAATTCGGGTCTCTACAGGTTACCTTTCACACACCTCGTTTACACATAGGTGCCCTCGTCCACAGACCATCATTCCTTGCTATTTAACTGCCCTTGCTCCCCCAGGAAAAAGGCTGCACTAGCTTTCATAAAGTAAGTATTAAAGAAAAAAAAATTGTAGAACTTTAAAACCAAATTATAAAAAGCAGCTTGTGTCAAACGGTCTGTGTATCCAGGACTCAGTCTCCAACGCAACCCATCTGCCAGGCCGGGTGGTTTATGGAGGGTCTTGGCTCTTATCCTGATCAGCTCGTTTCATACTGGGGGTGGTTTTGGGTGGATCTGCATTCGCCTCGTGGAGGTGGCAATGGTAGGGTGCGCAAGAGACCCCACAGGTCCTCACCAGCCGACAGTGTTAACACAGAGTCTCCATGGGGCACCACCAAAGTACCTGCTGGCCCCCACTGATACCGGCTACCCTGTTCTTTCAGCTTCTTTGTGGTTGGTAGGAATCTTTGTCGCTCTATCAGGATGGAGAACAGCAAATCAAAAATTCTTGCACCGTCCCTGGCCATATCCAGCCTAATCCACCTTTAAAGGACCACTCGAGGCACCCAGACCACTTCAGCTTAATGAAGTGATCTAGGTGCCTGGTCCTTCTAGGGTTAACCCATTTTTTCATAAACATAGTTTCAGAGAAACTGCTATGTTTATGAATGGGTTAAGCCTTCCCCTATTTCCTCTAGCGGCTGTCTCATTGACAGCCGCTAGAGGCGCTTGCGTGCTTATCACTGTGATTTTCAGCTCTTGCCGCGCGTGCGCATTCAGCCGACGGGGAGGAGGAGAGCTCCCCGCCCAGCGCTGGAAAAAGGTAAGTTTTAACCCCTTTCCCCCTTCCAGAGCCGGGCGGGAGGGGGTCCCTGAGGATGGGGGCACCCTCAGGGCACTATAGTGCCAGGAAAATTAGTGTTTTCCTGGCACTATAGTGGTCCTTTAAAAACAGCCTGTTCATGCTCTTGTCATTTCTGTCATTGATTAATGTAGTTCTCTTCTAATTGGTCTTCCCAGAAGCTGTACTGCCTCTTTAAAGTTTGAATGAATTCTGTCGGCAGGCTGATTTTACTCTCCTTGCCCATCTGTAAACCCTTACATTGGATTCCCGTACCCTATAGGAGTCATTTGTACTGATTACTAATTTGTAGGTAAGCCCTTGCTTGGTCTCTCCGCTCTATTATTGACCTTCCCCTTGTCTGCTGCTTTTACCCTTACTGCTAATTTACACTTTCAGGAATTCTCGTGGGCAGTTCTTTTCCTTTTGGAACAGCCTACCTACCCCCATCAGAGTCTCCCATAGCCTTTAATCAATTAAGAAGCCCCTCAAAGCTCGTCTCTTCAGAAAAGCTGATTGCCTACCAACTTCTATTTCACAAATCTGTCTCTTGCTCTCTCTTAATGGGCCATACTCCACTCTCACATTCCATTTCTGCTACTTTCCCACCTTGTCGATGGGAAAGCCTTGATGTTCTTCCTACTGTTTTTTATTTTTATTTTTTATACTCCACATCTTCTAGACTGTAAGCTCATTTGAGCCGGGTTCTCATCAACCTACTGTTTCTGTAACATTTTGTAATTGTCTTATTTATTGTAAAATTTTCCCCCTTTTTATAATAATGTAAAGCAATGCAGAATAAGTTGACGCTCTACAAATGCTAATTATAATAGTAGTGCCTGAATATTGTCTTAGCTTATGAGTAAGAACCTAAATGTATCAAACATAAGGAAATGTATTTCATCTATACTATACAATTTACAGTATAGAGATTAAAAAAGTATTCACTTTTTTTTTTTTTTTTTGCTTACTAATGGTAATATGGTTTGTGTGTTTATTTAGTAACTCAGTTTCATTTAAATGTTTACTGTTATTCCTTACAAAAAAAAAAAAATAGTGTAGTAAATAAAGAGGTATAAAATATGAGTGTCCAAAATGGTAAATGCTACCATTTTTTTCTTTTCAATTTATTTGTTTTCTATGTGTTCTAGGATCTTTTACTGACCTTTTCACAAGTGTTGGAATATTCTGGTTGCTTGGAGATGGATTGAGATAATCTGCTTCGGCTTGATATGTCAGCTTGTTCCCTAGAATGCCATTATGCCCTCGGTTCATTGCTAGAACCCTTAATATATTATTCTGTTTTTCTGTATGAATGCATTATCATGGAATGTACCTTCACCTAATCACTAAGGCCTATTTTCTTAAGAGTCCTGTTCAAATTCATAGTGGATTCAGCCTCCACTAACAATGACTTATTTTCAATTCTAAGGCAATTTATTATCTAATGAACTAATATTTTTTTTTTTTTAAATAACAAGCTACATTAAAGGAACCACTCTAGGGTCAGGAATACAAACCTGTATTCCTGACCCTGTAGTGTTAAAACAACCATCTAGCCCTTCCCTAAATAAAGTAAAATCATACTTTTATTCCAGTCTGTTGGCTCTGCCCCGATCTTCCTGTTTGGCTAAAAACTGAAGTGATAATCTGAGCCAATCACAATGCTTTGCCCTAGGATTGGCTGAGCTTGTTAAGGAGGCAGATCAGGGTCTGAGCCAGCACAATCCAATCAGAGCCATGGCCAATCAGAATCTCCTCATAAAGATGCATTGAATCAATTAATCTCTACGAGGAAAGTTCAGTGTCTGCATGCAGAGGGAAGAGATACTGAATGGCAGTACTGCACAATGTGCAATACTGCCCCAGGAAGCACCTCTAGTGACCAGTGGAGGTACCCCTAGACTATAATGTAAACAATGCATTTTCTCTGGGGAAAAAAACAGTGTTTACAGCAAAAAGCCTGATGGAAATATTTATACTCAACAGAACAAATACAATAACGTGGTTTTCTAATGATTAGTGTCCCTTTAATGAAACAACGTAAAGATATTCTACCTGTGCTCCACTCTCAACTCTCATGGGCAGCTACCTATACTTAAATGATCAGCTACAATGTAAAATCAGAACAAACAGTGGATTAAATGTGTACTGTCTGTAAACTGTGTGTGTGTGATGAATTGGATCTCAAGGCTATTGTCTTCTATTTGCTGCTATATTAGCCCAGCCAATTTATTGATATGCATATCAGCAGTACACCAACTAGTGTGCCAATGATGCTGTTCAAACGACCACTATGGGAACCCAGACCACTTCATCTAAATTAAGTCTGGATGTAGGGGTCCTGTTCTTTTAGTCCTACATTGCAGTTTGTTTTTTCACAGATGCAAAAATATTTTGTTTGCCGAAAAAAACATGCCTCTAGTGACTTTCTTTCTGGCAGACTAGAGATTCACTTGTTTATGTGAATTTAAACGTCAAATACTGATCATAGGGAAGCTTTGAATGCAGTGCTTCCCTACGAGTATATGATTGGGATAATAGCATATGCCATGTATTGGACGCCAAAACAAAGCTGCTACAGCCCCTAGGAAGATGTACTGGGAGGCGCAGCCAGTGGCTGGACAGAGTGCGCCACGGTGTTGAAAAAAGGTTAATTTAACCTTTCCAGTGGTGGATGCTGAATCTAAATGCTGAGGGGCAAACTATAGCATTAGAAATAAATGTTTGTATACCGAATGCTATAGTGTTCCTTTAAAAAAAGAATATAACTATTTATTTGAAAAGATGAAATGTGACTCACATTTGACGTGGAGTACAAGAAAACTTAAAATGCCATTAATTTAACAAGCATTACTCTTCCATTCACCTGAAATGTAATATATTTAATCCTGTTTTGTAAAGACACTGATCTGCCGACTCTGACCTTGCTTTTATTTTTACATACACACACGTATATAAATATATATATATTTTTCTTTTTTTTTTTTTTGCAAGAAATTTATTAAGACTGCACCAGACTTCAAGGTCAGAAAAAATACAGAGGCAGGATTTATTCAGTTGCAAGATTTAATTATAAGAAGAAAAAGTTACTGTTCAAGATAGAGAATATTGTAATGTGAAGCAGTTGAAATCGGGACATTGGGCTATTCCTTAGTTCTGTCCTGCAGCCATACATGTGGTGTTGATTGAAACCATCCAGTTTGTGCATTCTTTAGAGGTGATAATGAGGCATGGGTATTAATGCCCTAACCTTGGCACTGCAAGAGGTTTGTGCACTGTATTGCCTGTGAGATTCTGACAGCAAAGTTAGCTAGCACTGGGCATGGTTATGTCTGCTCTGTTGCTGTAACTTATCTGCTGAGTGCTGGTGGAGAGTTATAAAACATTGCCCTCCTACCACCACCTCACAAAATTATAAAGTGTCCCATTCACTATATGGTCAAACAAAAATTATATCCAAATTCCTATTCCTTATGATACTTGCCCTTGCAAATGATGTGGAGTCTAACACAGGTGCCCCAGCTAATTTTAGTGCTAATCTCCCCACTCAAAAAGGCCTCTCTTTTGTGCACTGCAACATCCGTAACTTGCTCCCTAAACTGGATGCACTACAAGCCTGGTGTTCCCATTACAAACCAAAAATCATTGTGCTCGCGGAATCATAGTTAACGACTCAAATACCAGACTCCGCCATTGCCGTACAGGGTTATTCATGTTTTAGAAATGACAGAGCAAAGAGAGGAGGAGGCATTGCTATTTATGTTGACAAGTCCATAAAATGTACTTCTTTAAAAAAAACTATAGCTCCCCTTCTGCCTTCGATTTCCTTTCTGGCACAATTGAGACCCCTTTCAGTAAAACTAGCATTGTTGCTGGAATCTACCGCCCACCTAGTTCTCCGGTGCACTCCCTTTCTGACATAACCCAACTCTTTAGTGAAACTGTAGCTCAAAACCAAAAAAGTGAACTGTTGGTTTTTGGAGATTTTAATATTGATTGGCTGAATCATAAAAATAATAAATCATGTATGCGGTTTAAGACTTTGCAGCTAACACAATTAATTTCCTCCCCAACTCGCATTAATATTAAAAGCCAGAACCATACCTTGATAGATTGGATTCTCTCCAGTTGTCCTGAGAGAATCCAAGAGGCGGGCGTTCTCCCTAACAGTTTTAGTGACGACTGTCTAGTGTACTGCATATGCAAAATAAAGGCCACTAAATCCTCTCCCAAGATTATAATTACCAGGTCTTTCAAAAAATGTAATCTTGAATCATTTTTAAATGATTTCAAGAACATACCATGGCACAGATTATGTCTAATACCAGATCTAGACTCTGCAATTGCATTTTTTTCAGTCTGAGCTCTTGCGTGTTTGGAATTTGCATGCTCCTCTGCGTAAAAAGTGCGACTAAAAGGGACACACCTGCCCCTGGGTTACAGCTGACCTCATTCAAATGTACCAGTTTATAGATTCACTGTGGTCAAAGTTCAAGCGTGCTGGCTCCATGAACGATCACTGTACTTAGACAATGGCGAAAAGCACAAAACAAACAAAAATGGCAAAGACCCAATATTTTTGTGAAAATCTGAACAACCTATAAAACCCAAGAAAGTTATGGAAAAATCATAAGTAGCATACAAACCCCACAATACACTCCCAACCCTCCACTGTCAAAATGGACAACCAAACACTGATGTAGCAAATGCCTTTAATAATTATTTTGTTGGATGTGCTACCACCCTATTTACCAAGATAACAAATGACACTCATTTTCAGACCGCAAGTAAAGATCAGGCCCTGTCAAAATCTTCAAAATCCTCATAAAGAGAAATTAAATTTTAGACCTGTACCTGTTAGTGTCGTTAATAAACATCTTCATTTAAAAATGAAAAACCAATGTTGACCAGCTCAAATCCCAGCAACGTTGCTGAAGCTCAGTGCGTCAGCGATTGCTAAACCTGTCACTACCCTTATCAAGGAATACCTGGTGTCAGGATACATACCCAAACTTTGGAAGACTGCAAAAGTTGTACCTATCCATAAAAGTGGTGACAATACTTTGGTATCTAACTATCGCCCGATATCATTGCTCCCTGTATTGTTAAAAATCTTGGAAAAATGCGCCAACACGCAACTATGTGAATATTCTCAATGATCAAATTATCTGGCTTTCGGCAACTTCGACTGCCCTCTTAAAAGTTTGCAATGACATCCAAATTGGCATGGAACAAGGAGCCTTACCTGGAGCTATTTTCCTTGATTTTGCCAAGGCCCTTGACACAGTAGACCATGGCATGCTTTTTCAAAAACTTAAAAACTCAAAAACTCAGGCATTGGTGATCGTCCGCTAACCTGGTTTTGATCGTATGTTTCAGACCGATTGCAATATGTGGCCATTTCTGATAGCGCTTCCCTCCCTCTTCCAGTCACGTGTGGTGTTCCCCAAGGCTCCATACGCGGCCCCCTGCTATTCACATTATTTATAAATGATCTGCCTAACATCTGCAAATCCTCAAGTGTTCACATGTATGTAGACGACACTGTAATCTACGCTAGTAAACCCAAGCTTGAGGCTGTGCTTCAAAACCAATTCACAGAGGTAGAAAAGTGGATAGAACAAACTCTTTCTAAACACTGACAAAACCGTTACAATGATCTTTGGAACTGTACCTAAATTACGTAAACTACAAAATCAACAGCTGTGTTCCAGAACAAATTCAAATGGCACCCTGACAGCAGTCTGCTCTTTTAAATATCTAGGTATGTTGCTAGACCCCCCAATCTATCCTTTGGCCTTCACATTGAAAAAATCTCTTCAAAACTAGTTGCCCTGTTTAGGTACCCCAGAGGAAGGCTTCTCGGACGAAACTTTAGGGTTTAATTTCTCCTACTCTTGGTCAGTATATCTTTTTTTTAAAATTGTTTTTTGCATTTGGCACTTTACTTACATTGTGGTTTTGGTACTATATACTGGTTTAGCACTATACTATGCACTTTCTCTCTGCTATAATGATGCCTTGTTGTATTTTCTATGCATGAATAAATACTCTTTTTATGTGCAAAACCGTGGTGTGCCTTGGGATAATTTATTTTTTTATTACATATATATATCTGGTATGGGAACAGATTCTCTTCCTTTAAGAGCACCCTGTACCTTATAAACCACACACTTATTACCCATTTTTCAGTAGAGCTTTTCCTGTAATTTTATGTTAGACAAAATGTAGCCTCGGAACCTTGACAGATTTTGTATTTAACTTTTTAGATTATGAAATGTATTTATACTGGAGCTAACTCATTGCCTTGTGCATTATTTTTACCTTGAAAATAAATTTGCAGTAGCATGTTTTGAACTCACTCGTTCTGCTTCCTCTTCATCAAGAGGTGTGTTGGAGTGATCATAACACAGGTCTAGTCAAAATGCCCCCACTATATAAGTGTTTAGGAAGATGTCCAGGAAATGTAAATGGGGGCCTTGCACAATAAACAAAATCATTTACTACCATGCAAGACTTGATATATATTTCTGGAACAGGCTTGTACAATCTTTAACATTACTGCTGCTGTCCAACTGTTATGTGCATTGTATAGAGAACTCTCTTGATGCATGCTTGTTTGTATCTAAAGTAAATTATAAATAAAAATATATATGTATTTTTTTAACTTAATTTTAGTGTCCTTCGCATTAACATTAAAACTGCTAAAATGATTATATATATCTTTACAATCGTTGCATCTCTCATTTATTTTGCCACAAGGATTTTAATTCAAGCTGCGATAAGCCATGTTGGAACAGGTTTTGGAACATAAAACACAGCCCACTATTCATTATAATATTTATTGCCATATCCCATAAATACTTGCATAGCAAAGTCTGTAAAATAGTTTCAACAATGTCCTTAAAATATGATGCAGACAGTGCTGAATAAAAATAAAATCAAAGTTAGTGCCTATATGTCTATATGTATATTTTGTTTTATCTGTAACTGTAAATAAATAAAAAAAATAAAATGTAAAAATGTTTGCGTACTTGGCACAAACAACTGAATTTTAATGTTCTTCCATAATAAAATGTTGAGAGGATGTCCGTAGAATATCTATCTAGATAGGTTCACAAGGCAAGGTGTTATAGAGCATTCCTATACCTGAATTTGGAGAGCTAACTGTGGTCCTATCCTGTTACACAATGACTCTCTGCGCCTTAGAAACTAAAATAGATGAATGATTATCTGTGCCATCTGCCAGTATGTTAAAATAGTATGTCATGTGATGAGCACATTTAGTTACACATGCATTTCTATAAGAGTTAACAAAATATTTAAATACTTATTTGTTGTTGTTTTTTGTTTTTGTTTTTTTTTTATATAAATTCTTTATTTTTCATGTGCACTAGATATATTACATGCTGGAAAATGCCATAGTAGTTGAAACAAGTGTAATAATAACAATCATCGTTGGTCAAGGATATGGCTGTTTGTAGGCTGCACATTTTTAATAATTGAATGTTGGCCCGAAAGGCATGAATGGATGTTGTCTAGCATGCCATTACAGTGGCGATATAGTGTGTGTGGTGGGTAATGAGTGGTCTGGGTAATGTCATGCGAGTTCCTCCTGCTGCTAGTAGATGCCTTGTCTAGTGGTCTATCGTGTATCTGGCAGTCCGCCTGTCTAATATGTGGGGACTATGTGATGTGTAACGCGTCCGTGAGGGGGGGGGTCGAGGGTCTGCGATCTGCCAAATAGGTTAGTCTCCCCTGTGACCCTGGGGAGTGTGGGGGGGTGGGTGGAATGCAGGCATGGGGACGAAGGAGTGAGCGGGCTCCTCGTGGCCTGGTCTCTGTCTGGGAACTATGTGGGTGCGGAAGTTAGGGAAGCAGTGGGGCTGCTTAGTGAACATCATTTGTGAGAATAATTGTGTCCCGAGGTCGGTTCCTTTAAAGCCTATCCTAGTGAGTCTAGGGCAGCCATTAAAAACATATAAGGAAGCATAACATAAGGTTTAAAAATAAGAGAAAAGCCAATGATCAAAACTATGAAAAAGAAAAAATACATAAATACCAGGGTGTCAGACCTGTAATATATTGTCCTGCATTATGGGAGAATGTCCTGGTGCGAGTGCTGGGACCTCATGTGGTTGCTGCTGCGTACTCCGGTTTTCTTGTTGTATGTGTAGAGTGCGCGGCGTGCGCCAGCGGTAGGTAATCTGTTTCTCTCGGAGCAGTTTGACAGGTAGCAGGGACCTGCGCCACTGTAGAGTTTCCCCTGATAGGTCTGCAAAGAAGGAGAAAGTCATTGATTCAAAGCTGTAGTTGGCTGCTCCCTTCAGGGCTGCGAGTACCGCCATTTTGTCGGCCGTGCTCCTGTACTTCACCACCAGGTCTCTGGGGGCAGCCTCAGGGGCTCTCCTATTGTCTTCTATTGTCGCAAAGCGTTGGTCAGTTTTGGCCTGCTTTTGTTTTAAAGCTTGCAATTCCTGCCTGAGCTCTGATATTTCCTGTGCTTGCTGCTTGGAGATGACTTCTACCGCTTGAACACGGCCCACTAAGACCGTGAGGTCAGCGCGTAGCTGAGCGACATCCGCCTGGAGGGTTTTCTGTAAGTCTCCCAGGAGAGTCTTCAACAGCGTCGCCGTCACTGGTTCTGCAACCTCCGGGCTTGGTGCCTGCTGTTGGGTTTTCCCTCCCATCCCCTTTTTGGGTTGTTTGGGCGTTGTTATCCGCAGTTTAGAGGCTGAAAATGGTTATTTCGCTCTGGATAGACACGGAGCCCATCTATCTTGCGTCCATTCGGATCGGCTGCCAAGCTCCGCCCCCCAAATACTTATTTGTTGTTAATTAACTTAAATATAGAAACTACTGCCGTAAATTAAAAGGCATAATCTTAAGTACAGCTGTACTATTTTTATGTACTTAGAACTATTTGTGCTGGAATAATGTGCAGTCATTGTTCATTTGCTTTTATTGATAACTGGTTCTCATAAATGTCCTAACCTCTCTTTCTTTACTAGTTTTAATTCTGTGTTAACCAATTTACTGCCAGAGTGAATTTCACTGTACTATTCTGCTCATGTCTGTGTCAGTAAATACT
>OW240923.1:72283859-72465081 GCA_933207985.1 Pelobates cultripes
AAGCTATGGAATGGAGATGCACAGAGGAGGTGAGGATTGGTCAAGCAAGACATTTGGGTGGACATGCTTCCGAATGTCCGATTTCCCGAATTTCAGAAGTGCTGAACCGAACTGAATTGCTGAAGTGCCGAATTTTGGAAGTGCTTCGGATCTCTGAAAAGTAAAACAAGAGAGGGAGGGAAAATTATGTGAATAATAACCGAAGCTAACCCTAACCCCAACCCTACCCCTAAATGTGGAAGTGGTTATGGTGGGTAGGGGTTTGGTTTGGGGATAGGGTAGGGTTTTGGGGTAGTGTTGGGGTTGGAGTTGGGGGTAGGGTTGGGGTAGGGTTAAATTGCCGAAGCCCAAATTGACAAATTCCTGAATAGCCGAAGTCCCGAATTTCGGAAGTGCCGAACTGAACCGAATTTTTTGCCCATGCACATCCCTAGTACACATACACACCCACAACTGTAAATATATATATATATTGTGATAAAGTGAAGGCAGATAGGCCTTTTAACCCCAGGGGAAGAAAGTGTAGTTTGTGTGTTGCACAACACAAAACACTGTTTAGTTATGGGCCCCTGGGGTGGAGCATTTGGAGAGAAGGGTGGGCCAATGCTCCACTCCACAGTTTAGTGGTGTTCTGGGGAGACCTAGATCCAGGCCAGGGTTTTTTGGACTGTCTCCAACCCACTGCTCAGCTGCAGGTAATCAGCTGTTGCAGTGGGAATAAACTCCTCCCGGCTAGGCAGGAAAAGGAGAGGGATTGCTGGCTTCCTCCCAGGAAGCAGGTAGGAGAGAGGCTGGCTTGGAGCACTGGGAGTGCAGAAAGCAAAGCAGTCAGGGCAAGGCTGGCTTGGAGCACTGGGAGTGCGGAAAGGAAAGCAGTCAGGGCAAGGCTGGCTTGGAGCACTGGGAGTGCAGAAAGGAAAGCAGTCAGGGCAAGGCTGGCTTGGAGCACTGGGAGTGCAGAAAGGAAAGCAACAGGTTAGATAGCAGAGTGTTGCTATCTAAAAGGTTGGTGCAATATTGTTTAGTTTAACCCTGAGAGATAGGGAAACTAATGTCAGTTAGTGCTCAGACGAGCTAGGTGTTTGTTTATAGGGTTTTCTGTTACTTTTGATTTTCATTTACTGCTGTATCCTGTGTGGATAAACAAATAAAGTGCCTGAAGTATTTGCAACTACAAGGACTGTGCATGTTTTTGCCCTAGAGGACCGTGCTACCTGGTGACAAGGATCACAATATGGTGGAGAATGCGGGCAAAGTAGCACATTGAGGGTCTGTGGGTGTGCCAGTCATTCGGTAGTCTGCTTGAGGACTTTTATTTTGGCAGACCTGCTAATCAAATAAGTAGCACTGTACCTTTAAGACTGTTACCTGCTTGGTGCTATAATGGAGGACCTGCTGAAGGCTCTGGTACAGGCAACCACTGTACAACAAGAGGCAACTGCTATACAACAAAACACCAACCATTTCCTGGCTGCACAGATTAAGAACCTGAGGGATGCTCAGCAGGAGCACAGAGCTGCACTTACTGAGGTTTTGCAGATTGCCCCCTGCAGTGAGAGTGGGGACAAGGGACCCCATAACCAAGCTACTGACATCCTGCATAAGATGACAGAGGCAGTAGAAGAAGTCTTTCGCAAGCTGAAAAGCATGGAGGCAACAAAGCGTGATGTTGAGAAACACACAGAAGAGAGAGAACCGAAATTAAAAGGCAAGAAGGATAAAATTGATCCTGAAAGCAGTGATAATGTGGAAGATGGTGAAAAGGCAGTTGGATCATCCATGGAACAAAAAGCAAAAGAGAAAAAGGTAGTAACGAGACCAGCAAATCTAAAGGAAAACCCGGAATTGTCAAGAGGCATTGATGGTGACAGTGATGACATGCGCCAAAGTAAGAGAGGTCAGAGGAATCAGAAGGGAGAACGAGACAAACTGATTACTGAAGTTGACAAGTGTTTATTTGAAAATCAAAACGTTGCAGCTTCACATGAAAGCCTCAAACTTGCTCTGTATGGCATCACAACAGATAAAGCGATCTTGGGAAAAGAGTTGGAAACAAAAATATTTTCATGCTCAGAAACTGAATCTTGCATGTTTCAAGAGAATGCTGGAAAGACATTTGAAAACAGAAAGGTACTGATAAATCTTCCCAAGGTAACAGAAGAAGAATCAGAGGATGATGAGGATTATGTTCCTTCAGAAGACTGGCAAAAGGAAATAATGGTTGGTTCCATGTTCCAGGCAGAGATTCCAGTTGGCATCTGCAAGTACAAGGAAACTGAAAGAGTGTATGAAAATGATGACCAGTTATTGTGGAACCCAGATTTTATAGTGGAAACAAGAGTTCTAGATTTTCTAAGTGAAGCGTCCAGAAGGACAGGTGAAGAGAAGGGAATAGATGCAATTCCAGGGGGATCACATATAAAAGAAAACGAAGCAGGAGCCCCTGATGTACACCCAAGTGAACAAGTTAAAGGCATGAAAAGCAGACTGACTTGGAGAGTCAGAGAAGACAACTGCAAAAGAGCTGAGCTTAATGGAGAGAAGCAAAGCACCCCAGCTGAGTATAGCAATGCGGTGCACTGTTTAGTAGCCAAGGCTACCCAAGATTGTCGACCAGCTGTTGAACAGTTTGGCAGAGAAAAGAAAGGCAAAGTAGCCGCTTCTGATCTAAGCCAAGAGAGAGCGACAGTTACAGAACCAAGCGGTGATGATAAGATGGGCACGTCCGCAGCTAAGCCAGACCAAGGCGAACGTCACAAAGTAGGTGACATTGGCGTAGCAGAATTAAATATTTCAAAGACATCTGGTATTGCTACAAAGACTTTGAATGAATTTTCGGGAGCCGTAGAACTTGATCTGCTGGCAAAGACTACTGCTACACGGCCTGGGCGCACTGACTACCTGGAACACCTGCCAGACTCTGGGAGCACAATCATGGAATCAAAGGTGGAACTCGGAATTCCTGACCGGCTGTTTGATACCGGGGCTGTCATGACCCAGCCAGAGGCCATGACTGCGTCTCCGGATAACCCCGAGGGAGCAGGGAGACTGCCAGACAGCCCAGAGGAAAGCTTTTCTGACAGTGAGAGGTGGCCACTCAAGGCAGAGCATTCGGAGGATATTTTCGTTATTGAGTGTTTTCATTGTCAAGCTTTTCTTATCAATTATAAAAGACCACATTAAGGACTCACAGGTCCCATGTAACTGAATAGAAGGAAGGAACAAGAATTCAACTTAAGAACGTGCCTCCGTGACACACAGGTCACATGCTAATGTAAAAGTTAGGTAACTGCATTGTCTTACATAATGAGCATCAATGGGGACTCGCAGGTCCCTGTCGTGGTGGAAAGAGAAAAAACAAAAAACAAAACAACCAACGTATGAATATGCAGCAGTGACATGCAGGTCGCACCTTAAAATTTATAAGACTCCTTTGTCGGACTCGCAGGTCTTGTATATTACATTCAGTAGGGCAATGTCTTCGGGTAACATCCCGATTCTATCTGAACTATTTACATTTGCTTGGCTTCACGTGGCTACCCCAGGTGAGAAGGTCGTAGTATTTGGATATCATGTATGCCAGGGAACCGACCTTTCATGTTGGGCAAAGTCTGTGCCCACCCTCCCTCCCAAAGTGTGGGTCCATAGTTCCCATGTGTTGTGTACCGCTTTGGAAGTCGATCTTTGAGGCCGAAGGCCTTTTCCTCCCGATCTGAGTCAGATAACCTAATTTGCTTTGTCTTTCTATTCTATGTGGCTGTTTCCCTTCTCTGTTGTCTGAAATTTCCATTTCATCTCTACAGGTTATCTAGCCCAGGTGTTTCACCCTCTTGCTTCTCTGGGGTGTGAGTGTCCGCTCCCTTATTTTGAGTAGGACCTTGTTCTCCCTCTTGGAGTTTCCACTTCCTCGGCAGCTTGTGTAGGGTGAGTTGGGGAGGGGGTTAGGTTCAGATGAGGGGAAGAGGGAGAGGGTGTGCTGTCCGTCAGTACGTCTGTTTGTCGTGTGTCTTAAGTCGTGTGTCAGAATTCGGGTTGGGCCGTTGCCAGTATCCAATGTGTCCAAATGTCCAGATATGTCTGTTGCTGCGTCCCTGCCATCAGCATAGTGAGTTCCTCTATTGCCCTGAGTTCCTCCATTTGGTTGAACCACCCCTGCACAGATGGGGTCTAATTTTTCTTCCAATATTGGGGGATGGTCTGTCACATCAGATGTTGCTATGTTGAGAATCCGAATTGTAAGTGACTTTTTATATTTGGTTATGGGGGCGTTTGTGTGATGTAACAGCATGGCTGCTGGTTCCAATGGTGGTGGACTGTCGGAGAATCTGGAGAGTATTTTGTGTATGGTTCACCAGTAGGGCTTTATGTTCTCACACTCCCACCATATGTGCAGGGGTGTGCCAACTGCCCTGTTGCATCTCCAGCAGGAATGTGATCCGTGTGTGGTTATATGGTGTATCGTGTCGGGTATGCGGTACCAATATGATAGTAATTTATATGCAGTCTCCTGACTTTTACTTAAAACTGAGCAGTTGTGGGTGATGTGACAGATTTTTTCCCATTCTGTGTCACTAAAGGTCTGTTGGAGGGCCTCCTCCATTTTCCCATGAATTTTGGTGGTGCCACTGGCGTGTGTAACTGTAGTTTGGAGTATGTGAGCGACACACTGTGCGGCAGTGGGTTGGGGTCTGCACACATGTTTTCGAAGACTGTGAGATCTCTACCTAGGTTTGCTCCCTGTGGGAGGGTCTTTACAAAGCTGCGTAATTGTTCATATCTAAATCGGGTTAGGAAGGATTGGTCTGCATCTTTACTTATGTTCGCCCAGTCCCTTAGTCCCTGTCTGGTGCATATGTGTCTCAACCTCGGTAATGGGTCTCTGATCAGTGTCCTCAGCGTCCCCGGGTTCATGCCTGGCGGGAAATCTGTGTTATAGGTGAGAGGGAGTAGTAGGGATGGGTGTGTAGATAAGGTGCGTCGTCCTGCGTTGCTGCGCCACACCTGCAGTGTCGCTTTGGTGTATACCGAGTAATGTCTCTCCACCCCCCCTTCGCGCCTGGGGAGCCATGGGAGAAGCGCCGCCGGAACGCCTGCCTTCGCCTCCTCTGCTATCTTCCAGAGTTTGGTGACCCCCAATTTAGACCATTCCACGATGCGTTGTAGGTGGCACGCCTTATAACAAAGCATGAAGTCTGGTAGGGCTAGGCCACCCCGGTCTTTGGGTTGTGTGAGCAAGGTATACTTCAGTCTGGGTCTCCTCCCATCCCACACGAATTCCCCCTGCCCTTCGAAGTGTAGTAAAGAAGGAATGTGGCAGTATAATAGGTAGGGCTTGAAAGAGAAGGAGCAGTCTGGGCAGGAAATTCATCTTTACGGCCTGTACCCTGCCCAGCCAGGATATATGTGGAAGAGCCCATTCCTTAATTTCTGTTCGGAATTTGGACAGCAGTGGGGTAAAATTAGCCGTGTAGAGCTCTGTTTCTTTGCCCGTCAACCAGGTGCCCAGGTATCGTATTTTACCCTGGGCCCATTGGAATGGGTAGCTCTGGCGGAGTGGATCCGCCCTCTGTGTGGGGATATCTAGGTTAAGAATATGAGACTTGGTGAAGTTGATCTTGAGGCCTGATATTTTCCCGAAAGTCCGAAATGCCCGTAGTAGGTTGGGAAGAGATACTTCCGGGTTTGCTACGAAAAACAGGAGATCAGCCGCGTATGCGGCTATTTTATGGTGCGCGTCTAATGTTTTGACTCCCGTTATGTCTGGATGTCGTCTTATGTGCATCAGAAAGGGTTCCAATGCCAGGACAAAAAAGTAGCGGCGACAGGGGGCATCACTGACGTGTTCCATTGTAGATTGCGAAAGCTTCTGTGAGCGCCCCATTAACCACCACCTGTGCTGTTGGTTGAGTGTATAAAACCTTGATCCAGCCCTGTAGGGTTGGTCCCATGCCCATATGTGCTAGAATCCAGAACATATAGTCCCAGCAGACCCTATCGAAGGCCTTCTCCGTGTCTGTGGACAGTAGGAGAAGGCCTTCATCGTCCCCTGTCAACCCGTGCATGAGTGTGAGGGCCCGGATAGTGTTATCTCTGGCCTCGCGTCCCATTATGAATCCCACCTGGTCCTCGTGGACCAGGGAGGGGATGTGCAGTTGGAGCCAGGTCGCCAGGACCTTAGCCAGGAGTTTGAGGTCAGTGTTTATGAGTGATATGGGTCGATAGTTCCCACACTGTTTCCTGTCTTTTCCCTCTTTTGGTATTAGGGTTATGTGTGCCATGAGCGCTTGTTTGGGAAGGTCTCATCCATCTCTAAGGTCATTAAACATGTCTAGCAGTGGAGGGTATAAGGTATCTGCAAAACTCTTGTAATATTTGATGGGTAGGCCATCTGGGCCTGGGCATCCACCTGGTTTAGTTTGCTTAATGGCATTTACCAGCTCCTCAGGTGTGATCGGCTCTTCCAGTCGATCTTTCGTTTCCGTTGTCAGGGAAGGGAGGTCATGTGTTTGGAGGTACGCATCTATAGAATCCCTCAGTCTTTGTGCCTGTTCTGCTGTTTGGGGGCGTGGGAGGGAGTATAACTCCGTGTAGTAGGTGCGTATGATTTCCTGTATCTTAGTAGGGTTTCTGTGTAATACGTGTCCTGTCTCCGTTTGTTGAACATGCGTGCTAAAAGTTTGCTGCTCTTATTTCCGTGTATAGGGAAGAACGCCCCCGTGTTAAGTGTGTAGGAGAGTGGTTAGTTCCCTCGCAGGGTGAGGAGCGTGGCCTGGTGTGTGGCAAGGTGTGATTTTTTGATTGAGGGCATCTAGTTGTTGTATGTCCGCAAGGAGCTGGAGCCTGCGGGCTTCTCTCTGCTTTTTAAGATGCGCAGTCTTCTGTATAAAATGTCCACTAATCACGCTTTTGTGTGCCTCCCATTGCATGGCGGGGGAGGTTTGGTCTCGTGTATTGTCCGTAAAGTAGTCTTTTAGTGTCGCTTCTATGTCTGTTGTAATGTCTGATTTTGCTAGCAGTGATTCATTTAATCTCCATTTTGGCACTCTGGGCCCGAACAGGGGAGACCACAGTACGATGATCACTGGTGCGTTGTTGGAACACGTCGCGGTTCGCTGGGCTGCCTCCAGCACCAGTGGCAGATGGTAGTGAGACACAAAAAGGTAGTCAATTCATGTGTATGAGTTGTGTGGATGGGAATAATATGTGTAATCCCTCTCATCAGGGTGAAACGCCCTCCAACTGTCCCTTGAGAGGAGGGTCTTGATTGCCGTGATGTGTTGTGCAGGAAGATGTGACTGCCCCTGCGAGGAGTCCCATTTAGGGTCCAAGGTGACATTTAGGTTTCCCCCCAGTACCACGACCCCCTCCGCGAAACGCTTGAGAGCGTGGAGTGTCCTGGCCAGAAACCTATATTGTCCCTGGTTGGGGGCATAAACGTTGGCAAAAGTGTATGTCGTGTCTGTTATCTTCCCTTTGAGGAACAAAAAGCGACCCTCTGGGTCAGTCATGACCCCCTGTTCCGTGAATGGGAGCCGTCTGTGCAGGAGGATCGCCGCTCCCCGAGATTTCCCTCCCCGAAAATCACTGTAATAGCCAGGGGATAATGCTGGTTTGTTAGTGTGGGCCTCGCCCCCTCTCGGAAATGGGTCTCCTGTAGGAACACAACGGAGGCCCTTATGAGCTTGAAAGTCCCTAAGGGCTCCGGATCGCTTCTCCGGTTTGTTCAGCCCTCTGGCGTTCATTGAAAGTATTGTGATGGGGACTGGTGTCAAGGACCTGGTGGGTAGTCCGCAGTCTCGGGATGTGTTCATGGTCATGTCTGTCTGAAGGTCTATGTCAATGGGTTGTGTAAATGACGTCAGATAGGAAGGGGGAAGGAAGAGGTGGGGAGGGAAAGGAAGGAGGGGGTAGACTCACTAAGATATAGGTTGGTTATTCGAAAGTGTTGTTGTAAGTAACAACACGTGGAACTGAGCGTTGGGGTGCAGTAGCTCCCTCCCCCACCCGTGAGTTAGGGGGTACTGCGCACCTGTATCTTGTCGCTCAATCCAACAGGACAGTCGAAGAATCCCTGAGTGGGCAGGGTCCAGGGGACCAAGTGCGCTCCCTAGCAGATCGTCGCGAACTACTATGGTCCCTCGGGGCTCCTCCCAGTCAGAGTATCCCACCCCCCATCTTACGGCTCGTTGTGTGTCAAATGCGGCTTGTTATGTAACCTCACCAAAAAAGTGTCAGTAGTTGCTTTAACTTAACAGTGATTCATAACAGAACATTAAGTATCATAACCTGTTGGGGAGGGCTCAGTGGTCACCAGTTTGAAGTGGCGAACGTCCCAGTCCCCCCCGGGTCCCAGGCGGTCAAAGGCCCCACCTGCCCGCGGATGTTGTTCCCACTAATATGAGAGCGGTACTGGCCCACGTCCTGATCCCTCCACCCCCGTGACCCCCCGCATGATTTGTGCCATTTTTGAAGGGGAATCTAAATGTTCTCTGTCCACTCCTCCCCCCCGTCACCTCATGCCACCACTGCTTGGCGTGTGACGTCACCCATCAGTGTGTGAAGCCATCGAGGGAGTCTGGGAATCCCCGAGTGGGTAGAGCCCAGGAGGCCAAGTGCGCTCCCAAACAGATCATTGTCAACCACTGTGGCCCCTCAGGCCTCCCCCCAGTCAGCGTATCCCCCCCACAATGTACAGTCAGTATAACTAAATAGAATATGACAATAACCCCCTTTCCCTCTGGCAAGTAAGGTTTACAGGGCCCCCCACCCCTCTGGACCTCCATTCTGGGCTCTCCCCTCAGCAGGGTGTCACTCTCCCTCCACCTCCCCTCCCCTGTTGCCTGCTGTACGAGTGAGCGGTGGAGCATGTAGTCCCTGGTCTCCGGGGCATAGGCCCCCTTTCTGCAGTTTGTGATGTTGCAAGTCAGGCCGCTGAAGGGGTCCAGGAGCCCCGAGCGGGCAGAGCCCAAGGGGCAAAGTGCGCTCCCAAACAGATCGTTGCAGACCACTGTGGCCCCCCGGGGCTCCCCTCGGTCAGCGCACCCCACCGCCCATACAACACTTAGACTGCATTACAATGAGTAAGAAAACAATAACCCCCTTTCCCAGCGGTACATCGTTATAATTCCAGAGAGGGACCACTTCCCCCCCTCTCCCTCCCCATTACTTGCAATACGGCTGATCCATGGAGCATATAGTCCCTGGTCTCTGGGGCGAGTGTCCTTATCTTGCTGTTGGTAGTGTTGTGTCTGTGAGGCAGTTAGCATGATCGCCAGGGCCTCTGCGTTTCTCCTGTAGGGGGGACTGTTCATGGAGATGATTTGAGCTGTCCCACTGCGTGTGTGTGGAAGAGGTGAGTAAAGGTGATTATCCTCCTTTGGGGTCTGCAACGAGGGCGGAGCACCCCTATCGGTTAGTTAGGCGTCCCCTCGGGCCGTATTGTCTGTGCTCGGAGATTCCGGATTCTTTGAGGCATGGGGCCTGTGCCTTGTGGCCTGGAGTTAGCGGCATAGAAGGTGAGTGGGTTCAGCCACGTTAGTTTCTCCGGTGCCAGGTGGAGTTCCCTTTGGAGGCTCGCCAGCTCTTCTTCGTTGGAAACCGTGAGGGGGCCTTTCACTGTCACAATTTGAATGCTCATGGGGAAGCACCACCGATATCTGATGTTTGCCGTTTGGAGCTCTCTGGTGAGGGGTTTCATTGCTCTCCGATATGCTATAGTGGCTGGGGAGACGTCTGGGAAGAGTTGGATTTCAGTATTTTCCAGGAGCACCTTCTCTGTTCCCGGGGCCCTGCGGAGGGAGGATCTCCTCCTTTAATTGAAAGCTCTCTAGGCAGCAAATAACATCTCTAGGGGGTCCCTCTGGGGGCCCCTGAGGTCTCAACGCTCCATGTGCCCGGACAAAGCATATGTGCGTCTGGGGTGGCCTGGTAAGTAGCTTGTTAAATAGTTCCAGCAACGTGGTCTGGATTGGTGTCATTTTATCCAGGTCTTAGGGAAGCCTCCGGACACGTATATTTTGTCTCCTGCCCCTATTGTCTAAGTCCTCGACGTGCAGTGCTAATTGCTGCAGTATCGTGGTATGTATCTCTGTTTTTAATCTTTCAAGATTCTTTTCTTTCAGGAAGTGTTCCGGAGGATTGGAGGAAGGCAGATTTGGTTCCTATATTCAAAAAGGGTTCAAAATCCTTGCCTGGAAATTATAGACCTGTGAGCTTAACTTCTGTGGCTGGTAAAATATTTGAAAGGTTAGTAAGGGATAATATTCAAGAATTCCTTGAGAAGAACATGGTTATCAGCAAAAATCAGCATGGTTTTATGAAGCACAGGTCATGTCAAACTAACTTGATTGCGTTCTACGAAGAAGTAAGTAGAAGTATAGATCAGGGTGTTGCCGTGGATGTGATCTATTTGGATTTTGCCAAGGCATTTGATACAGTTCCACACAATAGATTAGTGTTCAAACTCAAGGAAATCGGTCTAGATGAAAATGCTTGTTCTTGGGTAGAACATTGGCTTAAAAACAGAGTACAAAGAGTTGTCATTAATGGTAAATTTTCAAGCTGGACAGAGGTGGCAAGTGGTGTCCCTCAGGGGTCTGTTCTGGGACCCCTTCTATTTAACATGTTTATAAATGATCTTGAAGACCGCATTGAAAGTCATGTTTCAGTGTTTGCAGATGACACCAAACTTTGTAAAACAATACAATGTGAGCAAGATATTACTTTGCTGCAGAGGGATTTAGATAGACTGGGGGACTGGGCACTCAAATGGCAGATGAAATTTAATGTTGAAAAATGCAAAGTTATGCACTTGAATATGCTGTGCAATTTTGGGCACCTGTTCTAAAGAAGGATATTATGGCACTAGAAAAAGTGCAGAGGCGGGCTACAAAATTAATAAAAGGAATGGAACATATTGGCTATGAAGAAAGGTTAACAAATTTAAACCTATTTAGTTTAGAAAAACGTCGCCTGAGAGGGGATATGATAACATTATACAAATATATTCGGGGCCAATACAAACCATTGTGTGGAAATCTATTCACAAACCGGACTTTACATAGGACACGAGGCCATGCGTTTAGACTGGAAGAAAGAAGATTTCGTCTAAGGCAAAGGAAAGGTTTTTTTACTGTAAGAACAATCAGGATGTGGAATTCTCTGCCTGAGGAAGTGGTTTTATCAGAGTCCATACAGATGTTCAAACGGCTACTAGATGCATACTTGCAAGAACAGAATATTCAAGGATATAATCTTTCAATGTAGGGTAATAACTGCTTGATCCAAGGATAAATCTGACTGCCATTCTGGTTGTTGCAAAATTGTGCTTCAAACTGGGTTTTTTTTTGCCTTCTTTTGGATCAACAGCAAAAAACAAATGTGAGCTAGGCTGAACTTGATGGACGCAAGTCTCTTTTCAGCTATGTAACTATGTAACTATGTTGCTGTAGCTTGTCCATGTTCGCTGTCTGTGCCACTGTCATGTGGTCGCAGTCTGATTCTAGCTGCGCCACTTTCTGGCTGAGGCCTTGGATATCCTCCCGCAGTGCGTAGAGTTCAGAAGTGATAGATGTGCGCAGCTCGGCATTAGCCGCTTGCAAGTCAGCTCTCGTCGGCAGATTTTTCAACAGGGAGACTAGGTCGGGCGTGCATTCTATGGATGCCTTCATTCCACTTTCCGTGTGGATTAGCTCCCCCCTTGGTGATGGCGGGTTCGAGAGGCCTGAGGCCATGGAGTCATTGGAGGCCTGGTTGTCGGGGTCCGCCTGTGACACCAGGTAGTGCTTCATGGAGGGTGTCTGGGTCCCCCTGGGAGTGTCCGTGGGTCGTTGTGTGTGTGCCGCTCATTGGGTTTTCCCCATATTTGCGGCCGCAGTGCAGATTTGGCGAGGTTAAACGTTGAGCCAGCGGGGAGTGTAAGTTTTAGGCTGCCATCTTCTCGGACCGCCAAGCCACGCCCCCCGAAATGGGATTATTTAAAAGTTGCTCTGCTGAAGGCAACAGAAAATTGCATTAGGCTTGTCAGTAAAAGCAAAAAATTCAAGAAACCACTGTGGTACTCCGCAGATGTGGCCAAAATAGTAAAAAACAAAAAGTTAGCATTTAGTAATTATAAAAAAAACAACAGAGTGAGGAAGACAGAATTATCTATAAGATTAGGCAGAAAGAGGCTAAGCAAGTTATAAGAGCTTCCAAATCACACACAGAAGAGAAAATAGCAGTCAGTAAAAAAATAAATAAAAAAATAAATAAAAAAGGGCCAAAACATTTTTTAGATACATAAATGAGAAAAGGAAAGTAAAACAAGGATTAGTTAGATTAAAAACAAAAGAAGGAAGGTATGTAGAAGAGGTTAAAGGTCTGCTGACTACCTAAATTAATATTTTTGTTCATTATTTACAGATGAAAATGAAGGAACGGGACCTCAAGTTAGGAAAAAGTACAAATTAGTCATTTATTACATGTGAGTTTACAGAGGAAGAGGTTCTATTTCAACTGTCAAAAGTAAAGACAAATAAGTCAATGGGACCTGATGGAATACACCCAAAGTTATTAAAAGAGCTTAGTGGTGTACTAGCAAAACCATTAACAGATTTATTTAACCAATCACTGTTAACAGGAGAAGTCCCAGAAGATTTGAAGTTAGCGAATGTTGTGCCCATTCACAAGAAAGGTAGTAGGGAGGAGTCGGGCAACTATAGGCCAGTAAGCCTTACTTCAGTAGTGGGGAAAGTAATGGAAACCAGGTTAAAGGATAGGATTGTTGAACATCTAAAAATACATTTCAAGATCAGAGACAACATGGGTTTATTTCAGGGAGATCATGCCAAACTAATCTTATTGATTTTTTTGATTGGGTAACTAAAATAATAGATCAGGGTGGTGCAGTAGACATTGCTTACCTAGATTTCAGTAAGGCTTTTGACACTGTTGCACATAGAAGGCTTATCAATAAATTGCAAACTTTGGATTCCAATATAGTTGAATGGGTAAGGCAGTGGCTGAGTGACAGGCAACAGAGGGTTGTAGTCAATGGAGTATATTCCAAGCTTGGGCTTGTCACCAGTGGGGTACCTCAGGGATCTGTACTTGGACCCATTCTCTAATATTTTTGTTAGTGATATTGCAGAAGGTCTTGATGGTAACAGGGTTGATGTTCCAGGAGGGATAAGCCAAATGGCAAATGACTAAGGTAAACTAGAAAAATGGTCAGAGTTGTGGCAACTGACATTTAATGTGGATAAGTGCAAGATAATGCATCCTGGACGTAAAAACCCAAAGGCAGAGTACAGAATATTTAATAGAGTCCTAACCTCAACATTTGAGGAAAGGGATTTAGGGGTGATTATTTCTGATGACTTAAAGGTAGGCAGACAATGTAATAGAGCAGCAGGAAATGCTAGCAGAATGCTTGGTTGTATAGGGAGAGGTATTAGCAGTAGAAAGAGGGAAGTGCTCATGCCATTGTACAGAACACTGGTGAGACCTCCCTTTGAGAATTGTACGCAGTACTGGAGATCTTCAGAATGATATTGATACCTTAGAGAGAGTTCAGAGAAGGGCTACTAAACTGGTTCATGGATTGCAGGATAAAACTTACCAGAAAAGGTTAAAGGATCTTAACATGTATAGCTTGGAGGAAAGACAAGACAGGGGGTATATGATAGAAACATTTAAATACATAAAGGGAATCAACACAGTAAAGGAGGAGACCATATTTAAAAGAAGAAAAACTACCTCAACAAGAGGACATAGTCTTAAATTAGAGGGGCAAAGGTTTAAAATTAATATCAGGAAGTATTACTTTACTGAGAGGGTAGTGGATGCATGGAATTGCCTTCCAGCTGAAGTGGTAGAGGTAAACACAGTAAAGGAGTTTAAGCATGCGTGGGATAGGCATAAGGCTATCCTAACTATAAGATAAGGCCACGGACTAATGAAAGTATTTAGAAAATTGGGCAGACTAGATGGGCTGAATGGTTCTTGTCTGCCATCCCATTCTATGTTTCTATAGTGTTTAATGACTCACAAAACCATAAGTCGACCTACCCGTTGCGCCAGGCATCAGTCCCACAGCCTCATCTCGGGTCCTCAATATACGGTTTCTTTTGCATATTTCAGGTTGCTGATACATACTTTTACTATGTTCGTGTAAACAGTTTGGTAATTAACGAAAGGAGCAAGTGACATACATTAGATCATGTAATTTAAACAAACTCCCGAACGAGAACATTGTTTCATTACATTTGCCTGTCATACCAGGCTATTACGTTCGTGCATTTAATCTCCCAAACGGGCACACTGTTTCGTTTATATTGCCAGTCATTAACAGACTTTTACGTTCGTGCACACATTTCACGAACAGCGGTTCACAACATGCCTACACTGACCCCTACAGGTCACCCCTAATATCTCAGGATAACACACATTTGATTTGTGGGATTTTCTGCCGAACACTCATGGTTACAACCTCTGAGTGCGGTCACATACTCCCGAATGAGACATAATCTACAATAATCTTACGACACATGGATCCAGCTATTACAGCACAAACTCATACGAGCTCTTTTCGTGAACAAACACACAAAATAAAACATTTCATCTATATACTGACCCCTACCGGTCAATAACCATACAGCTGTTTCACATATAATTATAAGGAATTTCTGCTACCAGCTCGGGTGGAATTGCACATATTCTGTTTTGACAGCTGACAGTCACGTTTTTTTTTTTACTACTTTAGATATACCCAGTACTTAGTTAAATTCTATACAACAAATAATACATATAGCACTCAGCTTATAATAACAACCAGTCTCTCTTTGAAAAGGGGGACATAAAGCATACACTTTGACAGAGTACTTTACTCGTTCACTTGTACATGCTGCACATAATAGGTTAAGCTTGGTACATGTCTATAACCATTAATTCATATGGCATTTAGCCATTTTTCATGGTAATTTGCTCTTTAATCTTGTACATACTGCACATATTAGGATAAGCTTGGTATATGTCCATATCCATTATTTCTTTCGTTGTTTTACTCATTCAGATTACAGGTACTACTAAAACCTATACGGATTTCCAGTTCGCAAACCATACTACCAGGTACGTACGCCTGCTCATGTGGTATATACATATTCTATTTTCCCTGGAATAGTTAATAGCGTACTGGCAATTAGGGATTTTAGGGTCCAATAGGTATTTTCCTTTTCTCTGCATCGTGCTTTTCGGTTAGTGGTCCCGCGAGGCCAACACCCCGCCTCACATTCGGAGGCATACACCCATCGCGCCACTCATGAGCTAGCCGCCTCGCATAGTAACATAGAAAGGGCCTCACCTGTCACTCCCTTTCCTATTTTCTGGTTACAGTCACCGAGAGGCCGACATCCCACCACCACGTTTGGTGGCCACAAAAATCCCCTCGCGCCAACGCATAGAGCCTCTCAAGCCACTTAGCAACTAGAAGGGCCTCACCAGTCACCAAAACCAAGCAATAATTGTTTCGACATTACATCTTTAGTTAGCAAGCTTGCTTTAGTTAGCAAGCCCCTGTTGTTCAAATAATAATGGCTATCTTCATGTTATTTAAGTATGTCTCAAGAAGGTGGCAAGGATTTATCTCTACCTAGCACTCCGGCTAGATTCGACACGCCTTCAGGTAGAGGAGATGTTGCTAGTCCAACATCAATCAGATCCTGGACAATCCCATGCATTACCACCGAGCTAAGGAGGAGACAAATCCCCTACCCAGCCACAGCAAGGAAAGCGGAACTATTTAAACTGCTCCACACATCAATGGATAACATAGAGTCGGGGGAAGGCACCAGCTACACCAATTCAGGTGACATACATGCTATGCTATCATCACTCATGAATTCCATGAGCAAAGTGAATGACTGGAAAATCTTGAGTCGGTCACTACAGCCCTCACAAAGGCTGGACCTCCCGCTACAGTACAACCAGCATCAACCAAAACTCAGTTAGCTGGTTCAATCAATTCTTCTGACACTCAGGACGTTAACCCTGCACATATGATTCCAGCGCACATTAAGAAAGATATCCTGGAAGGTAAAGATGTCAACTTAGCGTCTCTGCTAATTGCCTCCCAGGATATTGTCGAAAACAAAACATATGCTTTTGATGATGTATCTGTGGTGGTCATATCCAGGCATTCGAGGTTAAACAGGAAACTGACCATCCCTGAGTTTGTTTTGGCATTTGGTATTTACAGAGATGTGATTTGTGCAGTGTACCCTAACAGAAGGGAAGAATTTGACCTATATATGCATAAGCTGGTAGACCTAGGAAACAAATATGGCGAAACAGCATTTTATGACTACCAAAGGTCTTTTTCAGCCAAAGTGTCTGGCGTTCTCTTCCAATTCGGTAACAGAACCCCCTGGAGCAAGCTGGATACAGAGATATTCTGCAGACACTTTGCAGGTCTTAAGACATCAGCTTGTACATCCTGCTCTTCCACTACCCACACGACCAATTTTGTCCATGCTCCAAGCACTAGCACCTCTGGTAGAACGGAGAGAACTACCAGAGACAAATTGTGTCGTCCCATTATTTTTTTTTGGCAAAGCACAGATTTGCAACAATTTTAACATGGGCACGTGTAGTTACAGTGCATGCAGACTGTTGCATATATGTTCAAAATGTTTCAGGGCACATGCAAAAAACCATGTGTCCCAATAAAATGTACCCAAAACCGTACTTAACGTCTGTAAACATTAATGCATTTTCAGTACTACTGACTCATCACCCTTCCAGACATTTAGTAGATTTCCTAATCTCTGGATTTTTAGATGGTTTTTCATATAGGTATCGTACATATGCTTTCAGGGAATCTAGAATGCCCTACCTTGCATTCAATACAGCAGAACCCAAAGGCTGTAGACACACTCATAGCCCAGGAAATTGCAGAGGGGTTTCTACTTGGGCCTTTCAAATCACCACCATTTACAGCATGGCGCACGAACCCCATTGGGATTGTCACAGGGAAATCTTCCCTCAAACAAAGACTAATCATAGACTAATCATAGATCACTACCTCATGCTTGGTACTTGCAACCGCAAGGAACTGCAATCCCTTCTAGGTTCCTTAAATTTTGCCATGCGCATCATATCACAAGGACGCGCTTTCATATTCAGACTTCTTTGTCTTTTTCCACACTTCTGACATGATGATCATAGGCTGTCCCTAGATATCCAAACCAAGGCAGACCTGCACATGTGGGAGAATTTCTTAATCACATGGAATGGTAAAAGCTTGTTCCTACCAGGATTGTCTGACACTTCACCAACCATATGGTCAGACGCGGCGTTTACCACGGGTTTCGCAGCAATCTACGGGAATGAATGGCTTTGGGGTAGTTAGCCTATAGAAGTCCAGGATTTAGAAGGTTTCTCCACTACCTCAGCTCTTTTTGAGATCTACCCTATTGTGGCAGCTGCCGAGGCATGGGGTCATTTATGGTCAGGGTCATCAGTCCGTTGTTATTCAGACAACCAAGCCACATGTCATATCATCAACAAGGGCCGCTCATCATCTCTAAGGATCATGAGATTTCTAAGGAAACTCACTTGGTTGGCCGCATGTCACAATTTCTTTTGGTTTGCTTTCATGCACCAGGCATTTGTAACATAGCCGCTGACAATTTGTCTCGATTTAAATTCCAGGCATTTCATCAAGCACTTCCTACAGCCGCTCAAGCAACCACAGCCACTCCTTCGTTCCAGCATCTAATCATGGATTAGACATACTCATGCAACATAGCAGGGAACTATCCCAATTAGCACTTTCATCCAATACTCGTAGGACATACAACAGAGCCTTCACCTTGTTTAAAAGATTCCTATTGGAACACGACATATCTCAACCTTTTGCTTCTTTTTGCCATCTTAAACTACAACTATCTTACACCATCATTATATTTGACAGGCATTCAACACCACATGCTAACCCTATGGCCAAACAACCATAGCTTCATGTCATCATACCAGATAAAGAACATACTGTGATCCTTGTTTGCAGGTAGCACGGTCCTCTAGGGCAAAAAACATGCACAGTCCTTGTAGTTGCAAATACTCAGGCACTTTATTTTGTAAATCCACACAGGATACAGCAGTTAAATGAAAACAAAAGTAACAGAAAACCCTATAAACAAAAACCTGGCTCGTCTGAGCACTAACTGACATTAGGTCCCCTATCTCTCAGGGTTAAACTAAACAAAACAATAGTGGTTTCACTAACCTAGAGTCTTTGTCCACTCTCAGCACTCCAGTATTTAGCCAGCCTGCTGCTTCCAGCCTTTCAGAGAGAAAAAAACCATTCTCCCTTCCCTTACCTGCCTTACCTACAGCTGAGCAGTAGGTTGGAGACAGTCCAAAACCCTGGGCTGGATCTAAGTCTTCCAAGAAAACCGCTAAGCTGCGGAGTGGAGCACTGGCCCACCCTGCTCTCCAAATGCTCCACCCCAGGGGCCCATAACTAAACAATGCTTTGTGTAACACACACAAACTACACATACTCCCCCTGGGGTTAAAAATCATATGCCTCTCTGAACAATTCTGTCGAGATATAGACTCCCTCACAGACCACCCCATTCACCTTATCACATATCCCCCTCCCCAGCTCAGACCCATCGGGGCGAGCGGCCTGGGACCATAAACAGTGAACTCGGGAGAGGCCATCCGCATTACCTTGGGCAGTTCCGGCCCTGTGAGCAATAGTAAACTGGTAAGGCTGAAGACTTAGGAACCATCTAGTCACCCTGGCATTCTTTTCTTTGTTATGCCTCATCCATGTTAAAGGAGCATGGTCCGTGATCAGTGTAAAACATCTCCCCAGTAAGTAATATCTCAAGGATTCCAAAGCCCATTTTATCGCCAGGCATTCCTTTTCCACTACGGAGTACCTCTGTTCATGGGGATTCATTTTCCGGCTCAGATACATGACAGGATGTTCCTCTCCTTCATGTACCTGGGACAGAACCGCGCCAAGGCCCACATCAGACGCATCGGTCTGTACCACAAATGGTTTAGTGAAATCCGGAGCCACCAAAACAGGGTCAGCACACAAGGCTCCCTTCAAGACTTGAAAGGCATGCTCCGCTTCCGGGGTCCACTTAACCATAATCGGGCCTTTTGCCTTAGTAAGTTCAGTCAATGGGTTGGCAATGGTAGCGTACCCAGGGATGAACCTACGATAGTAGCCGTTAAGCCTAAAAAAGCCCTGACTTGCTTTTTAGTTACAGGACGTGGCCAACTGGTGATGGCTGCTACTTTGCTCTCTTGTGGTTTAAGGAGCCCCCGCCCGATAGTGTACCCCAGATATTTTGCTTCTTCTAGCCCTAAAGAACACTTAGCAGGGTTAGCTGTCAAACCGGCAGCCCTTATACCATCCACAACTGCCTGAACCTTCATCAAGTGGGTTTCCCAGTCCGCACTGTGAATCACCACATCATCCAGGTAGGCGGCTGCATACTGTCTGTGGGGGTGAAGTATCTTATCCATCATACGCTGAAACGTTGCTGGGGCACCATGCAACCCAAATGGTAGCACTTTATATTGGAACAACCCATCAGGGGTAGAAAACGCGGTTTTCTCTTTTGCTTTCTCAGTCAGGGGTACCTGCCAGTATCCCTTGGTGAGGTCCAAGGTGCTCAGATATCTGGCCTTACCTAATCGCTCTATTAGCTCATCCACACGAGGCATCGGGTAGGCATCAAACTTAGAGATATCATTTAGCTTACGGAAATCATTACAGAAACGGATTTCCCCATTTGGTTTGGGCACTAACACAATTGGGTTGTTCCACTCACTTTGTGATACTTCAATCACCCCCAACTCAAGCATCTTTTTAACCTCTGCACTAACCGCTTCACGTCTAGCCTCAGGTATCCTGTAGGGCTTCAGATTGATCTTCTTCCCAGGTTCAGTTAGGATATCATGCTTGATTATATGCGTTTTTCCTGGTATTGGGGAAAACACATCCCTATTTTTAGACACAAACTCCCTGACTTCCTGTTTCTGATGGGGGGCAAGAGTATCAGCGACATGCACCTCCGGACCCTGCTCACGAGTGGCTTGAGTAGGTTTATCTCTGGTCATGATGAGAACCTCTCGTTCTACCCATGGCTTCAATAAATTTATATGATATATCTGTTCTGGCTTCCGTCTGCCTGGCTGTCTTACTTTGTAGTTCACGTCACTGATCCGCTCAGTGATTTCATATGGCCCTTGCCAGCTGGCTAAGAATTTGCTTTCTACCGTGGGAACAAGAACTAGAACCCTATCACCTGGTTTGAAGACCCGTAGCCTTGCGTTCCGGTTATAGCTTGCTTGTTGGGCTCTCTGGGCCTTTTCCATGTTTTCCCTAACTATGGGAATTACCGCTTCGATCCGCTCTTGCATTTGCGCTACATGCTCTATAAGACTGTGATGGGGGGTATGCTCTTGTTCCCATGTTTCCTTGGCAACATCCAGTATGCCTCTTGGATGCCTACCATACATTAACTCGAAAGGTGAGAACCCTGTGGAAGCTTGCGGGACTTCTCTAATAGAAAACATCAGGTAGGGTATGAGATAATCCCAATTTTTTCCATCCTTGTCTATCACCTTCCGCAGCATAGCCTTTAGAGTTTTATTAAACCTCTCCACTAATCCATCAGTTTGCGGATGGTATACCGAGGTTTTCAGCTGCTTGATTCTGAGAAATTTGCACAAATCACGCATGATTTTTGACATAAAAGGGGTTCCCTGATCTGTGAGAATTTCCTTAGGTATACCCATCCTGCTAAACATCATCAGTAACTCCCTTGCAACATTTTTAGAGGTGGCATTCCGTAGAGGTACTGCCTCTGGATACCGTGTTGCATAATCCACAACGACTAAAATGTACTGATGTCCTCTTGCGGACCTAGGCAACGGCCCTATCAGGTCCATTGCTATTCTTTCGAATGGAACCTCTATGATGGGAAGGGGTACCAATGGACTACGGAAGCCCTTATGCGGAGCTTTCAGTTGGCATTCTGGGCAGGATTTACAAAACCTCTCTATTGCCGAAAATACCCCTGGCCAATAGAATCGGGTCAGAATTCGTTCCCTCGTTTTTTCAAAACCAAGGTGCCCACCTAACACATGGCTATGGGCTAGTTTTAAAACAGTGTTTCGGTGAGATTGGGGAACTAACAACTGTTCTGCCTCCTCTTCCCCCTTTTTCTCTACTCGATACAGCAGATTATTTTTCACCATGAAATAAGGAAAGCTCAAGGGCTTGTCAGGGTCCGCCCTTGTACCCTCCACTATTTGCACATTCTCTCTTGCAGCTGTCAAGGACTTATCTTCCCATTGGGCTGCTCGGAAGTTACCAGGGGGGACTCTGAGATCCTGAAACTCCACTTCTTCTATAGGGTCTTCAGTATGGGGAGGTTCTACCTCATTACCCAGGCACACCAAGGGTGTCTCTTGCTCGTCACATTCTAAATCGGAGAAAGGAAAAATATTTTCTATACACTCTACCCCGGGTAGCTCCTCAGAGCGCATTTTTGGATGAGCAGAGCACTTTTCCCATAGGCGGCAGAAATGGGGAAAGTCCCTCCCTAATACCACATCATACGGTAATAGGGGCACTACCCCTACAGAGCATTTAACCTCCCCTACCTTGGTGCCAAACTCAACCTCTGCCGTGGGGTATGTGTGGGTGTCACCATGTATACACACAATATCAATCACTTGTTTGGTGTCTAATTTCCCTGGCTGGAGCAGAAAACTTTTTATCAAGGTAACCTCACTCCCTGAATCAATTAGAGCTTGTACATTCTTTCCTTCCACCCTCACCATTATTAAATGTGTTGCATTAATAGCACTAGTCACCACACACACATCTTTGAGCAAGTCAATACAGTCCTATGCAGAGCCCTTGTCCCTACATCACACTGCATGGGCTCTTCATTCTCTGGACAGCTGCGTGCAAAGTGTCCAAGCTCATGGCATTTAAAGCACCGGAGTTGTCCCTCAGCGTGGTCTTGTAGCCGTAATGGAGCTGGTGGGGACCTTCTGCCACCCCGGTCACATGGTTCAAGGTTCGGTATAAAGTTTTGTCTTTTGTTTCCCACTTTCCCGCTTATCCGGTTGTTAGCCGGTCGGGACTTCTGATGAGGATCAATACTGTATGGCTCCTTGGCAACCAAATACCTTTCAATCAGGCACATCATTGCTTCTGGATCCTGAGGGTCCCCTTGGCAGACCCATTGTCGCAGTCCTGTTGGCAGGTGTCTGAGAAAACGGTCCATCACAACCATTTCCACTATCTTGGTAGCAGGGTTGCGCTCTGGCTCCAGCCACTTCTGAGCGAGCCTGAGCAATCCATACATCTGGGCTCTGGTAGGTTTACTCACATCGTATGCCCAATTATGAAATCTGTGGGCTCGAATGGCTGGTGTTACGCCAATGCGCTTTAGAATTTCAGCTTTAAGTTGCTTGTAATCCTGGATCTGGTCAGAAGGTAGGTCTTCATAGGCTTTTTGGCACTCCCCACTCAGGCATGGAGCTAGAAGCCCCGCCCATTGGCCCAGTGGCCATCTTTCCCGGGCAGCAACCCTCTCAAAAGTGGTGAGATAAGCCTCCACATCATCTGTCTCTGTCATCTTATGCAGGAAGTCTGTGGCACGGATACGGGATCCCCTTTCACCAGGGGGGCTCCCTGCAGATGGCAATATCACTCTCTGCAACACCTCAGTAAGGGCAGCTCTATCCATCTGCTGGGCTTCCTTCAGGTTTTCAACCTGGTTAACCAGTAGACGATTTGTTTCCTGTTGTACAGCGGTTGCCTGTACCAGAGCTTTCACCAGCTCCTCCATTATAGCACCAAGCAGGTAACAGTCTTAAAGGTACGGTGCTACTTGTTTGCTTATCAGGTCTGCAAAAATAAAAGTCCTCAAGCAGACTACCAAATGACTGGCACACCCACAGACCCTCACTGTGCTACTATGCCCGCATTCTCCACCATATTGTGATCCTTGTTTGCAGGTAGCACGGTCCTCTAGGGCAAAAAACATGCACAGTCCTTGTAGTTGCAAATACTCAGGCACTTTATTTTGTAAATCCACACAGGATACAGCAGTTAAATGAAAACAAAAGTAACAGAAAACCCTATAAACAAAAACCTGGCTCGTCTGAGCACTAACTGACATTAGGTCCCCTATCTCTCAGGGTTAAACTAAACAAAACAATAGTGGTTTCACTAACCTAGAGTCTTTGTCCACTCTCAGCACTCCAGTATTTAGCCAGCCTGCTGCTTCCAGCCTTTCAGAGAGAAAAAAACCATTCTCCCTTACCTGCCTAGCAGGGAGGGATTTTATTCCCACTTGCTGCAGCCGATTACCTACAGCTGAGCAGTAGGTTGGAGACAGTCCAAAACCCTGGGCTGGATCTAAGTCTTCCAAGAAAACCGCTAAGCTGCGGAGTGGAGCACTGGCCCACCCTGCTCTCCAAATGCTCCACCCCAGGGGCCCATAACTAAACAATGCTTTGTGTAACACACACAAACTACACATACTCCCCCTGGGGTTAAAAATCATATGCCTCTCTGAACAATTCTGTCGAGATATAGACTCCCTCACAGACCACCCCATTCACCTTATCACAATACTTAGAGGTATTCAGAAATCAGTTCCCCCACGTACCTCTCAGAGATTACCAATAGACAACCAACATTTCCAATCCTTATCTGACCTATTAGATTTACACCCATATAATTCTACTACCAACTCCGTAATTAAAGCGGCCATGTACATAGCCTTCTACGGTTTTCTCAGGCCTAGAGAGTTTACTACCATCTCCACCTCTCAGACAGATAGATGTCTTCAACGATCCCACCTACGCAGACACATGGATCACTACATATTGGCTCTACCACAGTCCAAAACAAGCCAACACGCACTACCAGTAGAAATAACATATTAGCCTACCCACAATAAATGGTGCACAGCTGTGGTCCTAGATTCATACCTCACAACCATCACAACCATTATTTGTATTACAAGGCTCAGTGCTTACTACTGCTACATTCATGAGATATGTCAGATCTCTGTTAACCCAGCTAGGCCTTAACCCTTCTACCTACTCGGGTCACTCCTTCCATATAGGGGCGGCCTCCACAGCCTCCAGTACCAACATACCAGTGCACATTATCAAATCACTGGGGCGATGGAAATCTTCTGCTTATACACGGTACATACCCAAACCAGTACAAGAAATACATTTAAGGAAATGTCTGGTTAATTTGTATGTATTTGTTGAATGAATTAAATCTTTGATTATTCACTTTTTGCCCTCTTTATTTACAGGCATACCGTATCTTCGGTCCGGGCACACCACAACCGACTTGCTCTTTTATACTATCCTCCGCTTATACTGGAACTTACTCCTTATACGGCTATGTGCCCCTAACACACACACACACACACACACATATATATATATATATATATATATATATATATACTGTATATACTCGGGTATAAGTCGACCCGAATATAAGTCGAGACCCCTAATTTTACCCAAAAAACTGGGAAAACTAATTGACTCGAGTATAAGACTAGGGTGGGACACTTCAGATACCTGCAACTCAGAAGTTTCGCTGCCACACCCGTCATCAAACAGGCAGGCACAGCCCCTCTAACACGATTTGAACGAGATAGTATAGACCACCCAGTGAGAAGGGGCCAAATCTCAGACCTCTACACCACTATAGCAACACACCCAACCCAGGTGAAGCTCTCCTACATCAGGGCATGGGAAAAGGATTTAGGCACACTGGAAGACCCCATAGAGTGGTCGGATATATGGGAAGCCATAGCCACCACTTCAATATGCGTCACCCACAAGGAACAAGCATATAAAATGCTGTTCCGGTGGTACTTGACACCACAAAGACTAGCCGCCATGAAAGCAACTCACCCCAACCTTTGTTGGAAAGGTTGCGGAGAAATAGGCACCTTCCTCCACTGTTGGTGGTCCTGCCCTAAACTGAAACCGCTCTGGCAAAGTATCACAACCCTGATCACTAGACTATTCGACAGACCATGCCCCATGGATCCCTGGCTACTATTACTATCCAAACCCATTGACACCTACACAAGAAGGGAAAACAAACTAATAGCAAGAATAACACTCGCAGTTCGCAGAGCGATCGCTGAACAGTGGGCCACACCACACATCCCTTCGCAAACCTCCATCACACACAAGATACAGGATAGCGCAAACATGGACAGCCTCACAGCCCAAATACATGAAACAACCACACAATACCACAAGCTCTGGGACCCATGGCTAAACGGAGACACTTTACTACCCTGGTAAAACTAACCACCAAGAAATACGCCACAAAAGACCTAATACCTCATAAAACTGCTCCTACAGAGATGTACCCATGCTATGGTACACCCGTAGCACCCACAGTAAACCAAATCAAGACCTGCAACCCCAGGCTGGGGTAACCCGTGGCAACGCTCTGACCCCGCGGCTCTCGCGAGATTTGCAGGGGAGCTGACCGGACCAGAGGAGAGAGCTGACAGGAGCTGCAGGAAAGGTAAGTAAACGCTTCCTGCCAGCCCCCAACAGGACCGCCGGGCTCATAATGAGCCCGGCGGTCCTTGTCTGTATTATGGCAATGTATGTTGCCATAATACAGACAGTGACTCGAGTATAAGACGAGTGGGGGGTTTTCAGCACAAAAAACGTGCCGCAAAACTCGTCTTATACTCAAGTATATACGGTATATATAAAATATTCTTTATGTTTCTTGTGCATAGAGCTAACAGACATTCTTACAATGCCCCAACATCAGTAGCAAGGTTATTGTCATACAAATCACATTATTATTATTATAATTATATCTGCTACAATGCACATCTTTAGGTAGATAGCATTAAACACAGGCTAGACAAGCATGTCAAGAGTGCACAAAAAGATGAGACGTAATCTAGATTAGCTGCCTTGACATAGAGATCATTATAATAAAGGATGCTTTTAAAACTGAAAAAAAAAAAAAGATAGCATGTATGGCAGTCGAGCATTAAGACATTAGTGGAAATAGCTAGACTAGGGGTAGGCAACCTTTTAACAGCACTGTGCCGAAATATGATTGTGATGTCCCGTAGCGTGTCGGTCCTATTTCTTTAAATTGAGGTGTGCATGTTCCCATATTCTGCTTGTGTTACTTTGTATCATATTTGTGCGTATATGAGCTATTATATTGTATATGTTCCTTAATAGTTTGTGGTATCATGTATAATACCTTTGACTTTAGGCTGTGTATGGGGGCTGCTTGTGGAATTGTGTGTGTGTGTGGATGGATATGTCACATTGTGTATTTGGTAGTGTGTGTATGTGTGGGGCTGTTTGGGGTATTGCATGTGGATTGTTGGAGGTGTTGTGTTTGTGCAGACTGTGTGTGTGTTTGTATGTGATCTGTTTGTACTTTTTGTTATTCTGCAGCTCTGTGTATAACTAGCAGTGTGGGAGGCTTCCCTGGGTTTTAGTGGGGACCATGCTGGCCAGGTACAACTCAAGGACAGAAGCTGCAACAGGAAGCTATGGGCTGCTCTACTCCAGTGTGAATTCCCATTCACAAGTGCTGGGAGGAAGTGATCTGAGATCACTTCCTCTACGTTCTGCAATGCATGAATGGAGGATTGACCTTCACCACCTTTTCGTATTAGCAGATATCTGAAGTTTCACTGGGACTCCTGACAGGCCAGAGCCTGTTTGGCTCTTGTAGCCTTGAGTGCCGTGCAAGGGCACCTCGAGTGCCATGCATGGCACTAGTGCTGTAGGTTGCCTACCCCTGAGCTAGACAAACTGATAACATGATTATCAATATTGCCAAGGGTTATCAAAGTGTGAGAGAAGATCGAATATAAACAGAAAGCGTAAAACAAAATATAAAACATTAACATGAGCGCAAGTCCATGTATTAAGAACCAGTATATTGCAAGTCGAGGAAAGGTAATTATCATCTGTGAGCTTCCTATTCCGCAGGTTCCTCAAATTTAGCATTATAGTGACCACTTTCATGCAAAATTTGTACTCTTGACCTTCCAGACTCAATCAGCTTTGTGAAGATTTTAGTGCGGCGGCCATCTTGAGGGCTACAACCTTGCATATTTGTGGCGCTTACTACATCCAAGTTCTGAGTCCAAAGGTAAAGGGTAACGGAGCTGTTGCTGATCAGTGTGGAGAGGTGCGCCTTGCATCTGGAGATCTGCCACTTCCTTCAATCTTCCATGCTTCCGTCTCGGTAGGCCTCAGGTTCGGACTTTAGAGATTATCTTTAGATCACCCCGAACTGGGATCAAAAAATGTGCTGGGCTTTGGAAGCATCTGCCAATAGTCCAGGGTTATTGCTTGCAGAGATATCTGCATAAAAAAAGCTTGTTTTTTGCTTGAGCCCTGGAGAGCTACAGGAAAATACAGCCAGAGGTTGGATGCCAGAGATTATAGGTGACAGTTTTTTTTGGGATATCATGTAGAGGGGGGCAGTAATCTAAGGGGGCACTCTTGCGGAGGTGCTTTTTGTGCAGAGTGTGTAGTCTTTTTGTTTTTTTTGAATATTCTTAATTGTATATTTATAAAGTTAAACTACATGTAGATATAACTGCATATCATTAGCAATATCCATGCACTTAAGAACAGATAGATCCTATTATCCTATCCGAATAGTGACCTCTTTTTTTGCATTTTACAAAGGTGTAGTTTTCAAGAGAAATTGGCACTTTTCGAAATTAACATTGTTACAACCCCCTGGTTGTCAATCAGACAACAGGTTCTGTTACTTCCTGGTTCGTTAAGTGCAGTGGAGGCAATTAAAAGGGGAGGGCTTGCAAAGGCAGCAGACAAGAGATCTGCAGCTTTTGCAAGCTTTTTAAGATATATTTTTATGAATAAAATACATAATTTAATGCATGTATGTGTTCCTTTAGCCTAACTCTAATCATAATCCTAAACCTAGCAATAGTGTTAGGATTATGATTAGCAAGGGATTTGATTTTAGCCAAAGGAATCCCTCATAGTACACAGCATTGTTTGACTCTCAGCTGCTTGATCATAATCAACTGACAAACTGTATGATTTAAATCCCTCCCGATCATTCCCATTGATCAGCTCTGGACAGATTGCATAACCCAATGCTGATCTCTGTCAGGATCATCAGCAAGGTACAGGCTACAACCCAACACAATTCCCAAACCATCAATTTGGGAATATCTCTTCAGTCTGAGAGAGGAGGAATGACAGTAGAGCCAGATTATAAGACATATGGAGTATGCCATGCCTTGACTCTTACAAAGATTTGAATTTTATTTTTCTTAACTACATCACACACTTTCTATTCAGTGATTACATCTATGCAATCTTGAGTATATGTATTTCCTGCATGAAAGGGTTAAGTTGCTATTACATTAGATTACATGCATCTCAGTGGTATCTAAAGGTTTTCTACAACTTCATTGCCCTAAGGATAATGAAAAGATGTATTTGTTTATATAGTGTCTGGAGATTCAAGTCAATGAATGTGTGTATAGAATAAAGTAGTGGTCCAGGCACTTAAAGTGATAGCCAAAAAAGCAGTTTTATTGAAGCAAAAACAGCAATGTTTCAACCTGAGTGAAGTGATCATCAGTCAGTGTGGTTTAATATAAGTGAAAAAAATAAAACAAAAAGGCTGTGTATAGGTGCCTCCCACTATTAAGTGAGAGGAATCACTACACAGCGGTCAGAAGTAGTGGTACCAGCTCCACTCCAGGGCCTCAACCCAATTTATAACCAAATAATAAAATAATTCCTAAGAGTCTCTAAATTAAAGTGACTCTAAACCTGGTTTGATACACAGTCCATAGTAAGCAAACTAACAAGTGATAATAGTAAATCTGAAAGCTATGCTTGGAATGTACACAAATAGAGGATAGTAATTAACCCAACCATTATATATTTCCTCAAAGAGCCTTATAAAGTTAAAAAGGAAAAAGGAACAAGAGTAATAAATTTATTGAACACTTAAAGGCGCTATATAACTGAAATAATGGTTGGATAACAAAAGGTATACTGATCATCTATATATGTAGCTACACTGCCAAATCAGTTTGGAAAGTGGCTGGTCTGTATTTAGCAAAGGGAGTCTGATCCCTATTAAAGGATAAATGGCTCAACTCTTCAATCAACAGACCCAAATACTTGAAAGGCAATAAATTGGGCAGTGAATTAGAACATATATATATATAAGAAGGACAGGATAGAAAAGTGTAGTCTGTTATTCACCTAATCATATATTAATTCCCATTATGAAACGCAGGTTCACCTTCGATACCTAGTTTCAAATTAGTGAATAAAGAGAAAAAGCCACTAAGCTAGTTAGCCCTAGGTAATTGAAAAATAACACCTTGGTAGGTATTGTAAGCTATCCCTAGAGGCTAAAAAATAATAAAAAATAATGATAAAGCCTCCTTGAACAGAGAGGTTCTAATCAAATGTCTGGCTTCTGCTTAGGGAACAAAGGAAGAAAGCCACTGAGCTATTGTACCCTAGATAGCTTAAACCAACACCTTCATGGGTGTTCTAAACTGTCCCTCAAGGCTAAAGATAAAGCCTATCAGTATATCACTAGGTGAAAAATAAAAAAATAGAACACTCCAAGCAAAAGTAAATAAAAAAGTAGTGAAAAGGTGCTAAACACCTAGTGCTCCCATCTTAAATAAAGTGACCTAATAGAAAACCCGACGCGTGTTTCGGTGCATATAGTTGCACCTTCGTCAGGGGATAACCATTTGGCCCATCTATTCTGTCCAATTTTCTAAATACTTTCATTAGTCCCTGGCCTTATCTTATAGTTAGGATAGCCCTATGCCTATCCCACGCATGCTTAAACTCCTTTACTGTGTTAACCTCTACCACTTCAGCTGGAAGGCTATTCCATGCATCCACTACCCTCTCAGTAAAGTAATACTTCCTGATATTATTTTTAAACTTTTTCCCCTCTAATTTAAGACTATGTCCTCTTCTTGTGGTAGTTTTTCTTCTTTTAAATATAGTCTCCTCCTTTACTGTGTTGATTGATTCCCTTTATGTATTTAAATGTTTCTATCATATCCCCCCATCTCATCTTTCCTCCAATATACATGTTAAGATCCTTTAAGCTTTCCTGGTAAGTTTTACCCTGCAATCCATGAACCAGTTTAGTAGCCCTTCTCTGAACTCTTTCCAAAGTATCAATATCCTTCTGGAGATACGGTCTCCAGTACTGCGTACAATACTCCAAATGAGGTCTCACCAGTGTTCTGTACAATGGCATGAGCACTTCCCTCTTTCTACTGCTAATACCTCTCCCTATACAACCAAGCATTCTGATAGCATTTCCTGCTGCTCTATTACATTGTCTGCCTATCTTTAAGTCATCTGAAATAATTACTCCTAATTAAATCCCTTTACTCAGATGTTGAGAGTAGTAGGGTGCAGAGGGAAGGACACTGACAAATGCAAGTGAGGGATTTAGTAATTGCCATGACTAAATAAAAGGAAGTGGCTTTCGATAGTAAGCTGTGCCAATGGCATCTATCTTCAAATTTAGTGGGTATCGTACTCATTTTCTAATTATCCATATTTAGGCAATACTAACTATATATCAGACTAAATAATTTAAACTGATCATTTAGGTATATAGAGTTAGAATCGAAATTGGGTTGAACATATTCTCTTATCTGCAGTACGGACAGTCTTTAATTCCAATTTTGTCATAATTAGAGCTAGTATAAGTTGAAAATCTCATGATATAGTATCCTATATAGGAGAATAATTTTTATCAGGAAAAATAAGGATTAGCATCTGTTACCTTTTAACTGTTAGGGAGATGAATGGAATCTGTCCAGGGTGTAAAGAACACTCAAAGGGACTACTCCCACCAGGGTGCTCCAAATTAGGAGGGCCAATTTCCAAACAGAGTCAATAGAGGTAACACCAATATCTGGACACATCTGGAAGTTTCTTTCAAATGCATACTTTTATTTGAAGTGCAGAAGTTAAGACGTTTCTACCCTAATGCAACCCTTAGTCAAGTTGACAAAGGCTTGCACTAGGGCTGAAACGTTGTCTTTACTTCTGCATTTCAAATAAAAGTCTGCCTTTGAAAGAAACTTGCAGGGGTGTCTGGATATTGGTGTGTGTTACTTCTATGGAATCTGTTGAGGGTGTAACAGTGTATGCATGGCGTCTCAAAGCCAGACTGCCTTTTATTCTTGGGGTAAAAATCGGTGGACAGCATTAACTCTGGAGTGGTGTATATCATTTCATGCATGTGACCTCTCGATTCCTCCTAAAAACTGCGACGTCTGGATGCAGCCTCTAAGTTAGGTTTGATAAAGGCTGTGTATATTCAAAACGTCACTCATTTATCTGACCCCATAAATGCAGGATCACCTTATTAAGATTGGTACTGTGCTGGACTCCTTTTTCTACTGACCTTATCGCTGACATCCAAAAGGTTAAACCAATGAAAACAACATTTAAAAGAATATTTCATAATCAGTACAGTAGATTAAATGTGGGTTGGTTTCGAATTTCATGTGTTGAGTCTGGCACCTTACCATCTTTAAAACATTATCACGCTCCATTTGTGTCCACCAAGAGGTCTCCACCAGCCTTTACTGACATACAAGAATGGAAATGAGCCAGAGTTGGACGTCAGGTAACAGTGGAGTTTCTGAATTTAGACCAAAACAGGAAAAGAGTAAGGAAATTAGACATTCTCCAAATTATCCAAGATCTGGCAACCTCAGTCAAGTAACCAAAATGTACTGTTTGCAATAAACATACCCCGTAAAATATCAGCACAAAATGAAATGTATTGGTTTAAATGTATGGCTGTGTTCAGACAGCTATAGATTTATTTTGTATAGCTAATGACAAAGGACAGGTTCAGACACCCGGAGGTGATATTATTTGACCCATGGCTTATTCATTATAATAGATGATGTTATGTGACTCCCAGATTATATTATATGATCCAAGACTGTATGTATAGGTTTCCCATTAATCAAAAGGCAGAGTTCAGACAGCTCTGGCTGTTTCTATTTGACTCTAAAGGGAATTGTAGGTTAATGTTATAAAATCTTTATCTGAATTATCTCTGCAGATGTAGCAGGTCAGAGATTACACTGGCTCCCATAAATTCATTTTCTGACACTCGTAACATCCTCCATCCAATTTGTTATTTGTTATGAATGTATATTTAGTGTGTTTTTTAAGAGCAACGGGAATCTGATTTCAGGGAAAATCCCCCCTGGAGTCAGGAAGCTCAACATTAACCCATTCCAAGCTAGAAAATATATTTTTTTACAATAGTAGTACTCAAATATTTAAAGGGACCCTATGGCGTTTGGAATACAAATGTATTCTGGATGCTATAGAGTTCCCCCGACCCAAATGAAGGTTTGAAAGGTGAGTTTTACTTGCCTTTCTTTCATTGCCGTGGCCGCAAAATTGCAATGTTTTATATTACAGGGTTAAAACTAAAGGTTTAACGCACCTAGAACAATTAATTGAGACAGACTAAGTGGTTTAAATGAATGTGGGTAGTCTGGTGTAATGAAGAAGATATAACAGCAGGTGGTGCTCTAACATTAACAAATCCTTGAGAAAGGTCAGGCGGTATCAGATGACAGTGACATGCTCCACGGTGAAAGTATGCATGCATGTTTGGCTGACAACCACAGGAAATATAATCTACACCTGTAAATTCTAAATGTAGTTACCACAGGTGCTGATATGATACATAGATTTAATTATTTTTTGACAGGAAAAAAAATCTTTTTTACCTCTTTATATATTGCATTTTGAAGCTGTACATAACTAAGTGCTAAGCAAAAAGTGAGCAATATCGCAGTTATCCAAGGCTATAGATATTTGAAATTAACGTGAACTTTAACTTTAGTTCGCTATACACTAACACCGCCTTTAATATAACGTCTGTGAGCTTCAAAGCTTTACTTAGTAGAATTTTCTTTCTTTCGCCTTTGGTGTCAGAATACGGAAAAGAAGGATAGACCTTAGGAGGGTGTCTCTTTCTAATCATGTTCTTCATGTCGTTTCTTTGGCTGTTTTTACCTCCTTGCCCTCTCATTAAGTCTCTATATACAGCTGTCATTTGCAGTGAGGAGTACAGAGACCGGGAGCAGGGCACAACTCAATTAGTGCTACAATTTGGTAAGGGCACATCGTACATGAACCTTCATGATCGGTGTGTTAAGAAACAGAGTAGAGACTCCAAGAGAGACTGAGTATAAAGTGATTCTATTATTATAAATATAATACTGCAGAGAAGATTTCACAAGGCAGGACAATTACTTGGACATGTTTTAGCAGGACAGGAGACCAAAATGTGGGACTGTCACATCAAAACAGGTTCTCTTGTCACCTATGGACCATGTATTATGCTAATTTGGTAATAGAATGGCATTGAAGGGCTATGGAAACCTCTTTATAAACAACAATACCTTCATTTGAGTTGTTTAGAGATGTCACCAGAACCCCAAGATACAATTATTTCCCCATTATACACCAACAAGGGTATGTGAGCGCTCCAAATAAACTATAACCACTAGGAAAATTATACTCCAAAGCAGCAGCTGTAGAATAAAATAAAAATGTACATATACACAAAATATTTATTCATATATAAACAATGAAATTAATCGAACATAAAAACCATGAAAAAATCATTATAAATATAAAAATGGTCATAAAGATGTGTCCAGACCAAAGTTCAAAGATACATAGTGTGGGGCCCCCAACACTAATATGGATTATGTATCAAAGAGAAAATTAAATGAAAAAAGATTGTGCACATCAAATAATAAAATATCAAAAAATGTCAAAAAATGAATATCAGACCTCAAACACATATATAATTCATGGGGGAGGGAGCTCATAAACCCACCAAACCACTGGGTAAAGGTGAGGGGTGCCGCTATGAATAGTCTCCTAGTGTTTAAAACCTAGGGATTAAACCAGAGCAACTTACCCTATTCACCCTACCTTCGTGTAAGGTAAGGGGAGCACGCCAACTCCCTACCACGAGACAAGATGTGTGGGACTGAATTCAACAGCTGCCGAAAATCCCTCCCAGACCGTAAATGAAGTCGGGTAGAAGATCAAAGGAGACGGAAAAACAGATCGTCTACGCTTTTCGTCCCCTATGAGGGACTTTACCATTATACACACTTGACCTTTATGTATGTTTATATATATATATATACACACACACACACTAGAGATAGTGTTAGGGCTACTTATTGGGAAATGTAACTCCCTCTAATCTCAAGTCACGAAGGGTGGCAACATGTATATTAATCACCATTCCTTATAGGACAGGGTTAGGCCACCTTTGGCACTCCAGATGTTGTAGAATACATCTCCTATAATGCTTTTATAGCCATTATGCTGATAAAGCATCAAGGGAGATGTAGTCCACATCATCTAGGTGTCGTAGGTTGTCTACCCCTGTTATATGTTGAATGGATGTCGTCACCACCTACACACTATACAATCTGCCCCTTTTAACATTCTATATATAAACACCAATCTATATCAAACAAGATGAAATATTACCAGTGCTTTCAGCCTATTCCAAGGACAGTACATGGGGAAACAGCCAGGCTATGCCACAAAGAAGGGTCAGTTTTGCTACAATAGTTCAGAATTTACAGAGAAATGGACAGTACTTGGGATTAGGCAGGGTCCCACTTAGTTTTCAGTTCCTGCCCACGGTACCCCTTTAAATGTGTGACAGAGCTCCTGTACTCTGACCGAGTTTCTCTGGCCTTTCCGCTTCCTTTCCGCAATCAGGGACTATGGAAAGCTGGAGTCGCTGAGAACTTCTTCCACCCCTGGCTAGGCTGCAACTATCTTCTTCCAGACAGGTATCGCCCCTTCTGCCTTTGCCTCTTTATGTCCACTTCTTTTCATTAATTACTGAATCTAAAGAACACTGTACTGTATAAGGGTATGTACGTACTGTACGTATTGCCCCTAAAGGCTCCTCTCACCTGGGTCCAATTTTCAGGGTTTTATATTGGGTTGCCCAATTCAGAGATGAAGACATTCGTAACACAAGCTGATTGTTGATAAAAACAGTCGTTATGCATACACAGATCTCTATGAATGTCCCTCTCATATTGTGAAGATGTTCTGATGGAGGATGGCGGGATATATGATGGCACAACATGAAACTCCAGCAGCCTCCATCTGTCAATCTATGTATGTTTCATAAATGATGTGAGTACAACATCTGTGAGTTTCACTTGAAGCCACTACAAACTGTAGTATACACACCAAGGGTGAGTTTTTACTTGACAGAGCCAAATTTTCACTTTCTCGAACACATTTTGAACCCAGTTATATAAAGCACGAGAACAGGAAAAGGTGAGCAACGTGTCTAAATAGCAATGCTTTACTGACCTAATAAGACCAGAGGATGTGTGATACCACCAGGTGGCAGCACTAGATCTTCAATCGATTGCCAAAATGCAAAATAAAACAAATCCAAACATATAAAGTCTATTGTAGAGGGGTAAATGGAATGAAGGGGAAAATCATGCTTGTTTTCCATAGGCAAAAGGACATATCACTACGGCGTCTGCTAGTAGAATGGGATAACCAACTATTTCACAATAACTGGACCATCTCTACAATTCTTATCTTGCGGGATGGTGGTTACGTGTCCATTCCAATGTGCATCCAAAATTATTGTACCTCAACATTTATAAAATGAACATGGAATGTGCATATTAAATATTGCTGTGCCCTTAGAACTCAGCAGCTTGGACATGGAATTCCAGCATTTTACTTTTCTTGTGTAAACAGTTAAAGACACAGAGCAAATTTATCAGATACCTTACCTTATCCTACCTATGTCTTTTTGTGCCAAACATTTTCTGACAATCAGTCTTCCTGGAATGGGTGATTTTTCCAGAGCTGGATGAAGATATGGCCCAATTATATGGGCATTTCTATGATTAGGCTTGCATCAATGCATAGAGTGCATTAGGAAATATTGTGCTCTAAAACAAAGAATATGACAACTCTGAGAACAGACAAAAGTTTAAAGAAAGTCAGTAGCTTGCCCTTCTTTAAATCCCCGCTCAGGTCTCAAAATAGTTTTTTGCTCACTTGTGCCATTACCGAGAGAACATATTCCAAGGTATATCAGACTCATCCCCACCCATACGGGCAGTCCAGAACCGAAATGCTGGCAAGTTCTCTCTGCATGAGAGATGCAGCAACCCCAGATGATCGTTTTGGCCTTCTTTGGGCTTGTCAGCGAGGTGTAGCTGATACCCCTCTAGACACAGTGAGCATTGTGTCCACGTCTGGATAACCCTATTTAACTTGTGAAGAGCTAAGTTGATGTAGTGAGCTCTGCTTGTATATTTGCTCAGAATTTTTCAAATATTTTTCAATAATGAAGCTATATTTTTACGTTGTATTACAGCGGACACTGGATTACGTTAACTTGTGATGCCCAAACATTGTTTTGTATGTTACTTGCTACCTTCACACTCCCTTTTTCTGTATTCATCCCCATTTGTTGAGTGTTGTTTCCTATATTATTAAATTTTTCACACAATACGATGGAATAATCAGGGCAGCACAGGTGCCATTTTAGGTTCAAAGTGTTAATTAAATACTTAAAAAGAATAAGTGGCGCTAAAATTAAATAAGATGTATCAAAACAATAAATATATCCCAGTGCGTCTGAACACACCCCAGTGTTTAGTCACCAAAAAACACTTAAGGACATACGAAAAGGACTTGGGAATTGTTATAGACAACAAACTATGCAACAATGTGCAATGTCAATCAGCAGTGGCCAAGGCCAGTAAGGTATTGTCATGCATGAAAGAGGGCATTCATTCTCTGGACGAGAATATCATTTTGTCTCTTTATAAATCACTGGTAAGACCCCATATTGAATATGCTGTGCAATTTTGGGCACCTGTTCTAAAGAAGGATATTATGGCACTAGAAAAAGTGTGGAGGCGGGCTACAAAATTAATAAAAGGAATGGAACATATCCGCTATGAAGAAAAGTTAACAAATTTAAACCTATTTAGTTTAGAAAAACGTCGCCTGAGAGGGGATATGATAACATTATACAAATATATTCGGGGCCAGTATACAAACCATTGTGTGGAAATCTATTCACAAACCGGACTTTACATAGGACACGAGGCCATGCGTTTAGACTGGAAGAAAGAAGATTTCGTCTAAGGCAAAGGAAAGGTTTTTTTACTGTAAGAACAATCAGGATGTGGAATTCTCTGCCTGAAGAAGTGGTTTTATCAGAGTCCATACAGATGTTCAAACAGCTACTAGGTGCATACTTGCAAAAACAGAATATTTAAGGACATAATCTTTCAATGTAGGGAAATAACTGCTTGATCCAAGGATAAATCTGACTGCCATTCTGGGGTCAAGAAGGAATTTTTTTCCTAGCTTGTTGCAAAATTGTGCTACAAACTGGGTTTTATTGCCTTCTTTTGGATCAACAGCAACAAACAGATGTGAGGAAGGCTGAACTTTTTAGCTATGTAACTATGTAACTTACATACATATAGCTGAGTCAAAAGAAAAAGGGTAGTTGCGCACACAATGGTATATTGTAGATACAATAAATGGTATCTGCAAGAAAGGACAGAAGCCTTGAGCAGCTGCCTGCAGGACACAAACAAAAAGGAATGATGGAAAACAAGTTTTCTTGCAGATACCATTTATTGTATCTACAATATACCAATGTGTGCGCAACTACCCTTTTTCTTTTGACTCAAAGTGTTAACTGTTGTGCAATATTCTATGGTGGTTTCCATGGTGATTGCTTCTTATTTACCTCTTTGGCCTACATTAGCATCCATTTTAGCCAAGATCAGGGACAGACAACCTTCGGCACCCACCATAATGCTCTTACACCCATAATGCTGGCAAAGCATTATGGGAGGTGTAGTCCAAAACATCTGGAGTGCCGAAGGTTACTTATGCCTGGCCTAGATCAATCTCTCCCGCTGTCTTAACATTTAAACAGAGTTGCAAACCTGAGATCAAACAAATGCCCAATACGTTTTGTATTTAACTGGTATTATTGGTGTATATTTCCTTATGTATAACACAAAAAAAAAAGTTCAAAGAATATTATTTGAAGCAAAAAAAACCCCAAAAGAGGCAGCTATTAAAAGTGATTTGGATATCTGCAGGGCTACATTTTGATCAGTAGATGGCGCTGTATATCTATTTGTCCACATCTCTTGTGTATTATGACAATTACACTAATGTGATTAATTTTAATAAAAAGTGTTTTAGAAAAAGGCATATTTACAAACTCAGGTGTTACTTTCAGTACTTCAGTGAGAACAGTCCAGGAACCTAGTAATTCTCTGCACCCTTCAAACTTTGAAATCCAGGTGCAGGTAGAGTTAGTAATAATTATATATATCAGAGCAAGAAGTAAAGATACTGATCATCTAAAGACCAAGCCTGACTTCAGAGTAAGTGATGCATATGACCTACCAGGCAATAGTAATGCCAATACATATTATAAAAGAGTTCTAAAAAGTGGCAGTTGAATTCCATCATTATTTTGTTTGTATTCATTAAAGTGTTCTAAAAGTGGTAAAAAAAAAAAAAGTCCTGAGGGCTTTATTTACATTACATTTTGCCAGTTTTTGCAGAAACTCCATTTTCAGAAGACCGCCAAACTTTGCATAAAAAGAGAAGTTTCTGTTTCTGTTTTCTGTTTGGATAAAAAAAGATTTAATGAATTGTGCAAAAAAATGTTTTTTAAAATCACAAAAAATTAGATGCACAATTATCAGTGATGCTGTGTGTGATTGGTGGAAAGCCACCAAGGAACATACTCAAACATGGTATTGATTGTCAAAATGTCAGATAGAAACGAAAAAAACAAAAACAAACAATTACTCCTCTACTTTTTCTACCTCCCTAAAATACTGGAGTTTTTCTGGAGATAAACTATTAAACAGGCAAGTACACATATTTCCTCTCACAGGCTGGGTCACTTAGTAAACCAAGAATCGTCAGACATCGACCAGCAAATTTCTAATTTAAATCCAGCATAATTCATGGATTAGTGAATAACTCTCAAATAACGGTTACTGAACGTGATTGGCATAAGCAGCACCCGACTCCAGCTTATGATTAACCCCTTAAGGACACATGACATGTCATGATTCCATTTTATTCCAGAAGCTTGGTTCTTAAGGGGTTAATCTGAAAGGATTCTCTCACACTTCAACGGTCTCCCTTTCGTGGTTAGTCAATCAGCAACAAGTTGGAGGATGGACACACACATTTAACAGACAGTACATGTTTTCATATCCCTTTCTGGGTGGTGGGTGACATCACACTGTGCATTACAAACCGATATTCACTGTCTGGAAGATTAATTGGCTGAAGAATTTGGCTGGGATGTGGAAGGTATGGATTGATGATATTGTATGGCGTGTAATAAACCTTGAGAAAGAACCTGATATCTCATATCTTTCTTATCCCTGAGATACAATGTAGTCTGTATTAATTATGTGTGTCTTTGATAGAACGTTTGGAGATGGCGGAGTGTAGGAGGGAATGCGAGTGTGTGATGTTTGTGGGTTACAGTAAATATGTCCAAATCTTTTTTTCTTTGGCCAATTGCCCAGTTTCAGTAGTTGGGGGTAGGGAAGTGGCTGATGCGAAACTGACAGAAAGCAATCTAATGTTCTAAATTAATTGTACCATTTGTAATAACTATTCTATACAGTTTTTGTCCATCTATAAACTTTGTCTCTCACAATGAGAAACTCCTTATTGTGTCTATATAATCTATGAAGACTTTCCATCTACTGGTGATGAGTCACCAGTGGTGTGGCTGATGCCATGCCATGCCATGCATGTGCCCTAATCTTAGAGCAGCAGCCCTAATATTTGTCTGAGACTATATATATCTGCCTGAGATTAGAGAACCTTGCACACCAGAGTAGCAACTGCATTTGAAGCTACACTAGGTCCATACTGACTTTTGGGCAAAGTAGGCATATGCTTGGTGGGCCAAGACGGTATGTGTCTGTGGGCTATATATAGTCGTGTAGTGTCTGTCATTGCAAAAGTATGTGTTTAGTGTAAGCGCAGGATTTTATTCATATGTAACGAGTGTGTGAATGCTGAGTTCTGGTACTGAGTAGCGATAGTGGATTCAGGGTCCTAGTAGTGAGTGTATCAAGAGTACAAGTGTGTATTTTTGTGTAATTGTTATACTCATACATGTGTGAATGCAGGTGTGTATTGTCATAGAATGACTCTGTCCCTCCCAGTTTGTGTCTGCCCCAATTGCTCACTCACTGTTTGTGTCGGTTTCAGTCCTGTATATATCGTGCTGGGGGAAGGCCAAGAAAGGCAGCTTCAGCCATTAATATTTAATAGAATATAAATACCTTTTTGTCTTCATTGTGAAAAAGGATACCTCCTGTAGACGACATGGAAAAAAAACCCAAAAATACAGACTAGGACCACTGTCTAGTGCATTTTATGTTTTGTTTATTAATAAACGTTTGTCAATAATGACTTATGTACCTTTATTTAAGCCCCAGGCATCAGCTTGTAAGGCATTTATGATTTTTTTTTTATTGCCAATTGCCCATTACATGTATTTAAATATTAAGAAATGTCCTGAAAATGACAGCCTCGCCTCTCCTTCCAACAGCAAAGAAACTGTCAAAGATTATATCATCCCTACAGTAAGGGAGCGTAAGAGTAAAGTATGCCTCTTGTCTCCTGGCATTATTATATTAGTATTACAGAAATTGCTATAAATCTCCTGAAATATAGGTTTAACTTTGCATATTATATATTGGCATTATACTCAAATGCAGACATTTCTTTTTTTACATTCTGTTGTCATTTCATTTTCTAAGTTGAACTGCTAGTAATGCCTCCAGGGTCCATACAAATACATATAAGCAGGGTATTTGACTATTTCGATTTATAGATTTTTGTCCAATCTACTGTATGTGAGAACATTTTATTTTTGCTTTAACACCGTGTGAAATATTGCAAGATAAGGGACACACTATAATGTATAAATCTTTTCACCTCTCCCATATTTCTATAAAGGATGGAATATAAAATCAAAATAAACAATGTGCCAATATATATTTTCCTGACATATGGTGGCAGTACAATAGGGATGTACTCTTCCCTGGGACAAGCATCTGAAATTAAAATTAACATAAAAAGTTTCTCCCCCAACAGGTATAAAACACCAAACGGCTATAGACCTCCGGTTTTCTTTTTTATTCTATCAGGAACGGACTGCATCTGGATTTTCTGTGGTGATGCACATGGGTTGCTGCCAGAGGGATCCGGCCTGATAGCCTCCCAGGTGGAGAGCTGAGCGGCCTGCCTGCATCCTGTAGAGTTACGAAGTAGGTATGTGTAGCTTGCTTTATGCAGCGTGTGCGGTCACTGGCAAAGCAAGTAGGAGGTCTCTAGCGGCAGCAAATCACTGCCCGAATGAGACGCATGTGCACAGCTGTGGAACACACGTCCGGGATGATTCCACAGAAGTTCCAACCACTCGGAATTCCTGGAAATTGGCGCAAAATTTGAAAAATGGTGCCTATTTAAGCTGTGCAGATTCTACTGGCAGCATGGATGCTAGCCAGGAAGGATCTCCCACATCACTAGCCCCCTAACGCGTGTCTATGTTCACTTTATTTGGCTTAATTTTAAAATAATCTTGTATTGTCATTATATATTGCAGTCTAGTCCTGCCTCTCCAGATATTATGGATAAAGACAAAGCGACTGCTCCAATGTCTAAAAAAGCTAATTATAAATCAAAACATCTGTATTGTAGCGAATGTGCCACACCACTACCAGATGGTATAAAAAGAAAAATCTGCGATCAGTGTTCATCCTTAATGCTGGAAAAGTCAAAGCAACAGGACACACAGGCATTTTTCTCTTGGTTTCAGACAATCTGGCCCAAACAGTTGAGTCGTTCAAAGATTCAGCTAAGTCAAATGTTACAGCACTCGTTAAAGCAACAGCTAAACAGATCTCCTTCTAGATCTGAGATGTCCTTGGGCGAATGTTCTATGTGTTCCTATTTGGATACTTCCAGCGATTCTTCTATCACTGAAGTAGGTTTTCCACATGAAGAACTAAGAAAATGTATTAAGGAAGTTAATGTTACCTTTTCTGAAGAGGTATCAGAAAAAGCAAGCAGAAAAGCCCAACAGTTCAACAGCAGATTCTGGAGCTTATGTACAGGGAGTGGAAAACGCCTGAAAAAAAGGTGTTTATTTTCAGGTATTTCAAGAGCATTTTTAAACTACAAGGAGAAGACAAGTGGGAAGACTTACCAGTCGTGGACGTACAGGTTGCTCAGTTGTCAAAAAAGACTACTATACCGATTGGAGAAGTCTCTGGACTTAAAGACCCTATGGATAAAAGGGCGGAAACATCCAGCAGACAAGCATATCAAGCAGCAGGTTTTTAGGCTAAAGCAGCATTGGCAGGAGCTTCAGTGGCTAAAGCTCAGTATTATTGGATTCAAGGTTTGGAGGATAGCCTGGGTGAACACCAAGTCAAAGATCTTTCTCATCTATTCTACAATTTAAGATTATCCAATGAATACCTGCTAGATGTTATCACAGAAGTGATTAAACTTTCTGCTTGTGTCATGGGCTTGACATCGGGGGCCCGCAGGGCACTATGGCTTATAGCCTGGGCGGCTGACACGACCTCAAAGTCTGCACTTTGTGAACTTCCTTTAGACAGGAAGAAATTATTTGGTTCTCCTTTAGAAGACTTAATCTGACAGATGTCGGAAACCAAAAAAGCTCTTCCTCAGGACAGGAAGTATACCTGGCAGCCCAGATACAAAAGATTCCAGTACAAGAACCGAAGGGGTATAAAAAAAAAAACACGTTATTTTTGTCAACAAAGTTTGACACACATAAAGATATCAAAACTGACAGAGCAAAAATATTCTGATGCCATATGAGTGGGCGGACAGATACAACGATTTGCTCACAGATGGAGAGACCACTGCAAATTCGTGGATTTTGAATCTGGTTGCAAGAGGATACAAAATAAAGTTCATAGATGTACCAAGAGCAGGTTCCCTTATCTCCTCCTACTGTTCAAAGCTAAAAAAACAAGCTCTCTTCTCCGCTATGGTTACTCTTTTAAAGAAAGGTGTTATCTAAAGAGTTCCAAGAGCTCCACTATATCAGGGTGTCTACTCTCGGTTGTTCCTGGTCCCAAAACCAGATATGTCCTTTCGCCCCAGTTTGTCTCTGAAAGAGATAAACAACTATATTCCACATCAGCATTTCAGAATGGAAACCATCGCATCAGTCACTCATATCCTTCAAAAATGAGATTTTATGGCAACATTGGATTTGAAAGATGCCTACCTACACGTACTTGTGGATGTAGGCTCAAGAAAGTACCTGTGGTTTGCCATAAGAAAGGGTTTCAAGGTTCATCACTTTTGATTCAAAGCCCTTCAATTCGATCTTGCCTCAGCTCACAGGATATTTACAAAGGTTCTAACGCCTATCACAGCGTTCTTAAGGGCACAAGGAATCAGTTATTCCATACTTGGACGACTGGTACATTATGACAAAGTCAACAGATGCTTTAGATACAGATGTGGCTTATACCCTCAAATCGGTTCTTAGTTTGTCTAACCTTAAATTTCAAGTTTCTGCTCGGAGACACTAACACTTCAAATCTTCATGTTAGGATATTTTTTAAGGCTGTCAAGCTCATTAGACCTACAAGAAAATAGGTTTTTCCCTCTTGGGACCTGTCTTTGGCATTGAAGGCTCTTTGTTCCCAGCCTTTTGAACCTTTGGAGGAAAATCCTTAAAGCTCTTGTCTCTAAAAACTGCATTGTGGTGGCTATAACTTCTGCTAAAATTCAGGCTTTTTCATCTTCTACTGAATTTACAAAGATTCTTCCAGACAAGGTTGTTCTGTATCCAAAACCATTGTTTCTACCAAAAGTCATCTCTTCCAGGGCTATTAATCAACCAATCTCCCTGCCTACCTTTAGTAATGCATCTGTCTCCGATCTGGATGAAAATTGGCACAAGTTGGATGTCGGAAGATCTCTAAAAATCTACTTGGACCGCACCTCTGCATACAGGAAGACTGACCATCTTTTAGTCGATTTCTTTGGAAAATTTAAAGGTCATGCTGCCTCTAAGTCTACTCTGAATAGGTGGCTTGTGGACTCTATTAAATTAGCTTATTCTTCCTCAAATCTGCCTTTACCTACCTCATTGAAAGCCCATTCAACAAGAGCCATGGCTACTTTCTGGGCCGAAAAAACGCAAGCTTCACCTGAAGATATCTGCAGAGCCGCTACATGGTCTTCGTTTAACACCTTCATCAAACATTACAGACTAGACGTATACTCTGCCTCTGACGTTGCTTTCAGGCATAAGGTGTTACAAGCGGTGGTTGCATAATTCCCGCCCATAGCTCTGGGATCTCAATATATCCCTATTGTACTGCCACCATATTAAGGAAAAAGGAATTTATGGTGAGTAAAATTGCAGTTTCTTTATTTATTCTTTGCTTGAGCAGCAATCTATACAAAGCTGTTTATTCCATATATTAATGTCAAAGATATGCACCCAATGTCTCAAATCTTATGCTATTATTTTTCAAACAAAAATTGCTTGTGAGAATGTGTTAAAGGAGATTAGTGGTAGCTACAATCCAGGTGGCAGCAGCCGCTTGGAAATGTAACCCCTACTAGTCTCGTTCAGAATGTAACATATTTGATAAAATTCTTGCCCAAGATTAGGTGCCCTGAGTTGCACAGAGGATCAGTGCATTATTCCCTATTCATTACATATCTATAATTTGAAAGGGTGAAGCGATGCAATCACAGGTCTTGCCAATCAGTGACAATGTGACAAATGTCACTGATTGCCAAGACCTGTGACTGCATCTCTTCAACAAATTGGATTAGTTATTGTGCAGATTACACTTAGCCACAACTAAACCTTGTCAACCTGAACATTCTACTTGGACAAAGAGACAACATGTTTATTTTATACTATTTCAGGATTAGCTCATTTGGCTTTAAATCGTGATGTGTATGCATAATATACGCAGGGCCGTCTCTAATAATGATTGGACCCTGGTCAAGCATTTGTTTGGGCCCCCTGGACTATGTCTCCCCCTTCCTGGCATGTAATCACGGCATCCACCCCAACGCAGTTGCAGAACTAAAGTAGAAAGAGCCCTAGTGCAAGAATTTTATTGGGCCCCCCAATTGCGAAGTTAGACAGATAGGTAGAACCCCATCTGTCATCCAACTCCAACAATGCTTTGGCAGTTGGGGCTCTACAAATTTCCCATGCTTGCAGGGTTGTATTTAGCACTGAGCCATGTTTGTGTGTTTGAATAAAAACGTGTTTGTATGGAGTTTGTGTGAATGCATTTGTATGTGGTGTTGAAGTTTAAATGCAAGTGTGCATTTGTCACGGTGCACCCTGAACCCTGCAGACAGCAAGGCGTGGCCGCCCCTTTAAGAGAACTGGAAATCTTTTTTTGGAAACCCTCATGACTCCAATAACCCTGTAAGAGATTATATACAGTTGTGCTCAAAGGTTTGAGTACCCTGGCAGAAAGTGTGATATTTTGGCATTGTTTTTTTTAAATATGACTGATCAGGCAAAAAAAAAAAAAAAGTAGTATGAAGCCATTTTTGTTTGGCTCCTTCTTAAATCATAATGATAAAATAAATCACCCAAATGGTCTTGATCAAAAGTTTACATACCTTTGAATGTTTGGCCTTGTTACAGACACACAGGGTTACACACACAGGTTAAAATGGCAATTAAAGGTTAACTACCCACGCCTGTGGCTTTTTAAATTGCAATTAGTGCCTGTGTGTAAATAGTCAATGAGTTTGTTAGCTCTCACATGGATGCACTGAGCAGGCTAGATACCGAGCCATGGGGAGCAGAAAAGAACGGTTAAAAGACCTGCGTAACAAGGTAATGGAACTTTATAAAGATGGAAAAGGATATAAAAATATACCCAAATCCTTGAAAATGCCAGTCAGTACTATTCTATCACTTATTAAGAAGTGGAAAATTCGGGGATCTCTTGATACCAAGCCAAGGTCAGGTATACTAAGAAAGATTTCAGCCACAACTGCCAGAAGAATTGTTCGGGGCACAAAGAAAAACCCACAGGTAACCTCAGGAGAAATACAGGCTGCTCTGGAAAAAGCTGGTGTGGATGTTATAAGGAGCACAATACGACAATACTTGAACAAAACTGAGCTGCATGGTTGAGTTGACAGAAAGAAGCCTTTACTGCGCCAATATGCCCGAAGACACCTTAACACGCCTCACAGCTTCTGGCATACTGTAAATTGGAGTGACGAGACCAAAATAGAGCTTTATGGTCACAACCATAAGTGGTATGTTTGGATAGGGGTCAACAAGGCCTTTAGTGAAAATAATACCATCCCCACTGTGAAGCATGGTGGTGGCTCACTGATGTTTTTGGAGCGTGTGAGCTCTAAAGGCACGGGGAATCTTGTGAAAATTGATGGCAAGATGAATGCAACATGTTATCAGAAAATACTGTCAGACATTGCATTCTTCTGTACGAAGGCTGCACATGGGACGCTCTTTCACTTTACAGCATGACAATGACCCTAAGCACAAGGCCAAGTTGACCCTCCAGTGGTTACAGCAGAAAAATTTGAAAGTTCTGGAGTGGCCATCACAGCCTCTTGACCTTAATATCATCGGTCCACTCTGGGGAGATCTCAAATGTGCGGTTCATTCAAGACGACCAAAGACTTTGCATGACCTGGAGACATTTTGCCAAGATGAATGGGCAGCTATACCACCTGCAAGAATTAGGGGCCTCATAGACAACTATTACAAAAGACTGTACGCTGTCATTGATGCTAAACGGGGCAATACACAGTATTAAGAACTAAGGGTATGCAGACTTTTGAATAGGGTTTATTTAATTTTTTTTCTTTGTTGCCATGTTTTGTTTTATGATTGTGCTATTCTGTTATAAGTAACAGTTAAATATGAATCCTATAAGAAATAAAAGAAATGTGTTTTGCCTGCTCACTCATGTTTTCTTGAAATTCTTCCAGGGTATGCAAACTTTTGAGCACAACTGTATATCTCACTATTATATTTCACCGTTGGTGGACTTGATCTAGTTAATTGAAGGAAATCTTTATTCCTACTTCATAAAGCTTAGAATATGAAGATAACTATGGCATCTTTTCTCACTTTTATAGTGTTTTACTATTTGTTGAATATGCCCTTCCTGAATGATCACAGCTACTTTTTTTTTAAATGTCAAATTACTATTTGATGTTCCTGGAAGCTGCGTCGACTCCCTACTACATTTACATTATACAAAATGTGGATGTATTTGTCTACGCTGGGCTTAGCTCAGACAGAGCGCTTCTAGTTTTCTTTCTGGAGTAATGGAGGTGGGAAGCTATGTCCGATGGAACTCAGGTAAAGAGTGAAACAGGTCTAAAATGATTTGACTTTGTAAGGAAGCATACACAATCAGCACGGTGCTTTCTTCTTCCTCTGCACGTTAATAGGGAAGATCACTCAGACAAATCGCAGGGAACATCTATTCATTGATGCAAATCACACAAAGCCATTCTAGTCATGAAGTGATCAAAAAATATTCTTTAACTTTTTGGGAGGGAGGGTGCAGGGACGGAGTGAGATCTGTGGAGGGAGGGGGACGGTGCAGGGGAGAAGGGATCTGTGCAGGGGAGGGAGGGGGATCTGTACATGTAGGAAGATTGACTGTCAGAGTACAGAGATGGGTGGCTGTGCAGGGGAGGAAGGGGGATCTGTGTAGAGGAGGGATGGGGAAGAGGAGTTGTGTGCAGGGGAGACAGAGGGACAAGGGATCTGTCAGAATGGCAGGGGAAGAAGGGGGATCTGTGCGGAGTAGAGATGGGGAGAGGGGTTGGGTGCAGGGGAGGCAGAGGGACAGGGGATCTGTCAGAATGGCAGGGGAGGGAGGGGGAGAAGGTATGTGTGCCGTGGAGGCAGGGGATCTGTCAGAATGGCAGGGGGACCTGTGCAGGGGAGGGAGGGGGAGAAGGAATGTGTGCAGCGGAGGCAGGGGCTCTGTATAGGGAGGGCGGCTGTCAGGGAGATCTGTGCAGGGGTGTTAGGGGGGGAAGGAATCTGTGCAGGGGAGGGGCTGTCAGGGAGGCAGGGGGATCTGTGCAGGGGAGGCAGGGAGAGGGGAACTGTACAGGGAGTTGGGCTGTCATGGATGCAGGGGTGAGAGGGGATCTATGCAGGGGAGGCAGGGGATCTGTGCAGGGAGGGGGGCTATCAGGGAAGCAGGGGAACTGTGCAGGGGAGGTAAGGGGGAAGATAGGATGTGTGCAGGGGAGGCAGGGGGTGAGGAGATCTGTACAGGGAGGTAAGTGGATTTATGCAGGGGATCGGGGGAGAGCTGTCAGGGAAGCAGGGGCATCTGTTCAGGAGATGGAGGGAGGGGGGAGAGGGGTTGTGTGCAGGGAGAGAGGGGTCAGGCAGGATGATCTGTGCAGGGGAGGGACGGGTAATGGGGATGTGTGCTGGGGAGACGGGGGAGAGGCTGTCAGGGAGGCAGGGGAGGGTGAGGGAGGGAATGTGCAGGGAAGGGTGAGGGAGAGGGAATGTGTGCAGGGGAGGGAGGGGGAGAGGGAATGTGTGCAGGGGAAGGTGGGGGAGAGGGTATGTGTGCAGGGGAAGGTGGGGGAGAGGGTATGTGTGCAGGGGAAGGTGGGGGAGAGGGTATGTGTGCAGAGGAGGGAGGGGGAGAGGGTATGTGTGCAGGGGAAGGTGGGGGAGAGGGTATGTGTGCAGGGGAGGGAGGGGGACTGTCAGATGGGCAGAGGGGTCTTTGCAGGGGAGGCCGGGGGAGAGGGGATCTGTACAAGGAGGGGGGTTGTCAGGGAGGGTGCCGGGAGAGGGGGGCTGTCAGGGAGGCAGGGGATCTGTTCTGGGAAGAGATTACCTGGTGTCTCTGCCAGGCTGCTCTTCCTCATTACTCCAGGACAGGAGAGCACAGTAAGTGACCTCACTTCTCATCCTCCTGCCCCGCCTCTTCTCCTCTCTCTATGCACTGCATGGAGAAGACCTGGAAAGCAGAGCAGAATTGCTGCCAGGTCTCCCTCGGAAGGTGGGAGCAGAGACTTTGCCGCCCCCCTTGCTACGCCACTGATCACGCCATTCTGTGAACCAATCAGAATGTACACAAACATCTTTAAAGGCATAGTGATTAATCATTGCCCTTTCATGGTTTGTGTTCTCAGTTGCCAATTATATTATTATACTGACCGTGACTAGTTATCAGTTGATCCGTTCCTCCGTTATCCTTACCATGGCTAGTTATCAGTTTATCCTCAGTTATCCTTACCATGGCTAGTTATCAGTTTATCCTCAGTTATCCTTCCATGGCTAGTTATCAGTTTATCCTCAGTTATCCTTACCTTGGCTAATTATCAGTTTATCCTCCTATCCTTACCAGGCTAGCTTTTGGTTCATCCGTTCCTCCGTTATCCTGACCGTTGCTAGGTATCCGTTTATTCTATACTTCTATAACCCCAACCTATTTACTAAGGTTGAGTAATATGTTCCTAGTTTACTTTACCTGCCTGTTTTCATAAGCTCTGTGTATGAGGGCATTGCAATCCTACAGACTTCTTACAATAGGGGGTGCCATTACAGCACACTGCAGTTGTTATGGTGCTCAGAGTATTCCTTTAGTAGAGCTATTCTGTGATATGAGCAGAATATGTACCTCAGAATCTGCAGCCCATCAGCACAAAAAAGTATAGTGGATCTCACCCACCTCAACTTTATAAAAAACTTGTACACACGGCGCTGATTAGAGATGCAGACAGCATTTTCCACATTTACAGGGATAATTAAAAAAATTGCACATTTTAGGCAAAACAGCTCAACTGGAAGAAAAAAATATATCTATTTTTCAGTTCTGAAGATTTAGTTTAAAATGTGTTATTCCACTGGCAGTTTTCCTCAGTTCGAGTCATCATTACTAATTACAGTAGATTCTGAGACAGAAGCGTTTTCTAATATAATTCAGCACATATTTCTTTCATCTAAAAAAAAATCTTCATTTTGGATCCTTAAAAACTTTAGGCCTCAATCACAATCTACAGTTTAATAAATATTGACATGTTATTTGCCGCCGATGAGCTGTTCATGATGCGGACACAATCAATCCTTTATAATATTATCCAATAATAATTTTATCATTTTTAATTCGTCAGAAAAAAACAAACCACCCATATATCTTGTGTTAATCAGTGAAGCTTAAAGGGTTACTACAACCGAAAACCAGTGTCTTACAAAAACACCTGTTTTGGTTAAAGTATCCTTTGCTGTGCGGGTCCCCCCTTAAATGTTTAAGGAACATTATAGAGTTATAAATTCAAACCTGAATTCCTAATACTATAATGTCCTGGTGCAAGTTTAGATTAAGTGCCCCTCCTTTTCACCTGCAAAAATAAAGAAAAATATTTTCTTAGCTTTTTTTCCCCTAGTTCCAAGACTCCCTCGTGCTACTACCCTCTCCACCTCTGTGATGTAATCCTGGAGGCATCGCTTTCAGTCTTATCCAATAAAATTCCATTGCATGCCCGCCATTGGATGCCTATCTCTAGCAGGCTGATGTCAGACTTCCTATATGCACAGAATTGATATTAGTCAGCCCGGAACTCTTATTCTGGACTGGCTAATGATGCCCATTGACGCTGCCAGAGGTGGAATCACAGGGTAAACTCTGTGCTATGTTTCATAGCAATATGCAGCACATACAGATTCCAGGCACCAGGACTACTACAAATAAAGTGGTCATGGTGTTAACCCTTTTAAGCAATCACAGTCACTCTGGATAAGATTTACTGACACGTTATTGGAACCAATTTTCCCCTTATTGAATTCTACAGATAAAATTACTTGATAAAAGATTTTTCAGCTAATTGCTGTCCACTGCCCGCCAAATTATCAAACGTATCAACAGTTCTGTGCATGAGCAAAACAAACACTACCTGAGCATAAAACGGCTTTGTGTTACTGGGCGTCTTCAAAGTGACATGTGCAGCTCTCAAGAACACACACTATGCCAGGCTATCGGACTGATTGCGGATAACTTTTAACCTGTGATATAATAAATGTCATAAAATCACAATTTTGTTTGAAATACTGAGATTGCAAGTTTAATGACGGTCTTCTTGATTGCTTGATAAACGATGACCACGAAACACAAACTCTGTTTTAAGATGATAATTATTATTAACCTTGGCTGCATCTCCAGCAGAAAACGTTTAAGACATTTCTGGAGTGTGATTGTCTTCACAGCACACAGAAACTATTATCACGGAATTATAATCCAGGTCGAAATCATGTATCAGGAAATTATTTATGCGAGCAAAGAGTTAAATCTTGTAGCAGGAAATTGTGTACGAGAGCAAATGTGTATTCAGTGATAGCAAACTGAGGTGCAGGGAGGGGAAATTGCCTATTACTGAAGATCTCCTCATTTTGTAACATGTAGGAGTACATATACTCTCCTAGAGGAGATGTGATCTGAGATATAAATAAATAATAGGGCTTTAATATCTTTTGCTATGAGTTCTGCAAATATTGCTTTAGATGCACTATCCTATATATATATTCACAAGACAAATTTCACAAAATGTAATTGTTAGTTACCATTCTAGTATTATATTGACTGCAATACACGTTTATGGTACAATAATGCATCCTGGGTACAGTTATTTTTAGTGTGCCCCGAGTCTGTATGTGCTGCATTTCCATTTGAAATGTTGCACATATTTTAGATTAACCCCACCTCCAGCAACGGCATTGAGGCATCATTAGCCAGCTCTGGGCTAGCTAAAGTAACTTCTGTGCAAATGGTCATGGACAGTGTGTCATTCATTGGCTGAGAGTGGTCAGCTGACGCTTTCAGCTAATGAACATCGACTGGATCAGCTTCCGTAATCTGTAGAAGCCGGAACTGCGTCACAGAGATGGAACAGCTATAGAACAAGACAATGACCCAGGTAAAAATGAAAACTATTGCTAAATGGTTTCCCCATTACTTGGGAACCGGGACAGTGTAGTACATATTCTATGCTCCTATTCACATTACATATGGACGTCTAATGGCTTGAAAAGAACACATGGTAATTTGCTTTGCTGTAATGTTAGTAGTTAATGTGAGGATTAAGGGTCTTCATATATGTTCTTATATGGCCAGAGTTTTAGCTAAAAGTTCTGATGGCATTATAATCATTTAGTAGTGTGTGTGGAACTGCACTCACTCCCATAAATGTGAGCCAGGGTGCTTGCTGAACCTGAATCAAACACCAGATTTCCAAAAATTAATAAAGTAGTAGAGGTCCAGGCACTCCTTGGTTGAAGACAGGTACTTTATTAGGAACCGCAACGTTTCGACCCCAGAGACCTTTTGGGGTTGAAACGTTGCGGTTCCTAATAAAGTACCTGTCTTGAACCAAGGAGTGCCTGGACCTCTACTACTTTATTAATTTTTGGAAGTCATTATAATCATGTCTATATAAGAACAGTAGACAAAGGACCACGTTCTGTTGTTCCACTGACTTTCTGGACAAAGACACTTACTCTCCATCAAAGATCTCTCTTTGTAACATAGGCTAAGCTGTGCCATCTGCTGTTGTTTTACGCATGTATTGCTGTTGGCATTGTGAGTAGAATAAGTGTATATTTTCAGATTGCGTATTAATATTTTTGGGTGATATTGAAGTATACTACGGCGAGCCATTAATACACAACCTTGGCAAAGTCCAGTCCCTCTCATTCTTTTTTGCTTTCTTTGTGCATCTTTTATTAATGAAGACAATGCCATATCACATGATACGGTGTGTAAAGATGACAATGAGTAGTCTTTTGTAAAATGGTTTTTGAAGGTCTCTGCATTTGTGATAGACTCCCTGGCTCCCATACACTCTAGGATAAGTATAATTTAAGAATGTCCTCTATTTACATCCCTGTGGTTAAGGACCAAGTGCCAGCTTATTAAGATTATTTTTACTGCATATTTCCATTACCTCCCTAGTTACTGCATTTGCACTTTATGTTTTTTTTCATCATTAAAAAGTTATGATCCTTTTTGTTTTCGTATGACTTTATTACAATAGTTTTATAGGGTTATTCAAGTGGTTATTCAAAGTAGTGAAGTAAATTTCAGGCCAAAGTAGGCCACTACTTTGGCCACTGGACACACGTTTACCTTTGATGTGGGTAGCTGTCTACTGAGCTGTAGTGTTCAAAGTCCTCCTCCTTTAACTCTTAATAAACCATATGGCATTTCTAAATTAAACAAAATAATGTTAATACATCTATTCAATGCTTTCCTACATGAAAAACTGAAACTTTATTTGTATGTCTAATGCATAGCTCTGTAGAATTCTCTCTCTGTGAAGCTGTGGTATTGCTACCCAATCTATAGGTGTGATGCATAATTCTGCTGTCGAGAGCTCAGATATGATTAAAACAAAGGAAAACACAGGATTTCCACTAGCGGATAAATCTATATCTTTCAGCATAGTGACAGCATGCAAAGCTCCAATCTTGTTCTTGTTTTGTTCCTTTGCTTGGCCCACAGTAGAGAGCCTAGAGTGGCATCATCACAATAAATCTTTGCTTATTTCCTCACCTTTAAGGAGCACGTTCAGACTGGCCTACTGGAATAACAGGATATTTGTACTTTTCAAACGCCATGCATTCAGTGGGAAGTCCAAAAAGGTAGCTGCTGTCGCACCACCCAGTGTTAGTTCTCTAGTGTTCTAGAGATATGCCCACAATACATGCAGTGCATTAATAGACATGCTTGTGTTCTGCAAACTAAATTGAAGGCATTCCACCATGCAAGAGCACTTCAGCAGCGCTATGGGCATGGGCCATCCTAAATGTGACAGTGTGGCCTGTGAACCTGGTGCACCCCCTTGTCTAGTGGGACAAGCTCCTTTTCTGGGCTGTTTCCTGACAAATCATAAGAATGCCACAACCCATGATCTGCCTTATTTCTTACTCCATACTCATAACTCCCAACGTTGTGTAAATATATTGGGAAGGGAGTACATTGCTGGGGGAGTAATCAGCAGGCACATTATTTATTCTCCAACACAAGCTGAAGATGCACAATGACTAGGGCTGAACAGTCAAAGTAGTTGAACTACAGAAGTCTGGTTTGGTCTGCATGGAGTATGGATGCATGATCTAGACTTTGTCAGTGGTGATAACAACTTATGCCATGCAAAGAGCGAGACTATGACTTGCAAAAAGGGATGTACTGGTACAATAGTGACTCCATCTACCACCTCATCCCACAGAGGTTTTTCCAAGACTTTGGTGGTCAGAGTGACCAGGCAAAGATGGCGCTAAGCACTCTGTTATCGGAGTGCACAAAACCTAGCCCCTCCATATCAGAGGTCTTGATGGAGGAACAAGACCTCAAATACCTCCTACAGCCACTACCATCCAAATAAAGCCACTACCATCCAGATAAAGCTGCAATGCTGGATAAGTTTGAAGCTGTGTTCTGCACTAAATTAGACAACCTTGGACTCAGAATGTCCCACAGCTTGGCACCAGTGTTCAGTTGGAGGACAACAGAGACACCTCTTCTACACATCTGAGAACCCATGGCACTACAGGCCAATATGCTAGCAGCACTCCGTAGAAAATTAGATATCGATAATTGAGGGAGGAGGAAAAACTTGAGAATCACGGGGAATCCCTGCACTGGAAAACCACAATAGACATACATCTATGTTATTGAACATCATTTTGGAGAGGTCTAAGCACTATTAAGTTCGACAGGGTCCACAGGGCTGCATGACCGCGAGGCCTAGAAAAGGAATCTCCCCAAAATATTATCTAAAGGGTTTATCATTTCCCTCTGAAGGAGAAGGTTTTATGAAGATCCAGGGGTTAAGATTCCTTACCTATAATAAACATAAGGTCTTTGGGTAAAGACCCTGCAGTATAATGGCAGTGACCGCTAGAAGAGCCCTGCAGCCCATTACATTACAAAACCTCTGAGAACCAGGGGCATCAGATACAGATAGGGATTCCCTTTCGCCTTATCAGTAACTCATTATTGTAAAACCAGCACAATAACTACATACAAGGAGGTCCTAAACTTCCAACAGGCCCTTTCACTTCCTTATAGGCCGGCCTGTAGTGTAAACCTCTACAGTGCAGGCAAAAAAAAAAATCCGTGGATGTTAATCAGTCTTCAATGCGTTTCTTTCAGCTTCCACTGTAAATTCTGCACTTGGAAACAGTTTAATGGTTCAGACTTGCCGGAGCTGTTAGCAAACACTTCCAGCCATCTTAAGAGTCAAGCCTCGACCCCGTCGAACTCTTTTTACAAGCCATCAGAACTAATCCTGGTATCTCGGGATTCATGTTCAAGGGGGCAGTGTGTCAGCCTTCACGGACAATATATTACTCACTGTGAAGAAAAGAGCCTTTCATTCGAGACTTTTATTGCCATTTGTGACTTTTTCCTATGTTTTATTGGTTCAGTAGCTGTAACTACCGAACACCGAGCACCCCCCGGCGCATTATCTTCAAAGAGAACTGTTGATTGAGCGGTCTCTCTGTGTTGCCGACGTTCGTATAGCCAAACGTGTGAGAGAAAATGGCGGCCATCTTGTTTGCACGAAAGGAAGCAGCGGGACTTGTTTGTTGAGTGTCTGGAACTTAAATCGGACACTCGACTTCCCAAACACCGGTCAAAACATACAAACACCTATTTCCTTTTCCCGAACAGCCAGGAGAGCACTGTTTGGTAGTTTTGTTCCCACGAACCAAGGGAACAATCGCTCCTATGAGCCATGGGGTTCTGTTTGTGTATCTGTTCGTTTTTATGACTTTTCGAAATAGACCAACCACACAGCCTGAATTCATTGAACTGTTTTGGGCAGGAGACTTGTGTGCGGTCGGTCAAATGAGACTTCCATGAAATTTGAAAACCCCTGAGCTGATCTGGATGATTTTTTGGATATGTTGGTCACCCAAATCAGGGCTATCAGGGGATGTGACTTTTATGGGGATACTATGTGTTTTTGGGTACTTTCCAAGTTTTGGGGAAAATATGATTTTCTGCCTGGGAGTGTTCATCTGTGTCACTGTAATGTTATTGGCTGTAACCTTTGTGTCCCTGTCCCCCACAAGGTCCATGTGGGAGTGCCCTTTGCATGGGGACTTGCATAAAAGCCAGTATGGCACCATTAAAATTTAATTCCTGTTGTACCCTTCATGAAGTCTAGGCTCATGTTTGGGTAACCATCTACTTGCTGGGGAGAATCTACTTGGAAGCTGCATTCGTCTGAAACTATTCATATCTACACCAGAACTGCAGCTATAATCACTCAGGCTCAGCAGTTCGGGAGGAATAGGCGAACAGGGTATATATTATATCAGCAGTCGTAACACTCACAATAACTGACCCTGTTCAGTCTCTTCCCCAAGTAGTAGGAGAGCTGGAGAGGTATAGCTCATTCTCCAGTTCAAAGGAAAACAAGAAAAATATGACAATGAATACAATGAACGGTTTCAACCCAGGACTTGTATAGAACCAACTTTGACCTATTTTTAAGCATATAAGAGGATTTTAAAAATTGGAATTTTCCCTGTAATGTTTAATAATCATTAAAATGATGTCCAAAATCTTATACTACGTCCAGACCCTGTCAATATACCTCTTGACTGCATTTTTCTCTAGACTGAGGGATGCTTTTATCACCTTTATCAGAGAGGGGAGGCAGGCTAGAATCTTCAAGAATACCATGACGGAGGTGAAAGAACTAGGGGGAGTGGGGCTTCGGTTTTCCAAACAAATATAATTACTATTTCGCTAGCTTATTTAATAGACTCCGGGAATGGACACATACAAGTTCACGTAGACCTTGATACTTGCTGAAAAACTCTTTACATACTTTACCCTGGCAGGTATGTCCCATCCCAAAAATCGTCAGAATGGCTCACCCCTTCATATGTCCTATTTTGCAGCTGTGGAGGGTGTAGGACAATGGTGGGACATTTACCAGGGAGACCACTAACACCACTGCTAGCCAAAGCACATAGTACTCTTTCATCTCTCAGTTAATAATAAGCTCCTAACCCTCTCTGGTTAAATGAGGGACAGAGAACCTACATGGTCTGAGACGCTCAGCTGGTCATCCCCGAATGGCAACCTAGAAAACTTGCTGCCTTTGAGGACATATTGAGGACAAGAGACCACTATCTAAACTGTATTACCTTGCCCAAACAGCTACCCAAGAAGCTAAGCAAAGTTTGTATCAAAATGGAAAGCAGCATTACATATTTAATTAGAGCCCACGTATTGAAAATGTATCTTCCGAAAGATTTTCTCATCTGTCAGCGATCGTAGTGAAGCAGCATTTTACAAGAGAATCTTCAGCCGGTACAGAACACCCTCATTGCTCCACTCTATAAACCCAAACAATAAACTCCGCTGGACATGTCAGGTCGAGGAAGCGGTCTACACACTGTGCAGTATTCCAGTATCTATATATGTATATAATTAAATGTATGTGTATAATCATTCTACATACTGTGCCTTAATCCAGTCTTTTATCTGTTTTTTATTTATTTGTTTTTAAAGGTTTAAAACCTCAACATATAATTTTGAGAGTAACTTACAGAAAAAATACTGGTATTGGGGTTTAAAGGGACATTCCAGACCCATAAGGCACTACAGCTTGCAGAAGTACTTTGTGTGAAGAGTTTGTCCTTTTTTTCGGATTTCAATAGAAAGTTACACTTTTCTAAATGAACATTGTTACACCCATTGGTCTGTCTGCTAATCAGACAACAGGTCTTGTAACTTTCTGGTTGCTTAGCTCAGTGGACCTACACATAAGAGGCAAGAAATTGCCCAGGGCACCTGCCCTGCAAAGATGTCTCGTTGAGCTAAAGTCTGTGATTGGATAGCCACAGAAAGTCTGGACAGGATAAGAGGAGGAGGGCTTGTAATGACTTCTGATAAGATAACTATGTTTCTGCAAACTATTTTTACATATATCCCAAATACAAAAAATGCTTTCTCAAATGCATGCATGTTTCCATTTTGGCGTATATCTACTATTCTTTTTAAAAAAAAAATTTGGGCAGTGGAGTGTTTCTAAGTCCAGTGAGTGAAAAAAACATGAACATGGCCAGTAAGGTAGTGTTGAGTATAAATATATGATAGCATTATACAGATATATTCAGAGCCAATACAAACCATTGTGTGGAAATATATTCATAAATAGGACTATACATAGGACACGAGGCCATGCGTTTAGACTGGAAGAAAAAAAGATTTAGTCTAAGGCAAAGGAAAGTTTTTTTAGTTTTTTTTTTACAGTAAGAACAATAAGAATGTGGAATACTCTGCCTGAAGATGTGGTTTTAAAGAAGTCTATACAGATGTTTAAATAGCAATTGGGTAAATACTTGCAAAAAACATAAAATACAGGGACATAATTTTTAATTAATGGGGTAACAGCTTCTTGATCCAAGGAGATATGACTGCCATGCTGGTTTGTTACACAATTGGAAGTGCTTTAGACTATTTTTTTTTACCTTCTTTTGGATCAACAGCAAAAAATGTGAGTAAGTTTTAACTTGATGGACACGTCTCTTTTCAGCTAGGTAACTACATAACTGATTGCTTAATGGGCAGCTGAAAAAAAAAGGAGGAAAAAAACTTTAAAAAAAACCTAAAACAAACCTGTTTGTTTCTTATGGGACAGTCAAACTTATCTCCATCTCCCTCTCTTGGATCAATGGAGCATGTTACAACCTCGCTGCCAGGTTTCTCAGAGTTCTGGCAGTGCCTATCACAGAAAAACTGCCAGATTACTTGATATGTTCATATATGGATTCCTTCTATGATAACTAGTTTCAAGATTGCACCAATGCAGAAACCAATGACTAGATGCACGTTATAACAGGGGGCAGACACTGTATGGTGTTTATCTCACAAGTTATATACAATCAGTTGGAGAATAGAGATAAAAATAAACAGTTCTTTGATTTATTGATTATTTTAGATTTTTCCTCTTCTGGATAGTACTACATGGCACAGGTTCTGATATTAATATAGTTCCACCTCACATGAACATACATAGAGCTGAAAGTTTAATTGTCATTGTTTTCTGATTGTTTTTATGACATGCTACAACTATAACATATGTATCTACATCAGTGACCTACAGTGATGTTTGCATGACGCTCACTCAATGCAAATGTACTTCTCAACGTTGCACTGACAAAGTCTCACAATAGAAATTGCCAAGAAAAATATTTACAAAAGTTTGGCAAATTAACCAATCAGGGTTACTGGAGGCTACAAGGTACTGGCCAGTTCAGTAAATCACAACAGCTCCCATCAGGGGCTGATAAAGCTGCAGCTCCAAGCTTGTGCCCATGACCATGGTATAGGCCCATTGAATTTTTTTTTTTTTAAATATAAATTTAGTTTACTACTCTTCACATATTGATGTAGGGAAACAAAACTTGTGTGGACTGGCTGACACTGAAATTAGTTGAGGTAAAGCTGACTTTGTGTACTATGCAAATGCTCTTGCTCTTTCAGTCTCTCTAACTCTGTGGCATGTTCACTTTCTTCTACATTCACTACAAACACCTTTTCTCTGTCCCAGACTGTATAACAGAACCTTCAGCCTGCTAGTATGCCCATAGTTGGTCATCCTGCATGATTAGCAGGCAGCCTGACATGCATTCACGCCAGACTGGCCTAATTTCTCGGGCAGATTTTTTTGGGCACGTTTGTTCCTTTGGGCGGTTCTGGTTATGTGATTCACATCAGTGGTCCACCCTTTTACCCTGCCCAGTGAAATCCTACTTCACCGTCACCGGACACTGCTGTTAGGAGGTATGGATTTACTTGAAAGATGAAAGCAAGAGATTAGCATAGGGCAGGGGTAGGCAACCAACCTTTTAGCAGCACTGTGCCAAAATAAGATTGTGATGTCCCGTAGCGTACCTGTCCTATTTTTTTTAAATTGAGGTGTGTATGTTGCTGTGTCCTGCTTGTGTTATTTATACTGCAGTTGCTTTGTATCGTTGTATTTGTGCGTATATGAGCTATTAGATTGTACATGTTCATGAGCAGTTTGTGGCATCAGGTATGATACCTATGAATGTGGGCTGTGTATGGGGCTGCTTGTGGAATTGTATGTGTGGATGGAAATGTCACATAGTGTGTTTGGTGGTGTGTATGTGTGGGGCTGTTTGGGGTATTGTATGTAAGAGCTTGCATGTGGGGTTGTTTGAATGTATGTGGATTGTTCGTGGTGTTGCATTTGTGCGGATTGTATGTACGTTTGTGGGTGGGCTGTTCATATTATTTGTAGTTATTCTGCATCTCTGTGTATATCTAGCAGTGTGGATGGCTTCCCTGGGTTCCAGTGGGGACCTGGCTGGCCAAGTACAGCTCAAGGACAGAAGCTGTGACAGCAGCTGGGGGCTGCTCTATTCCAGTGTGGATTCCCATTCACAAGTGCTGGGAGGAAGTAATCTTAGATCACTACCTCTATGTGCTGCATTGCATAAATTAAGGATTGACCTTTACCACCTTTTCGTATTTGCAGATATTTAAAGTTTCACTGGGACTCCTGATAGGCCAGACTGTGTTTGGCACTGGCAGCCTAGAGTGCGCACACGTGCCATAGGTTGCCTATCCCTGGTATAGGGTATGTTTTCTGATAGCTATATCCTGTGAGTTTCCCTCTAGCACCACCTCCAAAAGATACATGACGCTAGGAAGGTATAATGGTTTTAGTGTTTTCTGTCGATAAGATTTTTAGGCCTACCATAAATGTCAGCACCAGGCCCAATGGGCTCTTAATCTGGCACTGACTCCCATGTTCAAGCAACAATGATGCACACTTTAAAAAAAACAAACAAAAAAAAACACACAAAAAAATAAAACGTATGAGATCTGTGCATCTCCCAGCACGTTTCCTAACATTTAGCTTGGTTAGCATAGTGAACAGACATTGCAATCTTATCTTATACCATGGACGTCTGTTAATCTCTCACTGTATGTTTCAATTCCCAGTGGTTTTTACATTTTATTTTTAAGCATTTTTGTGTTTTCCGAGCCACGAGATGCCCTTAATCCTGACTGCCTGTCTTCATGTTACAAGTTTAGGGTGTCACCTTTTTCTAAAATGCCTGTCTGTCTAGATGACAAGTCTATAAATGCATCCATCTCTGACAGGTGGGTTAAAGAGTAACTGCAGATACCTATTAGAGGGAGACAAATCTCCGGGTGTCTCGAAAGATGTGCTTTTCACTTTCTGCAGTGGTTTCTCGTTTTGACATGTATATAGCAGTTACTCTGGGAAGCAGATTTGTTTTTGTCCAGGAACTTTTATTATATCCCACCCCCCCATCACACAGGTATATTCGAAGATTTTAAATATTACCCTTTTCCTCTGGCTGTCCTTGTGTGTCTAAAATGTCTGTGTGTTGATTTGCGCTGGTTCCAATAAATGTCTCTTTCTAAATTTGCTTAAGAAAGAGACATTGATAAGACTTAATATCTAGATATCCAGATGTAGCTTGACCAGACATACTTTTTTCTATCTGATGAATTTGTCATCAGTTTATTTTATTATTAATCATGTCATTGACTGCCTTGTCTCATTTCTAACTTACGTCTGGTTGTTTCACTGTATCTACATCTCCTGATTTCAGACCGTCTCTTTCCTTGTTACACATTTGGCACCACACAGCATATAGTGAGGTTTAAATCTGTGTCCTTAACAGCTCTCTGTCTCTCTGAAATCCAGAGACAATCGGAGACCTATCATATACAGACTGTCTCTTTTCCTGACATGCATTTGGCACCATTTATCTTCTAGTGAGGTTTGTGGCTGTCACCTTGACAGGTCTCTGGCTGTCTCTTTGATTAATGGAAAGGCAAATCAATAAGTGGTTTTAAGCTCAGCTCTTAAAGAAATGATTAGGGAGGTTCTCTCCACTTTCTTGTGCCTCTTATTTGGGGTAAATAATCACGCCATAAAGCTGATTGTAGTATTGACTTTACTAATATCACTGCAAATACATGGAGCAGGAGGAAAGCAGGAATATTGGAGACTCAAACACATGTAGATGAATTCTCAGGATCAGATTCAGCGTTGTCGTCGTCGACCTCTTCGTCTGTAAGTAGAGAAAGAAGAATCCTGTAATATGAGCATTTTTTTTTTTTTAATACTCCGACATATACCAAACCCATCTCTCAAAAAAACAAACATGCAATTTTACAATTTGTTTCTGAGCACAATGAAATGTTAAATCTTGGCTGGAATTATCTTTATAAAATGTTTCTTCTTTATTATGCGTGGGAAACAAAATTAAATAAAGATTGGTCTGATCAACTACCAGTATTTTGACATGATTGAGGTGTGATCAGGCACATGGTACTGCAGCCATAGGTGGTAGGTTTGAGAGTCTGAATAAATACATAAAGGCAGATTTAGTAATGCTCCGTTACAAGCAGGGCCAGGCTGGTCATCTGGTAAAATGCTCAGTGTGCTGATATCCTGTAGTCCAAGCATGTCAAACTCGCGGCCAACAATGAATATCATTGCGGCCCAGCAAGCCGCGAGTACATGCTTACTGTTAAGGCCACGTTGCAGGTGCCTACTCTGCTAAAATCTACCCAGCCGGGGGGAGAGGAACCTGACGGCAGCGAGCACAGTCTGTTCTCCTGCTCCTCACTGCTCATGCACGCCCTCTGTGGTGATGCAGGGTGCCGGAATATGTAATTCCAGCCCGGCATCACTAAACTGTGCGCGTGACAATGTGCCTGTGGGTTAGAGATTACAGTGTCAGCCTTAGAAGGAGAAAAGACAAGGAGTTAAGTCTTGAAGAGATTGAGTTTAAGAAATCATGAAGTCATCCAGTTCAGAGAGAGAATAGGCAGTCAGTGACATGATCCAACAGAGGGGGTGAAAGATCAGGTGAGGAGAGTAAGATCTGGGTATCATCAGCATGCAGGTGATATTAAGAGAGGAAGTGTAAATTAAGAAAAGAAGAGGTCCCAGTACAGAGCTTCCATGAATGGCAACCACAAGAGGTTCAGAGGTGTAGGAGAAACAAGAGAAGAAGACACTGAAGGAGCAGCTAGAGATGAAGTAAGAGAACCAGGAGGGTGCGGTACCACTGTGGCAAAAGTTGGTGAAGGGTGAGGAGGAGAAGAGGATGGTCAACAGTGTTGGAAGTGGCAGAAAGAGAATAATAAGTATAGAATAATAGCCTTTGTATTTTGCCATCACTAATTATTCATTAGTCACTTTGGTCAGTAGACTCTCTGTGGAGTGTTTGGAGTGGAAGCCGGATTGATGCGGGTCAAGTAGATAGTTGGAATTCCATAATTGGATAGTTTGTAATTCGAGAAGTAATGGAAAAAATCCAAGGCCATAACTCCCTACATATTCATCTTGATTTTTCTGCTGCTTTCAACACTTTTGACCCCATTCTCTAGTTTATCCCACCTCCCCTCACCGTCTGTACCTCTTTTGGACCCACTCCACCATTCTTGCATTTACCAGGTCCGGAAGTATGCAAGAGTTGGAGGCCACCATAAGACAGGGGTGGCACAGTCAGATGAGGAGAGACATGTTTCAGTGAGGATCAGGAGATGCCATTAATAAATGCTAATAAAATAATTATTGTATTATTTTTAATTATAACAATGTCACCATTTATACATGTAGTTTACCACTGTAATCTTCTGTACACCTAGTTTTTCATATATGTATTTCACCAATATTCTATATACATGTAGCTAATATTTTGGCTGATAGAATTTGGATGGTAAATATTTCACTTTTACACAACAAAATGTTTGCTTTAGAGCCCTTCCTCCCAGCAGTAAATACTTTCACATAACCATGCCTTATCTCTGTTTCTGAGCCCTTGATTCACAAATCCATATAACAGAACATGCAGAGAAACTTCATTCCAACTAAGCACTAGAGTATTGGATGCCTGAGGGAAAATTAAATAACAAAACAGCTTTATAAAACAGTGAGGCAACAGAGAAGGAAAATAATAAAGAGGAGAAGATGGATGGAAGAGAGGACAGGGAATGAATGTGGAGACTGGAATTCGAGGCAATGAGACATGTCAGACAGAATTGGAATATAGGAAATGAGTAAGGAAAGGGGTGCTGCAGAGGTTAATGTGAGACTAGGGAGATTAGGGAGGTTGTGGAAGGAAATTTGATCATCTTTAGGGATGAGATTAATTGGGGCATGAAAGGAACGGTGCCAGGAACATCAGGTGAGCGACAGAGAACATTGGGTGGAAGGGACACAACAGCGGGTATTAATTGAGAACTAGTGAAATATGATGAATGGGTGGCATGGCACATAAAATGGAAATATGGTAAGTAAAGGGAAATTTAAAGCATGTCAAGGGGCATTAAATTGATGTCTGGGGAGAAGGTATGAGAATCTTTAGAGAGGCATGTAAGAGACGGATAGGTATGAGGGGAGGTGGGATGGATGTCAGGGCAATTACATTAAAGACGGTCAAGGAGAGGCATGGGGTGGATTGCAGGTAGTATAAGAAGAATGTTTGGGGAAGGAGAGTCATTATTTATATGACATGATAGGTCAATGGGAGAGAAGGACATTAAATGAATGGCAAGCAGACATTAGATAGTGATGGAGGCATGAAATGGGTGCTGAGCAAAAAAAACAGGTAAAAGTGCTGTGATATATCTGGCTTGGGAGGGACATAAGATGCTTGGCAACTGGCATGAGAAGGCTAGCAGGGGAGGTGATCATGCCACAGACAGCAAAATGGTGAGTGCAGTGAAGGAACATGAAATAGAAGACTGGAGCACCCACACTCGCGCATGGCATCCTTACAGCATTAATAGTAAATTGCATGATATCCTCGTCGAACCAATGATTTACACATGGGGTAAGAGAGCAGTCAATGCAGTCTCGTTATGGGCCACCCATCTAGTGCAGATCTTTAATGAAGCTATGTTATATTTTAACCAGTCGACAAGTGGACTCTGGTTTGAACGGGTCACATTCAACCGTACTGCCTATTCTGCCTTGATACTCAATAGTGGATCTGAGTACAATGTGTGTGACCCTAGATCAGAAGTTCCATGTAAGGAGTAAAAATAAAATACATAGCAGGAGAATAAAAAACAACCATCGACCAGATGAAAATGACAAAGCAATGGCCTAAACAACTTTGGAAGAAAACCTCACCAAAGACAGTTCCTTCTATAGGTAAGTATTCAATGTCAAACTAATGATACAAGACTATTAATGCAATACAAACAGCAAGACCAACTTGTTTCAGCAGAAAATTATTTACATTATAGAAAACACACAGAAAACATTTTATTAAAGTGAGAATATCAATTATGTGTCTGGTTAGAAATAGTTCTGGACTTGCAGAAGTAGATTTTCTTAAAATGTAATTAACATGGCTTATGTTATAGTGTATTGCACGCAAACATGTTCGAACGTATTGCTGTGAGCATGCAAGCACACACATAATCTATTACTATGTTTTCATGACTCACACACCAAGCTCTTACCACGCTCCCTGACTGAGGACATAGTCTGTTTCAGGCTGAAAAAGCAGAACATGCTTTAATAAAAGACCTATTCATTACTCTTTCCGTAGAGCATCATTCAATCTCATTCCTGATGAAGCAGGTAAGGCAAAGTGCAGTTGTGGCTGTCCCCTACTACTTTAATGGCAACGTACTACATTTGCCAGCCTGTGAAATTAATGCTTATAGGTGCTGGGATTGTATATTTTTCCTGCACCCCATTCCATTAACAGTTAATTGGACAGACATAAGAGATCTGTGCTTTTAAAGCACATACGGTAATTCACTGCACTTAAATCTAAAGAGACATTTTTGTTTTCCACCAGTCATGTGTACAGTATAGGTGGGTGACTAATCCCCCACTTTACAATTGTTTATGAGCGATCATAGTGGAAACATTCTGGCAGTCAAATGTTCTGATCTAAAAACAATATTTTGCAAGACGTTGTCATCTTATCCTCACAGTATCTGTAACATTGACAGTACAACAAGAGATACAAAGTAAAATTAGTGAAAACACAAAAAACATTTATTAGAACCAACATTATGTTCGGGGCAGGCAGCAGACGACCCAATGAAGCTGCCGTTGATGTAGTTACATCTCTGGCAGCATAGGGGTTTAAACTCTGTATGAGCGACATTTCAAAGTGAAACGCAGCACATAAAGACTCCAGGCACCATGACCACTTCAAATCATTGAAGGGGTCAAGTTGCTTAGAGTAACCCTTCAACAGAACTGAGCTCATATATGCTACATAATATTGCAGTGTTACACTGGCACTTTCTCACAACCTTTCCAGTGACAGAGTGCTATTCTGCCTATCAAAAACAGTGTGATTAAAAGTATGAGACGGTTCTAAGGGGTGCCAGATTTTCTTTTTTTAGGAAAAGGCAATCTCCCCTGATTTTGTGTGGGTCCTATATTGATTTCAAAACCTTTGAAAATGGAGGAAAAATGGACGAAATATGGGGATCGTATTTTTAACACCTCATGGAAAATCTTATTGAGGTCTAATAATTAAAGGATTTTTGTGAAAATCTATACAGCTCTAGCGTAAGAGGCCTGCTCCACAGAGTGCCATTTGAAAGGTACCCACTGAGTACATTGTGTGTGCAAGATTGTGCTGCAGGTTCATATTCCTTGCAGTTTTAGTCCGTTTCTTGTTCCAGGTTTAATCTTACGTATTTTATTTATCTTGAACATAAGGACACGTTTGCGTCTATAAAAGCCACCACTCCTCTCTCATACTTAGGTGCTGTCTGATTAGATCTCCAGCTCAATTCAATGCATAGTTCAGTTTCTGACACACCGAGATCAATAGCATAAGGCGCATTCTCTGCTTTATCAGCGATGGCTATTGTGTTCTCGTCCTCTATTGTTTGCAATACAAGTTAGAGTGAAACTTGACTGAAACGTACAGTGGAGCGCAACAAAGATAAGAATGGTGTCCAAAACATGTAGGACTTTATTTCTAGAACACACAGAATTTTTGTTCGAGTTTGTCATTTCGCTGCGCTCATTAATGCTCAGCTTAAATGACAAAAGGATTTGTTAAAACATTTCAGAGTACTTTTTTTTTTTTTTTTTTAGCACATACTGCCACTCACCCAGAGGAAAATATTCAGGAAATTTCTGAAGATAAATATCTTCATCCTTCTTCAGGAAAACACATATGATGACTCGGTCAAACTGAGGACAAAATCAGATGCAAGTAGACTGTGAATGTACACGTACAAACGATTATATACAAAGATCTATCAATTGCTTGGCGTATATCCAGGTTAGGGCATAATATTGACTAGTCCTGTCACTGCAATGGAATGCCATGTACATTTCTCGGCCAGGGTAAAGGTGGAACGTTTGTGATTTATAAACATGCAGTACTAAGTTCACCAGGGGGCTGTTTACCAAATTTCCCATAATAATGGAATATTTGCAGTGCCAAGGTTAACCAGCCACCACCGTCACATCTAACATTTCCTCTCCCATTCTTTCTCTTTCATTAACTCCAGTGCTAAATCCCACAGATCTCATTTTCTGCCTCGATGTTTCTCAATTATTTTAGTACTTCTACTTCCTTTATGTTTTTCTTACCATGACCATCTTATTTAATTCAGTTCTCTCCATCACATTTTTTTCATTTTGTACAATTCGCTCATTTTCTTCTCTTCTTCCTTTTCCTCACCCTCTATCTCCGACCATCTTTTTTCCATCTATTCCCTCCATATCCCCACGTGTATTATATTTCCATTTTTCTCCCTCACTTCACCCAATGAGTGTTATTCACTAAACTCTGAATTATTCAGATTAAATAAACACCCCACACACAAAGTGCTTTAGCTCGTTGAAGTAAATTATGTGTAAAGAGTATGTCTTTTTTTCCATTTTACAAAAAGTGCAGATTTCAATCGAAATTAGAACGTTTATAATTTAACCCTGTAAAACCTGCTGACTAACAGACAACAGGTCTTTCTGGTTGCTTAGCTCAGTGGGGCTAGACTCAAAATACAGCCATTGCCCATAGCACCGGCTTTGCAGAAAATTCTAATTTTGCTGCATTAGGAAGTCTGTGATTGGACAGCCACAGATAGTCTGGGCGGGGTTAGAATGTGAGGATTTGCAAAGACAGCAGACAAGAGATCTGCAGCTTTTGCAAGAGATATTTAAATATACCCCCAATGACAATAACTGCATGCATATTTTCATTGGGGGAATGTATACTAAATAATGATTTTAAAAAATAATTGTATCTGGGCAGTGGAGTGTCCCTTTACAATAATTCCAAATGGAAACACTGCAACAAAATAGCCAAGGTTTGATTTTGGAGAGTTGGATAATTTTTCCAGATTAGTTATTTTTGCATCAGTTTCTCATCAACTCTCTGACTTTGACTATGCTCATCTCTGAAAACAACCTAGAGGAAGAAGATGGCAGCGGATATGTGGATAGGCTTAGGAGAAGTAAACCTTCCTTCCACTGCACCCCTCGTCCACCTGACCCTAACGGGAGATGCAAAATCTGCAAAGACTCCCAAAAGAGACAAATCCGCTTTAACGTATTCATCATAGCTGGCCACTTGATCTATTGAAGTATAGCACTATGCCACTTAAAATCAGGGAACCCTCGCCTGCACCGACTATACAAAGACAGAAGAATATGTCTTTCTGCATCATGGAGTCAGAATATCAGCTTGATGAGCAAGGTATATTAAATACAATTAAATAATTGTGAATGGGGACAAGTGGAGATAATCTTGTTCACTCACTCGTCATATAACATAGTTACTGTATCTGACACAATAGAAGAAAAATATACAATATAAATACGCGCTCTTCTTTTGTTGCTAAAAATAACATTGGATTGCACAGAAACTGGAAAATGATGTGGGTTCCTGTTCAGATTATTTGCTTACAAATAATATACTGTTATGGTTTCTGACAGGTATATACTCGCCAACGATGCGCAGTCTCCAGTGACATTCACCAGCAGAAACCTACCAGTGCATCAAACTCATGGATGCCCCCATGTACTCTGGAAATGCAAATAATATTCCAGACATCGTTATAATGTGCAAACTGTTTTTTTCCCCTCAATTTAGGCATCCCTGACTTGGTTTTTTGAGCTTCTGTTTTCTTGGTCATCCTTGAACTACTTACCTCCTCGGTCATCCCTTTTTGGCTTGCCCATGCCTATGTAGTAGTTGGCAATTTTCTTTACCATCATTGTGTTCAGCCTGAACACTCTAAGGACTGGTAATACGCCCCTTACAGACCAATTCTTCTTTGTTAGGTTTTGGTACACACTTTGCAAGTTGGATCAGTTGTATTCCTGACATACACACTCCATTGCTTTCCTGCAGGTGTGTCTAGGCTTTGTATATATTTATTGTGTGTGGTCAGTAGCAGGCAAGCTTCAGGATAGCTGGGTGAATACTTGTCCATGTCAGCTTCCCTAGGCCAGGTGGAAATTAACTGGACAATATAAAACTACCTCATTTATTTTGAAGTGGATTACTCTGACAGTTGGAGTGTTCTACAGCTTAACTGTCTACTGGTTGGCTGTTTATATGCTAGGATTCCCATGATTGATAATTCCCAGGACTTGTGCAATCGCCATTTGCAGTGTACTTAGAAAAGGTCCATGGGTTGCTGTTTTCATGGATACTATATGTACTTTACTTTATAATGCAGGATTTTAGGACAAGCCAGATGACACACATTCTATGGGGAAGGGACAGTGGGGTCCTGGTCCCCCATATAAAGAGAATTAGAACTCTAACTGCAGAACAGAACACATTATCACTTCACTGTTTATGTTGTAATATCTTGGACTGATCACTTAAAGCTTGATTGACTCGTAGTCTGCCAAATAGTTATGCAAAACTTTGTGTCTGAAGAAAGGACAATTATACTTATTTTGCTGTAGAAGCAATTTTCTTTTCTTGGCTGAAATTATAGTCTGCAATATTTGTTTTCACTTAACAGGTCAAAGTGTCCAATTCCAACTCTAAAACAATCCAGAAGTCATTTATTTTACAGAGAGTCCCATCTGCACTATGTTACCCAGAACGCACGAGGGGAGAGAGTGAACTACATCAATGAAATGCAATCTGTAGACAGGTAGGTATGGATTTTGCTTTATGTCATTTAGCAGCCAAATCCAATTAGTTATAAAAGGAGCCATTCTATAATATTCAATACAAACATTATGGCCATTACTGCAATCTACAGTACAAGTAACTCATATAGAACTTTACCCACTTTGCGTACAGTAGGTATATAATCTTAAAGTGGCACTGAAAGTTTTCCCCCAATTCTTTATTTTTGGTCAAGAAACAGCATAACACAGTGGTGCAAAATGCTAAATTCCGCAAAATTTTGACAACAATAATAATAAGGTATTATTACATAAAACCAATTACATTGTCTAGCACAAGAATCATAGCATTTTTATCTAGGTATGCCCCTATGTGAGCCGTCTCATCCACTTTGTTAAATATGTGCATAACGAAAAAACTATAAAAATTTTTTTGAAAATAGGAATGGATAGAGATTCCCTTGACTCTTGCCATAGCTATTATAGAACTCTGAAGAAATGCCCTTAATGCAACAAACTCCAAACGGTGGATATTTACTTCATCACTGGTTATCCATGTGCACTCACACGTACCCCGCGTAGCTATATCAAGGGGCAGACAGAACCAGAGTAGGGTATGAGAAAGAAAAGTAGTAAGAAAAGACTGAAAAAGTCTTCATAGATGAAAAGCTGTTTTTGACTTTGTTGGAATTTAAAAAAAAATTCTGATGTAATCAAAATATGTACATTAAAAAAGGAATCAAAGTTACGATCTTTGGTTTTAAATGGCAGGATTTGGCAGCAAAAGCTTTGCACATTGCCAGTCATTGGTTGCCTATGGCATCTAACTGCGCAGGCTCCTCATTTAATATACTTGTCCTTCACTGGAAAACAAAACAAATGAAAAAACAAAAACTGAAAATCTATTCATAATTGCAAAAAATAAAGGGCTCCTGATGTCAGAGAAGCCTTCACCTTCGCCCTTGCTATAAGAGTAACCAACACATATAAAAAACTGCCTGCCAGCTTGTTGTATTCCACCTCCACAGACCATGCCCATATGCATTCCAATTTCACAGATACTATGCACGTGTTGATAGCTCACAAATGATTCTTTATAAACGAATGCTTGTTTTCCTCTTTCTAGAATCCAACTTTTGGTACTCACCTTATCGGGGCTTTCTTCCAAACAATTCCTTATTGTGTTGAGAGCCACATCGGCTGCGTCCTCCGATGGATATCCTGCAATGGCAGATTAATTATAAATATGCATTTTTACTGAAAATAGTGTAAAGAACAAATAAACAACTATTTATTAAAATGGAGTATATATATAAGTATATATATATATATATACTCAAATTTTAGAAATAGTTGTTTATATGTATGTAGTATGTGTGTATATATTTAAATATAATATATATATATAAATATACACACACACGCGCACACACATACATACATACACACACACACACACGATCACACACAAACTCACCATATATTCCTGTGGCAATGCAGGGGAAAGCCTGGACAATGGAGATAATTAGGCAATTATTACACCATTACAGTAATTGTCAGTTATGGTATTAAATCACTAAATGCCAATGTTGCTGAAGCTATTACACTTATTGTTCAGAAAGTACTATTTATCTAGAATAGTACAAATAATAGCAAACACAAGTACTGACACATATCTGTACTTAAAGAACCATTAACAATGTTTAGTTAACAGATCAACACATGCCTGGTGACCTTAAGGCTTATTGTCAAACTATCTTGACTTCATACATATGTAAGAGCCATTGAACTTGCCTAGAGAACAGATATATCTCATCAGAGTGGAATCATAGCAAATAAAAGTTCTCCAGTTATGGAGAGTTAGATGTATTTAGGGCATACCACGAGTCAATCCATTGTTCATACTTTGCAAGGTTCTTTTAAAGCAGGTGATGCCATATTGCTTCAATGGAGAAAACCCACCCCCAGATATTTACACAAATATTCGAACGACTACTTGTTTTAGACTGGGCAAGTACCTCCTTCTACAAAGATAAGCAGACAACGTTATCCCGTTTTTACAATGAAGCTGTTATTTAGGTTCAATATCCCAATACACATCCTGGTACTTCCTTGAGCTAAATAATGGAAAAAATAGTTGGATCCCTCAGCAGTGGGAAATTAATATTCTCAATCAAACAATAAAACCTTTATTGAATCTACATATAAAAATAGCACATGGGCAGGTCTGTTCTTTGTGTCTCTCCCACAGTATCCTTGACATATCCTATTTTATATAAAAATATAGTATTTCCTGTGCACTGATTAAAGTGGTCTATTTGGATGGGAGTAACAACATGTACCAGGACTATGGAATAGGCATTGAACCATAATTTTATGGTCCTTATTAAAGTACACTATTGTTTTAATATGGCAATACAAAGACGTTATTCCCTTATTTTGTCCCTTAAAATAGACAGTCACTAGCTCTGCTTCCTGGAGTTTCATGGAGTTTAACTACCTGAAGCGTCCCTGGATGTCTTCATGTTTGCATGGCCACATCCAGTGTCTGAGAAAAACCAATAGGAAAGCATTGAGGCAAAGCTTCCTATGGTGAAAGGCTAATGCTCTCGCCATGCATGTGCATTAGGTCTCCCCATCAGATGATGTTGGAGTAGGCGTACCTCGGTGCTGGAATTGGGTAAGTGAATAAAGGATTAACTCTTTACAATGCTTTGAGGGGGACCCCTTTGGCTGAGGAACACAGTGTTAGAAATACATGTTGTATTCCTAACACTAAAGTGTTCCTTTAAACCCTATCAACTTGTTACGGGTGGTGTTCTCAGGGACATACGATCAAGGGGGCTACCCCTTTTGGCTCGAATTTAAGAAATGCCATGGCACTTTACATGACCAAACATTAAGCAGTCTAATAAAAGAAGATTCAAACACTGAAGCTTGTCCAAAGATGCAATTAATGAGCATCATGAACCATGGGGACACTGACAAGCAGAAATGTAAACATGTTCACAAGAGATGGTGTATCATCATTTGCTGTACAAATTACAGGAAGCGAGATGTTGTGGAACTGCAACTCAAATCATATGTCTCAAAACTTAGAATCGTGTAGTGGACATTAGTTCCCAACATGAGTTCCCCAATAATGTTAGCGCTGGACAAGACTTTTCAACAGCCACATCATGTCTCTTAAGTTGTGATTTGCTCAAAGTGACCTTGATTATATAACAGAGTGCTCAAGGGTTTTAGTAAGGCCCCCATGGTTCATGATGCTCATTAAACTCATAATTGTATTACATTACATAGTGCATCTACCTTCACTCCAGGCTAAACTCCTGAAAATAAAGTTAATCTTAACATTACAAATGTGGACAATGATATAACATAAAAAAAAAATATATATATCAATATGTGCATTAATGTCACATACAAATTTAGTTTTTTCGTCACCAATTATTGTTTTACTACTGTCCTAAAAATCCATTAAAGTGCTGGTTAGAGGACTTTGGAGCCCCTTCTTGGGACCAGCACTCCACTCAACGTACGCAGGTTTTAAGCCGTTATATATTCTTTTGTCCAGCAAGACCACTCACTCCTGGTTTGAAATTTTATGCAACTATGTGTCCTACTTGTGGAATTGGAAAAAGTGTATTAAACACTTGTTTTTCTTATCTAAATGCTCCCATTTCTTATTGGAAAAACGTTACGTACTGTTGTCATCTGAAGGTCATATTCCGTAATAAAAGCTATTTTATATAAAAGTAATTACAATATCCTAATTCAAGGCCTTATGACTTTACAAACAAGTCTAAAAATACATAACATCACTTCCTGCATTTTACCATTAGGGGTGCTAATGTACTGCAAAACCACAAGGTGCAAGGTGCATAGGAAAAAGAATAGAGAAAAAAAAATACAGACAGCTGCAGAACAATATGGAGAGACAATGAGAAGAAAAACAAAATACTGAGAAAGCACATTGGTAGAACAAAAGGTGTAAAAGAAAATCACCATGTTCAGCACAAGAAAGCATAATTGAGGGTGATGAAAAGAAAAAAAAGTGGTATTGTTTTTCTGCTTCCTATTTATGTAATTCACCAGTTTTCAGAGACAGGAAGAGGGCGATGATAAGGTTGAGAATGGCACCTCTTATTGCTTACTTCTACCGATGTATTTGTTTATTTATAGTGGTTGAGATACACCAAAACATACTGGCAACCCCCCCTCATCCCATGGCTTGCTCACCACACTTCGTAGCTTATTCTCTTCTGCCAGTCTCAGACTATTCTTATAACAGTTCTTCAGCTCTTCCTGGTCACTGGGCTCTGGGGCGCCCCTAGCCACTGGACCCACCGCATGAATGACACCTTGGACGTCAGAAATAAACAAGAAAATTGTGAATGACACTTTTAGCAAAAACCGTACCTAGCCACTGACATCCATGTAATCCAGTCAAAGTGAAGCACAGCTTTGCCAATGACCGATAGGCTATACAATATTACAACTAGTATTCGAAGAAATCATATGTAGACCTACAAACCCAGAAAGGGGAAACATAAAATTGTAGGAAGCTCAGGAGTTAGAATTAGCTGCCTGTTGCTAAAATGGGAATTTGCAGAGGATTGACAAGGCTATATCACACATTTTACTCCAGAATAGCCAAAATGGATAAATCTTCAACTTGCAAGCTATTTTGCAAATGAATTGAAAAACAACCAATACAAACTACTTAATTCATACAAACCATGAATAGTGTGATATAAAGGAGGAGTTTAATTTTTTTTAGCTCGGCTATTTTAAAACTTAAAGCTTGCAATTGCCTTTTCAATACCACATGATTCTAGATTTAAGATAAAATAACAGTCATATTTTTATTGCAGATGTTTTATGTTCTTAGTACTGACAGAGTTACTGACAAACTTCCAGATTGAAAATATAGGAGTAGAGATGAGATAGAGATTTTATTTCTAGATCATCTATTTTTGGCTTATAATTTTGTAATTTCAGTCTACTACAATTTACACTTTAGTGAATAACCTTGTTCTATCAACACAGATTTGAACCCAGGTGGATGACTACTAGGTGTGGAATATTGATGGTTTATCTGTAGGGTTGGCAACCTACATCGCTGTAACGCTGGAAAAGCGTCAGAAAAGATGCCGTCCAAAATATCTGGATTGCCGAAGGTCGACTACCCCTGCTATAGGAGAAAATATGGGATCAGGCTTACTTTTGGCAGGCAGAAGGTAACCACATGTAATTTTGGCCTCTCCGGTGTCACAGCCATTGAGAGTGCTGCATTCCAGTTTCAGGAGAGGACCTGCTGCATCGTGAATGCACCCATCCACTGGAGAGCGACAAGGAGAAGTGTTCACCATACAAAGTAAAGAGATGAGGGTCAAAACAAAAAAGGATAATTGTAGCAAAGCAATGAAAGAGACAGATACATGGAAGCGAAACACTGAAATGAATTGAAAGTGGAAAAACAGACTCAAATCCTGTATTAGCAGCATGCTAGTTTTCAGCACCATGGACAGAGCTACTAATATCGCTGCCCCGAATGAAGTCACACATCAGCCAAGTGGGATATTGAGTCAAAGTGAATTTAAAATCTTGGGTCAAAATATCTAAACTGAAAAAAAATCTGCAAGTCGGCTATGTTGGCCTTAAGTTTAAATTCACTTTGAATTCTCACTTTAGAGAATAGTGCTGCCATAAAGGTGATACCTTTGTGTGACAGAATGATGTACATAGCTAATCATCTTCCTCATCATCTACTGAGAAGCTTAATGTTCTCTCACAAGCCCTCTCAACCTTCAGTCTCTAATCACTTTCACTCCATATTATGATATTCTTCTGTGTTATTAATCAGTGAGTTGTATTGGAAATGCTGAGTTTACGTTATCCATTACCACCTTGTAATAATAATATAATGCTTTATTATTATTTTAGTTAATACACAGACATTTATCTTATTTTGTCTAAAACTGTTTTATAGACTTTCTCGTGGTGTCTCAATCATTCTGCATTTTAGATGCATTTTTGTTTTGTCCTAATACTTTCAGGTGTTCACCGTTCTTTCTGCTTATTCACTCTGTCTCCATCATGTTATGAATCCTCTCTCTCTGTTGTGCTCTGCCTTTCCCTCCCTTGTGGGACACAATTAAATATCATCTCATGAATTGGTTCTAATCTGGTAACTTATAATTTAGCTGGAAATCAAATCAACAACATAGGAGCAGCCAGCTTCAAAAGAAGCAGAAATGTCATGAAGAAAAAAAACAAAAAACAAAAACACAAACAAAACCCAAAATCAGAGCGCAAAAACAAATAATGCCTAAAACCGTGTTTACTGACTCACACACGCAATACACAACCTCGTGCTTACTGCTCTAAACATCTACGTTACTTGATGCCAACTTGCAATAACGCACAAATGAAGGTTAATCTGAAAATAAGAAGGTCTTGTATCCTAAATGATCTGCAGACAATAGTTCTTAATTTCCACAGAATGCTTTCTTAGTACACAGTTGTAAACATTCGGTAACTAGAATATTTAAATAGAAAAACCATATTTTTTTTTTAATGTACTTTATTATGCCTGCCTCTCAAATTAATTACACATTTCTATCTGAAATAAAACAAAACAAAAAATAAATAAATCACAAAAAACAAAAGCCCATGGGACAGGTGTGGGAAAAGATATGAACTGGATCACTAAACTGGGGACTATGGAGAGCTGAAAAAGTCCTACCAAAATAGCTTAACATATGGTTTTGTGAATAAATCGGTTGGGGCAGTGGATTAATTAAAATGATGACATAAAGTGCAACATAATATGTTTAACAATTTATCAAAAAATTTAAAAGTGGGAGGGGGTGGGAGGAAATCTGTCAATTTCACCATATAACAAAATTATATAACTTGCACTTCTTTCTCATTTGGATGGTTTTCAACAGACAACTTCTGTTCTGGAATTTGTTACAGTACTATTGGACATGGCCACAATAAAATGCTTCCCTTCTATTCCCTTTGCCAACTCTGAAATACTATGGCATCTCCTTTGGACCTATCAAATCCTGATTAGTCAGTTATGGGATTTTGAATTAAATGGCTTCCTCTATGCACACAAACGGATTTTGCAAACAGAAAAATATTTTCCTATTATATTTTGTGAATTATTTTTTGCAATTAAAGTATGGGCTTCCTAGTTGAAGAAAAAAAAAATTGTAGACTTTTTAGTTCAAATCAAAGCAGGATTAACCACAAGGTGAAATTAGGTGGTTACTTAGGGTTCAGGAGTTAGACATACAGGACCCAGAACCATGAGATTGCTTGGTTTCATTAATCATTCCTTTGCAAAGAATAAACAGGGGGTTCCAACCTGGTAACATTACGAAGGCCCTGTGGGATATTAATCCTTATCTGGCTTAAATGTAGAATGCTGCTCTGGTTAGGGCAGATGACTTTAGTCTGGTACTTTCCCCAGTTATCATTTTTTGGCATCTATTCTTACCCTCACCCTCACTCCTCTAGTTTTTTCACCTCCATTTTGCTGACATCACACTTATTACACTCTATAATTTGCATTTTATTGGAACTTTCTTAACTGCTCCATTGTATACTGAATTTATTCCTTGCAACAATAAAAAGTTAAAGTAAATTCTTTTAATACATACATACATACAAACAAAAGAAAAGTAAACATTAAACATGCTTGAATGCTTAAAACTAGAAAGAGCCCAGCAAATTGCCTCTCCAAAATACAGCCAAATTTTAGTACAACCCTTACAACAAGATTTACTGGAGGAATGGAGCAGAAATTATATCTCCCTCTTCTTTTGTCCTATGTATGTTGAGGAAAAGGATAATCAAATCAAAACTGTGTAAGTGCCGAACAAATTGCCCCAACAGCTTCCTCCACCTCTTGACTTGTTGGGTGGAAGTTTATTAACAATAGTGAACTGTCTAGAATCACATAATCCAATGATTTCAGTGCCAGGGGAGGCACAAGTTCCATGCACCCAATTCTGCTACAATATGAGGGCCTTCAAACCCTCATACCTCAATAAGTATAAATCCCCACCTCATCACTACAAGACCAGATGATGCCCTATCCATTGTACACAGTACTGGTACCAGGAGAATAGGCATCTCCTGTTCCTTAATTCACTGGCCTTTGGAGTGGTGGACAATGCATAATGGTGGACTGGGGGATCCCCTAGCTTTCTTTGAGGATTAATAGATTCTTAGTCCAGAGCAGGTAAGCTGGTAGGAAAAGGTAAGAGAGACTCCTGCATATAAAGTGGTGGTTGTTTAGATTAAGAATTAGAAAGAGAATTAGGGTTAGTGGTCTGTTTATTGTGATAGATACAATCAACGTAAGAAGGGTATCTGACAAGGTCAGAGAGGGACTTTGGGGCCATTAAGTATTAAAAGCCTTGAGGTTAATGTTAAAAGAATACTCTAGGGGGGCGGAGCCTGACCACCAATGCGGATGGATGCTTGAGTCTCTTGCTCTCCCTCTCAGGAGTTACATCTAGCTACAATCAGCACATTTTACCAGGCATCCAGTCGCCAAACAGACACCACTAGCCACCCACAGGCTTACCCAACCAGCAACATCATGGGGGGCACGAAAAAAAAAAGGAACTAACGCCATCAGTGGCCACAATGTTCTGGGCCCAGAGAACAGGGGCGGCCATCTTTAAGCCAAGGCCTACAGGAATCTGGCTCAGACTCTGACTGCAGCGAAGCATCGGTGGGACAACAAGCCTCGCTAATGAAACAAGACCTCCATCGCATGCTACAGGAGGCCACCGCAGAAATTAAAATGCACACCGCAAGAGAGCTCGAAAGGCAAATATCGGACTTCAAGGAAGACCTCGAGGCCTTAACAGAATGCATCAGCCAGGCCAAAACAGACATAACGAGCCTAAATGCTAAAACCACACAACACAGCCAGGATATATTTTACCTGAGTGACAAGCTGCAATTCCTGGAAGATAACCTGCCGGATTTGAACAACAGATCCAGGAGGAATAATATACGAATCTGTGGCCATCCGGAAACAGTACTGGCAGACGCCATCTTGCCCACACTCCAGGAGCCATTTCAAACACTCCTACGGGACACCACAGCTTAGGACTGGGAAATAGAAAGGGCTCATAGAGCCCTACGACCACCTGCATTTAACACCACAGCCCCAAGAGACGTAACTGTAAGATTGCTCCACTTCACCACCAAGGAACGGCTCCTGGCGGTCGCAAGAACTGCACCACCGAAATATCACAGGCAAACGCTAGCATTTGTTCAAGACCTGGCACCCACAACATTGAAGAAGAGGAGAGAACATAAAACACTCACAATAGCTCTAACCCAGCAAGGACTTAAGTACCGATGGGGACACCCATTTAATCTAACAGTCCGGCAAGGGGAACAGGAATACACCCTTTAACATCCAGCATAAATGAAGGACTTTGCCTCAACACTGGGCCTCACACTACAAGCGGCGGACCAGCTCAACACAAACACCAATAAAAGAAGTAACACCCCGCTCCCTCCAAGACAATACACAAGAAAGAGACCACCCCAAAGGCCCCGTTTAGGGCCCCACCGGATGAACTGTCAGACAAGCTTTGATCATATCCTTTCCGGGGAGCCGAAACTCCAACAGCTCCCGATTAGTTTTAGACAAAAAAATGCATATTGTTTAGATTTGGCACTTTTTACATGTAATTATGTTATAGCGAGGTCCATATATACCTCGGAATCCAACAGGCTTGGGACACACAGGGCATATTGTTTAGCTTTATTGTTTAATGTCAGCACTGAACAGGCACTTAAATATCTAGAATATCTGGCACTCTGAACACCCTAAATGTACAGGGGCCACCAGGGCCAGACTGGGGATACAAAACAGCCCTGGAAAAAAATCTATGCAAGCCCTGCAGCACAGGGCTGGGAAAAAAAAAAGTGAGTAAAAACATTATTTTTAAACGCACACAGACACACACATACACCACGACAGATGACAGACACGCACATACACACCTTGACAGACACAGAAACACCTTGACAGACACACACACCTTGACAGACACACAAACACCTTGACAGACACACATACACCTTGACACACACCATGACAGTCACACACATTTCTTGACAGACACACACACACACACATTTCTTGACAGACACACACACCATGACAGACACACACATACCATGACAGACACACACACACCTCGACACAGACACATACACCATAACACAGACAAATACACCATGACAGACACAGAAACACCTTGACAGACACACACATACCATGACACACACACACACACCGTGACACACACACACACACACACCTTGACAGACACACACACCATGACAGAGGCACACATTTCTTGACAGACAGACACACACACACCATGATAGACACACAATATTAACACCCAGCAACCAAGTCCTGCAGAATGTTCTGAGCAGAGACTGGGCCCCTTAAAACAGCATTAACACCCAGCACTCCCAAGCGACCAAGTCCTGCAGAATCTTCTGAGCAGAGGTATCATCTCTGGAAGATCTACTCAGGAATTCCTGCATTACTGTTTCCTTTAAACTCTTAATTTAAAATTGTGTTCTATTCCATCTCCCTCCCTATACTATCACTGCTTAATTGATAACTATATCTCCCATCCTGATCTTCTGTTTTTGTTTTTCTTAAAGTTGGTATGATCATGTCATTTTTAGAGATGTCGTGAAATGTCCGCCGGCGAACAATAGCGTGTTCGCGTTGGGCGAACATATCCGATTTCCGGTCCGCCCCCTATACGTCATCATTGAGTAAACTTATATATATATATTCTATAGAATACACATATATATATATATATTCTACAGAATACACTTTCTCTAATGTTCTCCCTTCTATTTTTCACTTTAACACTAACTTCTCTCATTACTAAAATATCCCTATCCTTTTGCTCACCTGTCACCTGGCAACACCATGTTCATTACTTCCACCTTACTATTCATCCCATGCACTCTACACATACCTTTCAAGCCTATCTCCACCAACTCCTCTACATACATACCCTCCTACAAAACTCAAATCCTACTCCCACCTTCACTTCCTTTCTATCCTTCTGCTCCTAGCAGCTGGTGATGTCTCTCCAAACCCCGGTCCCATCTCAGCAAACTCACGACATACTAACCCAAGGATCCACACGAATCTCATACCCATCTCATGTTTCTCTAAATCCTCCTTCAATACTGCCCTCTGGAATGCACGCTCTGTTTGCAATATTACTAAATCCACTGCTGTCCATGACTTCTTCATCTCTCATTCAATAGATTTACTAGGCTTAACAGAAACCTGTCTATCCCCCTCTGACACTGCTACCCCTGCATCTTTGTCCTTCGGTGGTCTTCAACTTACCCACAACACAAGAAACTCTGAATGTGAAGGTGGTGGTGTAGGGTTTCTCCTCTCCCCTCAATGCTCCTTTAAACCTCTACCCACCCCCCCTTCCCTCTCTTTCCGATCATTTGAAATACATTAAATTTGCCTTTTCAAACCCTTCTCTGTTGTTTATCATCCCCCTGGCTCCCCTCTTCTCTTCCTTGATCACTTTGCTGCCTGGCTACCCTTTTTCCTCTCTTCTAATATTCCATCCCTAATTCGCGGGACTTCAATATTCCTATTAACCCACCTTTGACCTTTAAACTACTCTCAATTACTTCCTCCCTTGGACTATCACAGTGGGCTAATTCTCCCACCCATGTAGCTGGCAATACCCTTGACCTAATCTTCCCTTATGCATGTTCCGCCCTCTCCACTCTACTGAGACAGCGCTTATCAAAGTTAGTAACGACCTAATCGCAGCTAAATCCAAAGGCCACTACTCCATACTAATTTTTCTTGACCTCTCTGCGGCCTTTGACACCGTTGATCATGCTCTCCTTCTTCAAACTCTTCAATCACTTGGTCTCTGTGACTCTGTCCTCTCGTGGTTTTCCTCTTATCTCTCCCAATGCTCATTCAATGTCTCCTTTTCTAATGATACCTCCTCCCCTCATCCTGTCTCAGTTGGAGTCCCCCAGGGCTCTGTCCTTGGTCCCCTTCTATTTTCTCTCTATACTGCCTCTCTTGGATTCCACTACCACCTGTACGCTGATGACACCCAGTTATATCACTCCTCCCCGGAACTCTCACCTGCCGTCCTGCAATGTGTCACTGCTTGCCTTTCTTCCATCTCTGACTGGATGTTCTCCCGCTTTCTGAAACTCAATCTCTCTAAAACTGAGTTCCTTGTCTTTCTTCCTCCTAATACTGATCCTCCTCTTTCCCTCTCCCTTCAAGTTTGTGGTACCCACATCAGTCCATCCTTGCAAGCGCGCTGTCTTGGCGTCATACTTGATTCTGGCCTCACATCCAGCATGTTGCCAAATCCTGTGGATTCCATCTTAAAAACATAGCTCGCATCCGCCCCTTTCTTGCACTAGATACTACCAAGGAGCTTGTCCATGCTCTAGTAATTTCTCGCATTGGATTATTGTAACCCTCTCCTTATTGGTCTTCCCAAAAGCCGTACTGCACCGCTACAGTCCATAATGAACGCTGCTGCCAGACTGATTTTCCTCTTTAGTCGATTCTCTCACACCTCACCCCTCTGCCAGTCCTTACATTGGCTTCATGTATGCTATAGGAGTCAATTCAAGGTATTAATTCACACCTATAAAGCACTTAACTCTAGCCCCTCTTATATCTCCTCACAGATCCAAAGATATGTCCCTTCTCGGTCTCTCCGCTCTGCCCCTGACCACCTCCTGTCCGTTGTCCGCACCCGTACGGGCAACTCACGCTTGCAGGAATTCTCGCGGGCGGCTCCCTTCCTATGAAATAGCCTACCTACCGCCATCAGACTCTCCCCTAGTCTTGCATTTTTTAAGAAGTGCCTTAAAACCCATCTCTTCAGGAAAGCTTATGGCCTCCAAGACTAACCTCTGCCTCACATACCTGTCTCTTGCTCTCTCCTAAAGGGCAGCCCACCTTATTTGACTGCAAATTCCTGTCCTAATGTGTTTTACACCCCACCTCCTATAGAATGTAAGCTCGATTGAGCAGGGTCCTCTTCAACCTATTGTTCCCGTAAGTTTTTTGTAATTGTCCTATTTATAGTTAAATCCCCCTCTCACAATATTGTAAAGCGCTACGGAATCTGTTGGCGCTATATAAATGGCTATAATAATAATAATAACACACACCTTGACAGACACACACATAACATGACAGACACACACGACACATACACCATGACACAGACACATACACCATGACACAGACACACACACATACCTTGACAGACACACACACACGACACATACACCATGACACAGACACATACACACACCATGACAGACACAGACACACACCATGACAGACAGACACACACACCATGACAGACAGACAGACACACACACAAACACTGACAGACTGAGACATAATATAGCTACCCGTGGGCGACCGGACATGAGTCTTGCAGGGTAGACAGCTGGGTCAGGTTTGCTGGCGGCCGCAGGGGGAGCTGGCTCCTGGCTGTTCTGGCGGCTGCAGGGGGGAGCTGGCTGTGCTGGCTCTGGGGTGGGAGCAAATGTGCCCCGGAGTCTACCAGGCCTAGGACACCCAGTGCATAATGTCTAATTCCCATGTTTCATTATAGCATTGTTAGGGCATTTGAGTGTGTAATAAATTTGATAATCTGCACGCCCCAAAGGTCCAGACATCTCATGTGGAGGGCCACCATATTCCTGAGCCAACCTAGCCTCAAAAACACAGTATTCCTTAGTTAAGCACAGCATGGTTTACATGTTTAACCACACTGTAGTGGGAGCCAATATGCCCCAGAGAATACCAGGCCAAGGACATACAGTGCAAGTTGTTTAGTTCTATAGTTTAGTTTTTGCATTGTTCAGGTATTTGCGTATCTAAGTAAATCGATAGAATGAACGCTCAGACTGTACATGTCTTCAAAATAGAGGACCAACACATCCCCTACCCGGTCTCGGAGACACAGTAGCCATTATTTAATCTCAGCACTATTTAACAGATTAACCACTCAGTGGGGTGCACCAACATGTAATTGGGTCCACCCGGCCTAGGACACACAGAATATATAGCACAGTTTTAGTACTGAGCAGGAGTTTAAGAGTCTTGGGTATGTGGTTATCTGAATATCCCAAATGATAAGGTAGCTTAAGCAGCAGGCCAACGACTCCCTGAACCAACCCATTCTCGGACACACAGTATTACATGCACAGATAAGACACGTATCGGGTACCTAAAAGCCTTAGATGGCAATGTGAATATCCTAAATGTTTAAATATGTTATGTTGAAAGATTTTACGCTTGCTACCCATAGCGAAGCAATGTTCAATGTATGCTTTAACTTACATTTTTATTTCCTCAACTATGCCTCGCAGCCCTACACAAAGTGCACACCTGTAACTGTGCTAACAAACTTTTGGAAATTATCAACTGAAGTCTAAAAGCTGCTCACAAACGAAGGGGACTGGAACAACACACAGGGATACCTCCCTTTGCCTGGTACACCAACAAACGAACCCACATGGACACAAAAGTAAAACCCAGCATACTCCGGGGGAATGAAGAGGACCACCCTCTCAACCCTACAGACACAACTCCACTCACTACGTGAGATTTGGATCCGCAAGACAGACCGAAAGGAGGTTTGTTTAATCATGGTCCAGAAAGGGTTAATAACTTCAATGTGTTCTGATAAAGCCCACATATTCACTCTATTTCTGCCTTTTGAGCTTTACTTCTCCTCTCCACTGATCCTTCCCGACCTTCACTCACTCACCAATTTGTCATCCCTGTGTAACGCAGATTCTCTCCAATATTCCATTTTGCCGTCAGCTCTCGGTTTTCTACTATTTCTCGTTTTGTACAATCTCTATCAAGCCAGAGCCATCATTCTTTTCCATGCTGCCTGCCCCCTCCCTCCACCTCTCCTGACTTGGCCTATCCCTCTCTCTCTCTTTTCCATTCTATGTTTGTCTTCACTCTTTTAATTGCTTTTTCAATCCCATTAATTCTAAGCTCAGGTACTTAGAGATGCAATAAATCAACGAGGAAGCAGCATAAGGTCTGTGCTTAGGAAGATAGCCGTGTAGGAATGAGAGACAGCCATGTATAGCAAAGTGATATTGTACAGGTAAAAACCTGGGAATTTTGAAATTATTCTTCATTTTGTGGCCTTGGAAAATATGATCTACAGAGAAGCCTTTAATGTAGGGAATGCCAACTTGATATTTTTCAGAGCAGCTACATTTGAAAGCGATACCAATTTTTAATGAAGGTGCATCAATGTCCACAGACATATACCAAGACATGTAGTTCTGCACAGGGTACAAATGGGAATGATAAAACTATATAAAATAACTAAAATAGGTAATATGTCTGATAAGTGTCATTTTCAGTATCTCAATTTTTAAAAATATAAATAATAAGGTATATTATGTTATCTGCTTGCTATTTTGACAGGAAGACCACGCTTTCAAGTCCCATAGTACACAGTGAGTGATGTCATCCCATGCATTAAAAACATAACAAAATGTTGTATGTATATTAAGGAGTAACTCACTGTAGAACACACAATATAGTAACATGCAGTGAAGGTGTGGGAGCCATGGACTATTCAGGTTCAAAGCAGTCATCTGCCTAAGTTCCCAGTTAACAAGCCTTTCTTCCCACTATCACCTGCGCTCTTATTGTTTCTTCCCCCACCCCCGCTTTATTTCACTAACCTGCCCGCCTCATTATTTATTTTATTCTCTATTTTTCCATATTTATTTATTTTTTCTTTTTCAGATTCCAACACCAAAAATACTAGAAAAATACTAGAATACTGTTTGCGTGATATGTCCAATGCTATGAAACATTGGTGCAAACCATGTAAATTACAGCTTCCAGATTACTTTTATCTTATTATTATTATTTTTGCCAACTTATTCCGCAGTGCTTTACAATATTATTAAAAGGGGGGGAAATTTAACAATACATGAGACATTACAAAACCAGTACAATCATGTAATATGTTGCCATAAGATTTAAGAAACCCTAGATCTACAAACCATGAAATATGAGAGGTATACAAGGATGAATCATATACTGCTGGAAACAGTGCCAAATCAAGGTCCGGGAGACATTTATAGATCACTCAATCTTCAGTTTTGCCTTTTATTATGATTTCTCTAGAACCAGTTGACAACATAACTTTCGTATTATACATGCCTTACCATCCCATATCATGCAACAGCCATGTCTAGCAAATTCAGATAGAGCAGTGGTTCTCAAACCAGTCCCCATGCCCCATCCTACCAGTCCAGGATTTAGGGATTACCCAGTTGTATCTAAGGTGTTTTTAAAAGAAAAATAAATAAATAAATAAAAACCCACAAAACAAACCACCTTAGACACAACTGGGTAATCCCTAAAACCTGGACTGGTAGGGCGTGTGAGGACTGGTTTGGGAACCACTGAGATAGAGGAAGAATGATGGGAAAATCAAAGAGCAGATTTGCAAAATTGTGCAAAAATGTTAGCATTATTCAAACTGGCGCCACCAATTCAGCCAGCAGATTTAGATTTCTTATAAAATTGTCACTTAGATTTGCCAAAATTTAAATTTACAACAATGTAGTTTAATTAGTATCCTAAAAAACTAATGTATGTTTTTGATGTTCCAAATTTCGAGTTTGAATTTTTTTTAGTTTTCACACATATTTACATTTGCACCAATGTGAGAAGTGGCTGTGGTTTCCAGAGAGAGCAAACAGGTAGACATACAGCTCAGTACAGCAACAGATATCTACATTTAATGGACAGCTGTGTATGTAGAATGCAGAGTGTCAAACAGGGAACACAAGACAAACAGAGACTATGATACCTCCTCCTCCTCCCAACAGGGACTTGTTAGCTGCAAAACAGAAATGGAAAGAGGGGCACGGGCGGAAAAAAGGGAGAGAGAAAGAGAGAGAGAGAAAAAAATATTAGAAACAGTCTCAATGATGATCACATTTTAAGAAAATGAAAAAAACAAAAAACAATAATATTGCAGCAGAGCTTCCCAGCACTGTAAGGGTTAAACAACCTTTTCCCATAAGAACTAGAATATCGCAATAATGCATCTCTTTACGGAATCTCTCTAAAATGGTGCAACATGTCAGTAGGTCTTTGTGATTGTGGCTACATGTTTCTGTCTCTCTCAGCTCATCTATCTACACCCCTCTCTCCCTTTCTCCTTCTTACTTTTCTCTTTTCTTGATGTCAAGGGAATAATTAGCGAGAGATCCCTTAGTCCCAGTACTTGAGGCCACATCGTTTGTTAGATGAATGCACAAGGCTAAGTAAGATAAAGTGACAAAGAGATTGGAGGAGGGTGTGTGTGTTGGGGAGTGTGATGTTGGCAGGTGGGAAAGAACAGGGTATATTCCCTTGACGATTACCTAGCTCTTGGCATATAAACTTAATACATATGCAGCACCTGCCTTACAAGCTCATAAACATACAATGCTCACCAGCTCCATATTCTGCAGAGCTTACAGTTAAATAAATGGGCATTTCAATGTCTATCTTGCTGGCAGCTTGCTGTACATTAAATACAAAGGACTTTCCTAAGGGATCTAAACTCTGCTAGACGAGGTATCACTCACTGCTTAAAAACCCAGAACCATTGCCTTTATTCAGGTTTTTTTTCTCCTAGTGCTCTACCTCAATTCTACCGTAGCCTTTCCATCTCAGATTAATTAGGTTCAGAAGAACAAGGGCCCTGTTTACATCATGTTTTGGGTATTGTAAAGACACACTGTAAATTATTACTATTTTAACAAAAGGTAATCTACTTCCCTGTCTGGCCTGTAATTTGCAACACCCAGAGTCCAATAAAAGTACAGATATTACTTTAAATAGTTGTTAGCAGAAGCTGCACTTCAGCAGCTCCTGGTTGGAAAGGCTGAGGGCTGAAGATGAACAATGCCATAATCTGCTGCTAGGCGTTTTAATAATTCCTAACCCTACGTGCTGACAAAGACTGAATCAAACACTGCTCATAGTTCTACATTGAGAACTGGCGTTGGACAATGGGCTCCACTTAAAGACGAATTGCCAAAAGACGCAAAAACACTCTGGAGTCCAATGCTTTGTAACAATATATTTAACATCCATAAGAAAAATGACTTCATTCTCTCTGAACTGCAACTTGGGTATAAGTACAGGGTATATAAAAGTATCTTGAATAAGCCTGACTTAGGAATAAAATACATGTAAGAGGAGTAATGTTAATGCTTCAGGATAGTGGTTATCTGAAAAGAGTACGGGTAGAATAAACATAAAATATGTAAAAGGCACACACGTGGACCCAATAAATAAATTAAATTAACATTAAAACATCTTGCATGTACTCTTAAAACCCAAACACCCTGACTAAGCCCACACTCGACAGTTACACGTAAACCCCCCCGGGACTCGTTCTCTTCTGTTATCTATCTTCTTTTCTTCTTTCTAACTCTACTTTCCTCTCCCACCTCTTTGAATAATACAGTTTGAGTTGGTCCAACAGCGACACAGGAACATTTGACAAACGTGGACAAATTTGGACCAGAGGTTCATAAAACAGAATGTATCACATAACTTTGTTATAACAATATGCACCGATGTTTGACACCAATAAGACCAAACTAATGGCTGGGCTTGTCTTTCAGATTGTTTTGCTTTTAAACACTATGTGTTGACGTTATTACAAATGTGTAGGTCACTACCAAAATAAAAGAAAGAATTTAAAAAAAAAGATGTTGCATGTATTTGCTTAGTTCCAGCACATGTGTGTGATCCCTGAATTAAATAATAAAACACAAACAGAATTTACATCACTATTACTAACTCGATATAACTGCTAGGGACAACCGCCTCTAGCTGAAGATAGCCACAGGTGCTGGCGTAAGAAAGGATGCTCATATCTCGTCCGTGTAGGGGAAAAAATATTAGAATTTTATTGCATTACATTTTAATTACTGTACAACTTAACCAGCACAAACCATACTTATGCCTGCAGGTACAATGGGGGTTGAGGATGCTTCCTGTGAAATGATAAAGTATCACAGTTACTTTTCATAAACTGCAGTAAAAGTCTAAATAGGTAGAGAGCCCTACAAACACAAAATAGGATCTGGCAACATCATGCTGTGATGGGATGGCTGTCAGTTTGAAGAACATCTCTGAGCATTGTCTCCATTCTGACAAAGGTGTGAAGCTAATGTTTGTCAATATTAGGACAGAGCTGTCACTTTAGCTTTTTGTGCACGCGCTAAGAGCTACAATGTATCTTGCTGTGCAATGTATTTATTTTTTAAATGATCACCAACGGCGTGGTATGTAAATTACATCAACCTCTATAATGCCACCAGTGAATATTGCACTAGAGAATGAATGCCTGAGGGCACATGCGCTTGCATGCCATTTCTTTGCAGATCCCCAAACGTTCTACGTGCATGAGCGCACCCCTAAGGCATCATGGAAAAGTGAAGTCACCCTGAATATGAAAAGCGGCGCAGATAAGTGTCCCCCCTTTTATCTATTTTGCATTATTCACCCCAGTAAACACTTGACAGTTTTGCTTTAAATACATTGATCTATATAGGTTACAATCACTGACAGGGTTTAGAAGTTTTTTTTTTTAAATTACGTGCAAATTCCAATTTTGCATATTTATTTTTTACATTTTAAATAATAAATGCCTGGCTAATCTGCATGCAGAATGTGCTCCTTACATACAAATGTGGCGTAGACAGTCCAAGTATCCCTTTGTACATAGCAATTATTCTGATCAGCAGCTGGAGTGCCACCATGAAAGTCTTTAGCTATTCAACATTCCACCTCAGGCTTCCGTAGAGCATAACTGTGCAGGCAAACATCTGGTCACACAACAGTTTCTGGCAGGCCACGCTCTCGCGCTTCTAACATTACCCAGTGGAGCTTTGAGGTTCTTATGTGACCCACAGAGCCAACCGTACTGGGAAAAACATCCCAATAACATCGTATAAAACACACACAAGGGCAGAAAGGAATAAATACTTGCTTTTCTTTTCTCATGTAAGAAATATGCCCTTCTCCACTTTATAACTTATTACATCTTTCTTATAGCCAGAGACTTTAAAATAAAGAAATAAAAAGACTGTATAACAGGCGATGAATAGGTAAATAACATTATAATCAAATGTGGGGTTAGCATAATTTAGCGACTGTTGTAGCTCATGGGGATGAACTATTTGTGGGAGAAAAATAAATAAAACAACACCTTTGATATCCCACAATCATTGCATCTAAAATATTAGTATTTATAAAAAAAAAAACCTTTTTTTTCCCTTCTACCATAAACAGGAAAAATGAGCGACGCTGCAAACGACAAATTGTAATTCAACATTAATAGCCACAGAAATTTATACTAGAAGTGAGCGTCAGTAATAGGGTAAGAGCAGGCAGCAAATGCTATCTGCCCATTGCTGGTTTGTCTAATGCCGAAACATAGAGAGGACGGGTTGCATGCACCTAATACGCTCATTTAGTGGTAAAAAGTTTGGAGTGGTTATGGTCCCTGATGCCAACCCACTGTTCAATGTTAAACTGTGTTAAATGAGGTTAAGTGGTTATTTAGCATAAAGTTTCACTTTGAATGTTGATGAGCAACTGTATAGACACACACACACACACACAATTTGGGGGAATGTCACATTCAAGAAATGAATCTTTTAACAAGGTTGATCTGTGGTTTGGTGACAGGGGAAATGTTTCCAGATTTCTCATTCAGTCACTATGGATATTGGTCCCTCAAGTAGCAGTAAAAGCCTTGGCATTAAGAACCAATCTTAATCACAGGAGGTTCTGTGCAAATGCATTTTTACTGGAAAGAAAATCTCACTCTTGTGATACAGTACAGAGCAATGAAAAACAACTTATTTTATGATGGACATTTTATATATATCAAACAACACACAAATGGCAACTGAACCATCTATATATCTACACTATCTCACTCTTAATGTATATATATATAGTTTTTTTTAATATATAATGTGACTGTACTGCTTTACATCACTACCTTTCTTATTTGCTGTAGTATAAGCATGCCGATGGATATATATACATAAGGCATGTTAAAAATAACTTTATATATTCCCAGTAAATTACAATTGTCATTCAATGACCTCTTACTGTCTTAAATCACCCTTTATAAACCTTCGATTACATTTTAGATACTGCAATCTCATTCGACTTACCTCAATTACACTCCCTAAACTACCTGCCTGTCAAATCTAGGCAACTCATATAACTGGTCCATGTTGCTAAAATTAAGATTAATTTATTACTCCATAATGTTGGGCAATTCTGATAAAGTGGATTTCTTTATCTAGACCAAGACTCAAAATAGGAGGTCTGGGACTACTCAACATCGTCTACTAATATGTGGCCCAGTTGTTGCAGGTGCAGGAATTGCATGCTAATCGTGGGGTAAAAAGAAGATCGGTAGGCAAGGAGGACTCTTTTGTATTTAACTAAAATCTCCTGTCCCTGTATATCTGGGTGCCATCAGCCTCTACCCATTCCCACCCGTTCTGCAATTTTCGTCTCTCTGAAGTTATGGGATAAAGTTGCACATAAATTAAACATTGCACATTACATTTCACTCCTTATGCTCTTTCTCCTTAATCAACCATTCAACCCAGGCATGTAGCCTAAAGACTTAAAAGCTTTTCAGCATGCATGTATATTCAGCTGTACAGGAACATGTACATACGATCTTCTTCTGAACTCTCAACGTAAACACTATTGTACAGTTACATCACTTAGCAATTCAGGTTGAAGTAAAAACACATGTTTTCTTCTCTGTCTGGCTCTATGCACTTGCTTACATGCCAATATTCAAATAGTCTAGATTTTTTCCATATATGGCTATATGTCTAAATCTTTCCCTGAAAATATCTTAATTTAGGAAGTGGGAAAATGACCTGACCTTTGTTTTAAAAAGACAAGACTGGGAGGGCATATGCGTGAACCTAAAGAACAGGCCTACAAGACGTTAGAGGTAATATCTGACCCATGTTTACAATCTAGGGAGAATTACCATCAAAACTGCGGAGAGGGTGGTTATCATCGTCATGTTTCGTGGGAACGCCTCTTCTGGATACGAGTAGCATAATGGTTCTCAAGTGTCATAGAGAAAGCTGTCTCCTTTGAGCTGAAAAACTTCTAATCCACAAATCGTTATATGGCAATTTACACGTGGAAAATAAATAAGTGGCCAAAGTAATTCAAGCGGTGAAAAGAACCATGGCATGAATCTCGTCAAGATATCTCTCTAATGAATTAAAAAGACAAAAAAACGAAATAGCATTTGTACAGGAAACGCACCTCCTGCGCTCAGCCCGGATCCAACTGACAGACATCTATTTACCAGGACATACTCCTCCAGAGCAATGGCAAAAAAAAACGGAGTAGAAATACTTCTACACAAAAAATGCCCCTTTGTCACCCAGACGACGCGCACAGACACTATGGGCCGGTATGTTGTCCTCACGGGGACAATACACGCCACCACGTACCACCTGATTAATATATACGCACCTAACCAGCCAGATCCGGAGTTCTAGGAACAGCTTCACAATTTAATCCATACCCTACCGTACGAAAACATAATATTAGGGGGCAACCTAAATGCTACACCCTGCCACACAGTTGACCGCAGCGCCCCGACCAGCGGCCACAAGACGCAGATCACGAGGGGCCAGGACAAACTCTTGACCAAATTCATACAGAACACGAAATTACTAGACCCCTGGAGGCTACGCAATCCAGGAGTGAAGGACTACACGTTCTTCTCGGCAGCACACTCTACATACTCCCGCATAGACATGTTCTTAGTCAACCAAACAGGGATCCCATGGGTTCAATCTGCACGCATCAACCTTATTACCTGGTCGGATCATGCCGACGTAGAGTTTACCCTCAGACTCCCAGGTCCCAAACCCCCATGGAAATGGCGATTAAACAGCACACTTATAAAAGACCCAGTAACGGAGAAACTTTTAGTGGACGAAATCACGGCCTATTTTGATGACAATGACAACCCGGACTTAACGCAATCCACGATATGGGCCGCTCACAAAGCGGTACTGCGGGGTACCCTCATTAAACTCGCAACACGTCGCAAAAAGCAAAGGGCCGAAACCCTCTTCGAGCTACAAAAGGCGCTGAGGAGGGCAGAAGCCAACCATAAACGCAACCCCACGACACAGGGCCTCCAAGACCTTAGAGACCTCCGCCATAGAATCAGGACAACAGCAGTTGAGGACCTCGGGCGTGACCTAGTTCGTAAAAAACGCCTCTACTACGAACGCTCCAACAAGATGGACACCCTACTGGTTAGGGCACTAAACCCCAAGCCCCACTTTCAAACTATCTCGGCGATCCGAGACAAACAGGGTCAGATAACCCACAACCCTACGGAGATCAATCAGATCTTCACGGAGTTCCTATCACATATATATAACCACTCCACAGAACTAAGCAGTAAAAAAAGGGAATACACCCATGACGTAACCGAATACGTAACCAAGACGAATATGACGGAACCGAACCCGGCGGCCCTGATTGCCTTGGGGGCACCCATTGGGGAGGAGAAGGTAGACAAGGCGATCTCGGCCCTTAAGGGTAATAAAGCCCCAGGACCGGACGGCTTCGACGGCTCCTACTATAAAACATTTAGAGAAGTGCTGACACCGAGACTGACGAAGATGTACAACGAATGGATGAACGGTGGACATCCAAACCCGGACATGCTCACAGCTGACATCGCACTCATACCCAAACCAGGACGGGACTCAACCGAAGCAGCAAATTACAGACCCATCTCCTTAATTAACTACGACGTAAAAATCTTTGCAAAAATACTTGCAACAAGATTAAACCTCCTCCTGGGCAACATAGTACACCCAGACCAGGTCGGCTTTGTACCGGCACGGCAACTGTATGAAAATACAAGGAGAGGTGCGGATCTCATATGGTGGGCGACGCGGACCCGGACGCCTTCTCTGATCCTATCCCTGGACGCGGAGAAGGCGTTCGATAGGGTGCAATGGTGCTACCTCTTTGCGCTCCTAGAACGCCTGCACATGCCAGAAAACTTCGTTAAAGGTATAAAAGCCCTATACACAGACCCGATGGCCCAGACCAACGTACAGGGAGCAACCCCGACCCCATTTACGCCCGCTAATGGCACTAGACAAGGCTCCCCTCTGCTGTTCGTCCTCTCGCTGGAACCTCTCCTACAGAGGATAAGGGAGGACAGGCACATATCTGGGGTCAAAGCAAGGGATGACGAATTCAAAGTCTCCGCATACTCGGATGATGTCCCAGTCACGATCACCAACCCGAGAGAATCCCTGCCTTGACTTATGACCCTCCTAGAGGAAAACGGACGCATCTCAGGCTATCAAATAAAGCTAGAAAAATCGGTAGCCATGCCAATAGAAATGGACGCAGATAGTATTTAAGGACATTAAAAACACCTATCCCCTCAAACTTACGAGATCGGAAATTAAATACCTCGGCGTTAAACTCACTGCGGACCCGGCGAAACTATACAGCGCCAATTACCCGCCCACAATCCAGGCGCTTTGTCGCGACTTGGAAAAATGGCATGAAAAGCCCATATCGTGGATTGGCAGACAGCATGCAATAAAAATGACACTACTCCCACGACTACTGTTCTTGTTCCAGGCCCTACCCACCAAAGTCACTAAACAAGACCTACAGACAATCCAGAAACACATAGATAACTTCATTTGGGCGCAGAAAAGACATAGGATCGCTAGACAAGTATTGTACCGACCGAAAGCGAAGGGCGGACTGGGACTCCCACACCTGTATCAATACTACCTGGCGGCGCAATTAGCCCAAATAATAGCATGGCACACCCCGGAGGGCTCGCATAGGTGGGTGGACCTGGAGACAAAACTTATGTGTACGGACCTTCCACAATTCTGGATATGGGTACCCAAACAAGATAGACCGTCCTTACGCACCTCTTGTCCGGCGATCCTTAACTCCATAAGGATCTGGGACTTAACAGCCACCAAATACGCACTAAAACATAAACCCTCGCCGCTGACACCATACCTACGGAACAAAGCATTTGAACCCGGGCTGACCGCACAAGACTTTAGGGGGATAGAATACACGGGAATGCAAAGATACGGACATATGTATGACGGCGACTCCTTCAAAACCTTTGACACCCTAAAAGCCATGGCGCCCCTGACAACCAAAGACGTATTCCGATATGTACAGCTGCGAGACTTTGCCAAAAACCCAGATATCAAAAAAGCAGCACAAACCCCCATGACATTTTATGAACAAATGTGTAACGCAGAAACTACTCAAAAGGGGTTGATCACGACCATATATGCGCAGCTGAGTGCCCCAGAAAAGGGAGCCGTAGACCCAAGATACATACACCAGTGGGAAGAGGACCTAGGGGGGCCCTAGAGGGTGAGGACTGGGTTGATATATGGGAAGCGACGGCCAAAACGTCGATTTGCGTATTACACCAAGAACAATCCTATAAAATGCTCATGAGGTGGTACACAACACTGGTCCAACTCCATAAGATGGGGAAAACCTCGACAGACACATGTTGGAAAGGTTGCGGGGGCAAAGGCACCTTTGTTCACATGTGGTGGGAATGCCCTGAAGTGACCAAATACTGGAAAAGGGTTCAAACATTATTGAACGAGGTTCTTGCACGACACATAGACTTAGATCCCTGGGCGATATTACTGTCCTGACCAACGGACGGCCTTCCCAGGAAGGAACAACAACTCTTAAACAAACTCACATTGGCTGCGAGAAGAGCCCTCGCGCAGGTGTGGCTTAAACCCACAGTCCCCACAGACAACGATGTGATAGTTAAAATCAAAGACTCATATTTGATGGATAAACTCACAGCACAAATTAGAAATACGGAAAAAACATTCCTAAAAATCTGGCATCCCTGGGAAGCATACGCTAACGAAGACACTATATAACCTGAATAAGGTCCGTAGCGGTTCGGTGGACCTTCTCCCGCCGGGCGCCCCAAAGAACAACGCACACCTCCCCTCCTCCTCCCGCTCAAAGTACCCCAAAGTACCACCCAGTAGCCCCCCCCCCTCCCCAACTCTTAAACCACCAACCACACGAGACTCCAAATCAAAAGAAAGCCGGCTGACGCGGTCGCCTGGAGTCACAGCTGACACAAATAAAGTGACTCAACTAGGAAACAAAAACATAACAAAGCACTCGTAGTAAACGGCCACAATAAACGTGTGCCGAGGACGACGGGCCTCCACACACATCCGATCTGGACACCAGTCCCTTGGGGAAGCAGCCCAAATAGGGGATATACACCAAATAAGGGCCTCCAACAGCCCAAAGGAGACTGTCAGGGGGGGAGCAACACCCAACTCGAACCTAGGCGGATACCCCCTAAAGAGACAGACATACAAGAAGCCCGTAGCCAACACAGTAAGACACCACCCAGATGAGTTAACAAGCAAACAGGGCACTCCAAAGTAAGAACCAATAAGAGTGACGTACAGACGACCAAAACTATGACGAAACAGCTTGACGGAAGTTAGGAATGTAATATGTTAACGGTTTTATGATTTATAAATGTAATACGCAATGTAAGGTACTAGTTTTTGTTCATGTTTGATCAAGGGACCGGAATGGCCCGAAAACTGAAAAACGGCACCAAAAGGCCCACTACAACCGGATTTTCCGACATACCTTTTAATCTTCTCTGTATAACGACCTACAGTATATGTTACAGACAGGCCCCTGCGAGGGCCACTTCTTGTTGGTCAGTGGTACTTGGTGTTGAACCAAAAATAAAGAATTAAAAAAAAAAAAGATATCTCTCTAATTAATTAAAGGATTCTATAGAAATGGATTGTCTCACTGCTTCTCTACATTGCCCCCTAACTCGCCCATGGGATCCCTGGTTGAATTAATCATTACACCCTGCTAGAAAGTTTTAGAATTGTCCATCCTCCCATTATCCTTGCAATCAGACTGATACATTAACTGTATGGGTTCTGTCCTTGGGTTTCTTTGCTATTTAGGACACAATTGTTGACAAGACCAAACTGAATCTGATGCAGTGGGGCAGAAGGGTTTTTGGTAGATGATTGTTGTTTCATTTAAGATCAGCTGCTATACCTCCTCAATGAATGACTATTGCGCTCCATGCTTACCTTCTTATAGTAATTCACAAACTAATCCTTGTCTGCACTGACATTTAAATATTGTATGGATTTTACATTAGTTAGCTTATTCTAAACTGCAGTTCATATGTGCACTATAGGCTATCTGTGGAGTGGTTATGCTGCCCATATCATTGGACCTGTGTTTCTCGCTGGTATAATTGGTGCTTCTATTACTTATTTATTTTTTCCTTTTTGATTCCTGTAAAACTCTTAAAATATATATGAAAAATGTAAAAAAAAAATTGGCTCAGTAGTTTGACTAATAATTGAACATTTTCACACAATATGCAAGTCAGAATGTTCTTTTCTCAAATGAACATCTGGATTGGAATGTAAGCTAATGCTTTATAAAACCTGTAAACACCCAACATAAAACATAAATCACTACATTCCTCAATACAATTTTTTTTTTACAAATGTTATGTTTAAAATGAGTTGATCTAATATAAAGGAGCACATATAATATTAATGCATGGTTATAAATCATCATAAAGTATTTCCCTTTGTACTGTACAAAGTGCAATTTAAAGCCGAAAAAAAGAGCATTTGTATATTAATTCCAGTCTGCTAATTTTCTGGTTACAGTGTGAAACTTGCTCCTAGCTTTATTCTAATTGGCCTAAAATATAAAATAAATCAGAAAAAAAAAGCTTTGCTTTCAAACGTATTGGATTTCCTCCAAATCCTGGTTTTAATGCAACACTAAAATGCAGTGTAGAAAAATCCAACAGCCTATGGGCATATATTCAAATGTATGGTCAAGATTTTGCAAAAATATGTGCTAGTAAGAGTGTAAGGAAAACAGTGTTTATCAGGTAAGTAAAAATGCATCTGTCACTAAATCAAGGACAGCTCCTCATTAATCTTTTGGCTGATTCTCAATCTCCTTAGATGGATACCATCACTACTCTGGATAAATAGATCATTGAATAAAACATTGAAAATCACCTATAACCTGTGTTAAATATATAATGCACATTTGATAGAAAACAGAGCTAGCAATTGACATTCTAGACCTGTTTAGGGCACACGTTGCCTCGGCGGAGGAGAGACAAAAATATAAAGGGGGATTTTTCAAAGTGTTGTGATCTAATATGAGATGCAAAAATGGAATGTGACTGCTGGTTCCATTGGTTTCCATGGCGATTGCCCCACTTTTAGTACTGTAGACAACTTTTTAGAACAAAACACTTTCGTCTCTCTCTCCCTGTGCTGATTGACAGGTGCAAGGTGCCAAACTTCTATCAATGATTGTTAGAGTTAATATGAAAGGGTTTAACTCCAGGATAGGGTGTCGATTTGTAGATTTTATTTAACAATTTTTTTGACAAACATAAAAAGTGACTGTTCCCCTTTAAAGTAAGATGCGAAATTGCACTACCAATGCATTTCATTGGGACATATTCATCATATTGAGGGCTGGTGTACGTGTACATCAGAAGTGGAAAAAGTTGGAAAATAATGTATTATGCCTTTGAGATTATAGTTCTGCTGATATTCAGAAATAAAAATATACAGGCTAGAGCAGCACCCAACACATGAAAGGAATTGGATATTGGATATCAAATCACAGACTGTCAACAATATGTGGCAGAACATAACTAAAGCACTACAACACCAATCATACTTATTATGTGTGTGTAGTGATAGAAAAACACTGGACACATGCTTTTCTGTTGTACAACTGTGGAAAATGAGGATTTGGTCACTACAGAAAACCAATGGAACACAGCCCTATTCAGAGTCTTTCGACTAGACAAGTTGGCACATATAAATGGGTACTGGCATTGTGTACAATACTATAATTAAAGTACTATATTCATGACAAATCCTGAATTTACAGAGCTAATTTCACAAAATATAGTATTCACAAAACTGCGAATAATTAGAAAAAAGTGTCTAATATGGGGCACGTGTCCAGCCTGATTTATAGAAAAGAAAACGCTTCTAACGTTCCATAGCAACAACAATAATAAGATAAATCTTAACTTGACCAAGTAAGAAAAAAAAATAGATTTGGGGCACATGGATTAAATGTGCATTTGAGGCACAAACGACCCATCTCTGAACTGTCTTTGGAGAGAAAGGAGATCTAGTAGAGAAGGATCATCCTGCTACATAATGCCATATGAGAGGGGTATAATCTGGATGTACATGCTCCATAATAAGTTTATCCCTGATCCACAGTTAATCCATGCAGCTTTGTCATTGTATACCCTGGCCTTCAGTCAGCCTAATGAAATACACTAACAGCCCATGTCTTGTGTTCTAAACAGCACTGGCAAATAATAAAACTGCAGAGCAGGAATGTGTCAAATGCAAGTTCAAATTTACATGCAGAAATCTGAGATAAGAGCAAAGTGTGTCTAAATCCTTACATTAAATAATAGGATCTGCTTTGTTGTCCTGAAAAATTCACAAATGAGCGCACAAATACCAAGATTACATTCCAAGTAATTTATAGGAATCTCTTTTAAGTGTGTGTGTGTGTGTGTGTGTGTCTGTATGTAAATATATATATATATATATATATATATTTATCATTATTTTTTTTTTTATAAGATAATTGCAATTTTGGACAGTAAAAAGTTATCTTGCTCTTTCTTTATCCAAGTGTATTTAATGAAAGAGCCTCTATAAGATCTAAAATTTATGTATGAAATTTGCATTAAATATGGCAGAGGTTTATAATTCTACTTTAAAAACAAACATTAATAGCGCATTTAGTAATAGTAAAAATACTATTAAGAGAGCTCCTGTATATGTGTGTGTATATATTTATTTATTTATTTTTAATAATTGTGGCCTATGACATGCCACACGAGAGCTGCCATCTTTTTGAAGCGTTAAGGTTGAGTGCACCCAATCAAACCTAAGGGAATTAGGGGAGGTTGACAATTATGGACACACCTGGTCCACATTATGTGCTTGTGAAAGGAATGCATGACATCACCAGTTGGATCTGAGCCTTAACAGCTACCTAGGGGATGATTAGAGAGCAAAGGTGGAAAATATATACACGTTTTAGACAATAGGATATAAAATAAATATTATGGGACAAACAATTTAAGTAATGTTTGTTTATTTTTATGAAATACACTATTCTGTTCTGCATATGAAATGAAAGACATCTACACATCTATTTTTTTTCCCCCTTGGAGTCCCTACAACCGTCTCCAAGATTTCCCAAAACAGGCCATTTTTTTCTGGCTCTGTCAGTGCTATATTGCAGCCTTGACATTTGGTGAAATGACCACATAGTCTTTGATCACCTGCTTATGAGTTTCTGTGTTTGTCTATATTGATTTTAGCTGCTCATTTGATAAGGAGGGATATTCAGCCATATTGATAAAAAAAAAAGCACTATTCTAACCATTAACTTCCGACATGCGTTCACAAAAGCTCCCATGATGAGAAGATGCGACTCTTACTGCAAATGCAACAATAAGTTTGACGTGTTGTCAGATTTCTGGAAAAATAGATAATACTCTTTTAGCCTTTTCAATAAAGGGGAGCCTTTTAAGCCTGGATGTCTAATATAAGATATTTATTAGAATAAGTGTCTGAGGGCTGACATCAAGTAGAAAATCATTTCTTTTTTCTGCTATAATTATGAAGGGCTTGAAAACATCTGCTCTGGGAAACCTTGTTAGAGGAATATTAAACCCAAAAAATAGATGAATCATAATTACCCTTTATGAAATATGCAGGGGCTTTAGACTCCAGCATTTTTTGATGTTTCCAATGAATTTATTATGATAGAAAAGAAGGATGGGCCCTTGCAAAACTCTATTCTGTTTAGAGAAGACAAACACTGGTGGTCAGAAAATAAAGTTTTCGTAATATAATCTTTATAAATCACTGGTAAGACCCCATATTGAATATGCTGTGCAATTTTGGGCACCTGTTCTAAAGAAGGATATTATGGCATTAGAAAAAGTGCAGAGGCGGGCTACAAAATTAATAAAAGGAATGGAACATATCGGCTATGAAGAAAGGCTAACAAATTTAAACCTATTTAGTTTAGAAAAACGTCGCCTGAGAGGGGATATGATAACATTATACAAATATATTCGGGGCCAATACAAACCATTGTGTGGAAATCTATTCACAAACCGGACTTTACATAGGACACGAGGCCATGCGTTTAGACTGGAAGAAAGAAGATTTCGTCTAAGGCAAAGGAAAGGTTTTTTTACTGTAAGAACAATCAGGATGTGGAATTCTCTGCCTGAAGAAGTGGTTTTATCAGAGTCCATACAGATGTTCAAACGGCTACTAGATGCATACTTGCAAGAACAGAATATTCAAGGATATAATCTTTCAATGTAGGGTAATAACTGCTTGATCCAAGGATAAATCTGACTGCCATTCTGGGGTCAAGAAGGAATTTTTTTCCTAGCTTGTTGCAAAATTGTGCTTCAAACTGGGTTTTTTTGCCTTCTTTTGGATCAACAGCAAAAAACAAATGTGAGGTAGGCTGAACTTGATGGACGCAAGTCTCTTTTCAGCTATGTAACTATGTAACTAACTATGTAATGTCACCGGTAACATTGTTGTTGCCAATCTTGCAGTTTCAGTATAAACAGTGACCATGTACTTCCTACCCAGCATAGCAGTGATTTATTCTTTTTTTTTACTTCTCGTGACTGTTAACATTATGTTTGCATGTCACCTGTTTTTGACAAGTTTGTGTTTGTGAGGTCTTAAAAAGAAAACTAAGTGCAGAAATCCACAAAGCTCTACCCTAGAACGGATTGTCCCATCTTAGCTCACTGTCAATCATCAATATAAGTTCTGTCTTTTTCACCTGTCAGTCAGCATACAGAGAGCATAGTAAGATGAGGTGAGACACAAACAACACTTCAATTTTCCCACTTCTAATGCAATGTGTGCCCTGTCTGCGCCAGAGCGAAACTGGATTGTGATGTCAGTTGCTAAATATTTAATATACATTTTCAAAGCAAATGGAGAAATGCACGAAGAAAAGGTAATATGGGTTATAGTTAATTTTCAGTTTTATTCAATGCTGTAGTTACCAGAAAACTGATGATTCCCTTAAAAAATACAGGCCAGGGTCTGAAAAGAACTCACATAAATGTAATATACATTATATAACGAACGAAAAAGGGGTCACAAAGCTACTGCCATGTGCAATTTGGGTCCCTGTTATAAAAAACAAACAAAAAAATACAACCTAAAAACAGGACAGAAACTACTGTATGTGGCCAGTCTGCTATAAAAACAAGATGGTTTCTTTCAGAAGTCTTAATAAAAGTCATAATAAAATCTGAAAAATCCAAATCGAGATTTTTGGAAGAGCCTGAAGCAATAATTTCTTGTATGGAATAAAATCACAGTGAACATGCCAAAAAAACAAACGAAACCAAACCACAAAACTTTGTAAGCGGCAATCCTTCACACATAAAAAGAACATTACCAAGTGTACTCTATATATATTCTTTTTTTCTCTCATACAACATGGATTAAGCTTTTTTTTTTCTGTTTCTGGTACTCAAATTTTCAATTATTTATACTGTCCCTCCCCCCCCCAAAAAACCCCCCAAACCTTGTATTTTTCATTAATATTTCCCATCCACAGAACCTTTCTATTTTTACACAAACACCTGTCTAATGCTGTAACATAGGAAGCTTAACAACTAGAAATTCATATGGATAATGATGGGGATAAAAAAATAAAATATATACACACACACACACATATATATGACACAATCCTTTTAACAGTCTATCAGCCCTTTCTTGGGGTTCTGATATAGAATTCTTTCCAATCCTTGCAGTGTGTAGTGTTCTCTCTCTCCCTCCGCCTCTCTCCCCTCCCCTGACTCTCTCCCTGTTTCTGTGTCTCCCTCCCTCCTTGCTCCAGGTCCCTCCCCTATTCCAGCGACAGTGGCACAGTACGAGCTCCTGACTGCCCCTTACCTCCTCCAGCAGCCTTTCCCCCCCCCTCCGGAGATGTTTTTTTGGGGCTCCCCGGCCTGACTTGGGAGATGTTGCTGCACGTCCCTTGCTCCTGCCTGCTCTCCCTTTTCTGGAATATCCACCTGATTGGGTCAAACTTTGCCCATAGGACCGGCTGGCAGCCACAGCAGGTGAGGTACCTGGGCTAAAGGACAGTCACGGGGCTAGCTGGTGGTTTGGGGTGGGTGGTCAATGCATGCCAGCGGGGGCTAAGAATCCTGTGGGTGTCAGTGCGAGTCTAGATGCCGTGTACCGTTATAGTAGTCTGTGTGCAGTGCCAACGGCCGTGCCAGGCTGTGGGTACACGGTTTGTATGCACCTGCTTCGGCCACTGCCTGGCCTTAAATGTTAGACTGCCAGTGCCCTTTTACTGCCAGAGTACCATGTGCCCCTACATGCAAGTGTACCTTGTGCCACTACAACATCACCTGTATATCAGTGTGCCACTAACACATCACTATTTTATGCCACTACCATATTGCCAGTCTAACATTGTGCCATTATATTACCAGGGATATAATTTTTCCACTACCAGATTCTCAGTGTATTAATATGCCAACATATTACCAGTCTATCCTGGCACCCCAGTTTGTGTGGCAGTTTAATCAATGTGCCACTTTGTATTACCACAATAAATGCTTAATAATATGCCAATGTGTCTATCTTTTTACAAGTTTATAAATATGTCACTGTGTAATTACAGATTGCCAGTGCTTTAATTTGCCATTGCTAAATTTGACCACTTTACCATTGTCTAAATTGTCACTTATTGTCATATTATCATGGTGCCACTGTATCAATGTGCCAACTGTGTGTCTCTCTTGTTAAAGTGTGCATGAGAATCAGTGTTGTGGCTGTGTTATTACTCTTGTATCAATGAAGCTCTTCATTGTGTTTCTGTGCCTTTTTGTATCAATGTATCACCAGGGTCATTCAGAAAAGCAGTAGTTGCAGTGTGATTCAGAGTACAAGGCTGTATATTAAAAAAAAATATCCTAACAGCTAAGTATGATATGTTGAAAGTATTGTGCTTTATTTATCTGTCACAATATGGACGTATGAGTTGCATATGTACACCAGCATGTCTCTCTGTGCGCGTTGTTGTTCACATATTCCAGTGTGTCACTGTGTATGTGTTGTTTTCATGTACCAGATTGTCACTGTTTAAATGTACAAGTGTGTCACCATATGTATGAAGATGTTTGCATGTACCAAATGTGTGTCTGTTTGTTTCTGATTGTGACCATTGTATCACTATGTCTGTATGTACTTGTATGTCACTGGCGCACATATAAGTTGCTTTTGAGTGGCTGTATATATTGCAATGGCACTGTAGAATTGCTACATCCTGTGTGTATGTTCTGAGATCTAAGAATAAATCTAAATCTTATCTGACATAAATACAAGTGATTACATGTATATTTTCACTGCATTTATATTGTAGCAAGTATATTAATAGTAATAATAATAATAATAATAATAATAATAAAAGTAATAGCTACATTTAGGCACCTAGTGACGGTGTCAGCGATGGCTATGTTTTGGCACCCAGTGATAGTATTAGCGATGGCTACATTTTGGCAACCAGCGATGTTAATGTTGATGGCTATGTTTTGCACCCAATGATAGAAAGTATCAGTGATGTCTACGTTTTGGTACCCAGTAACGACTAAGTTTTTGTTCACAGTAATAGTGTCAGTGATGGCTACACCATTTGGAGTGAGAAAGGTTCTGTTGCTACTAGATTATCAAGGTTATCTATTAATGTGAGAATTTAAAGTGAATTTAAAAAATAACATCACGACAGTCGAGCTGGAAAAATTCTCTACGTCAGCTCTGCTTTCAGTTTGGTTACTTTGGTCTTAAACTTGAAATTGACGTCTCACTTTAGTAAATATACCTGTATATTTTAAGATATACCTCAGGGCTTACTCTATATTATTTTCTTTGGACCCTGAAACATCTCTTGTATCTCTTTTGTCGTGTTAAAAAGCTTATTCCCTAACATGATAATGCAGTGACATATTATGAGCTATGGTTATAATTAGTGTTATTCTTATTGAGAATATAAATACAGGTCTGCTTTTCATGTAAATTGTGACACGCGTACCTGATTTAATCTCATCATTCTTGGCTTGCACTGAGAATTGAACCCAGACTTCGGGTGAGATTCTATATTGTTGGTACTTAGGTCACTATACCAGTTGTAACATGCAATAGAATTGCCTATCTGTGTTTATGTGTGGATATGAAAATAGCACAGCTATTTTAACAAATGGTAATATTCAGAACCATAAAAGATTATGTGTTGTATCTCCTTAAAATTAAGAGCATTATATTTCACAACTAAGGCTCAACATTTAGGCTCAATTTGTAGAAGTTGATTTGCAACTCACTGTTTAAATGTATCCTCTGTGTATACATATTATGATGCTTATTAACCCCCTGGGATATCCTTTATAAGAGGAGTGGTAACATGCAATTATGCTATAAACAAGTCATACTAAAGGTGTTGCCATCTACTTTCCAATGATGCTCAACCAGCCATTTAGCTGGATAAGCGTTGTGAGAGCACAGTTCACATCAACTAGAGTGTCAAAGGTTAGCCCTCACTACTAGAGATCCTGGCCCAGAGATGGACAATCGCTTTAACTTGCCAGCTGTAGACTGCAACTCCTATTATGCGCAGCCAAACTGACACAGTCATTAGTATTCCATTATTACTCTGTCAGACACTATTAAGCAGGCATTATCGCATTGCACAATATTTCATGAATACTTGTGACTATAAAGAAAAAAAAAAGAAAGAAAGAAATAAAGAACAGAATATACACAATTATGCTAATAACATGAATGGACAGTGTGGGAAATGTTACAACATATACATGACAAAGAAAAAATACCTGAATCGACTTTGTTATAGTGACATTACAACTTTAGAGAGTAAGGCCTAGTTTTTAGATCTTAAAAGGTTCAGGCACCATAACCACTTAAGTCATTTGAAGTGGTCATGGTTCCTGTATGTGCAGTGTTTTACTTTGAAACGCTGCACAGAGTTTAACCCCTCGGCTTCCGGAGATGTAACTCCAAAAACGGCAACGACATTGAGGTGTTAGCAGCCAGCCTGGAACGTAAGGTCTGTTCTGTGCATATTCCTATGCTCTCAGCCAGTGAATGGCCGTCAGGGTCGTCTTACAGCTTCTATAGCTCTACAGAAGCCGGATGTCGTCACCGGCCATAGCGGATCCTTAGAGGTGGGTGGAAACCCAAGTAAGAGGGCAAATTATTGCAAAATGGTTTGCCCTATTACCGAGAAACAGGTCCAGGGTATTCTTGTAGTTGTTGTTATACTTTACCTATACATTAAAGTTAATAGAGTTGTATTTTCTTTGGAGGGAGATTAAAATATGCTCTTAAAAAAAAAGCAAAAAAAAAAAGCAAAAACTACAGGCGGAAACTTTTACAAGTGTTAAAACAATTAAAAATGATGCACAATTTCCATCTCCTATTATCACACTCCTGTCGCACTGAAACACTCACACGTCGGGTGAGCTTGTAAGTCATTATCACTTGTGAAGCTACGTGCGATAAAAGCTCCCGGTTGTGTTTTACTTACCTGTCATTTCAACCGAAATATATTGATATTGCAATTGTCAAAAGCAAATTATCACCAAAATGAAAGTATTCTCTTCAAGCACTACTTGCTGATATGTAGAGTTAGTTTTGCACTGGATAATTCAATTTATTTTGCTACCTATAAGCCTGCACCCCGTGGCTGTTTAAGGTGAGGTGCCGGGACAATAGAATTAGATGGTCACAGTTACCGTTGATGTCTCGCAAGGCTTTATAGAGGGGTTTATACTAAAGAAGGCCATTCCACAATGGTGTAGTCGTATTAACCTTGGCAGTTCACATTCCTGAGATGATCGTATTTGTGTGCGTTGTTCCTTAATCTGTATTTTGTATACAGCAGAAAAATGCATATCCTGAGGGTGCCCCCCAATTCCCTCCCCCCCCCACCCCAAGATATGAGATTGTCTTGATGCGATGTAAGGGTTAAAATAAACATGTATGTTAGCAGAATAAAGTATCTGGACACATATTAATAAACCCATTTTATTGTAATTCCTCCTTGGCTTCCAAACCCGCCTGCATGCTATCTAGCACATGGAACATGCAGACAGCTTCCAGCATCACCAAAGTACCCCCCATGCTTCAGGGCCGTGGGACAACGGACCCTTTTGCTCTGTGATTAATCCATCTCTTCCTGCAATGAAATGTTGCACATGGTGTTCTTTATACTACCTGTATGATGATGGCTGCTAATGGACCAAGTGGTTGGTTGTGAGCAGTGTTTCGTTATATAGATCACTCTACCCATACAGGAATTGGGTTCTATCTTTTAAACCAAGGTTGGTGGAAAAAGTAGATCTACAGTTGTTTCAGGCCCATACAGCTGTGATAAACAAATAAGAAAAACAAGTTGTTCTAAAAACAACTTCTTTATATTTTTTAGCTGGAACTGCACAGTAGACATCCCAGCAGACTCCGTAAAGAACCAATACTAATTAGAGCACCTCTGTAAACATTTATCACAAATGTTAATATTTGCATTAATGAGACAGCAGGTGTGATTCTGTGCAAGGTGATAAAGTGATTTTGGGAGTGATTGATATCCTCCGCTCAGGTGAGATCAGCTGTGAATTGCTGCATATTAATACTCAGGTAGTTCTCACTATGGATACAGTTATCAGAACGTGGACAGAACATTTAAATCTTTACTTGATGGGATATTACAACATATTCTGGTAACAGGTGGGATCTATCACTGTTTACATTTACTAAACACCAAATTGGAGTGAAGTCAAACACACAATTCAATGTACAATAACTAAGCTGTGACTAAAGGGGAGTTGGGGAATTTTTAGCTCAAATTTTACGATTTGGTTTTCAGGTTTATTATTTTTTTGGTGGTGTGTGACTGATACACTAGCACTGACTAAAGAACCAGGGTCAATTATTCAAAGACCCCGCATATTTATTGCATTGAAATATATAACTGTTGATATGATAACATACATAAGAACAGAGCATCATCTTAATTATTGTTAAAATCAACACGGGAGGCAGTAGGGCAGGAGCAGAGGTGAAACAGTAATAAAAAGCATGTCAATGTTGCACTTGGCAGCAAAGAAAGCCAATAAGGGGGCATAGATAATCTAATCAATAACAGGTACCCAAGAAGCTAGCTTATGTGGGCAGCAAGGCCACACAATGACCATGAGCAATGTGGTGTGCTTTTTGTAAACGATTTCTTTGGTATCTCTAGATGTAGGGCTTTAGAACCCTCCCAAAAAAGCAGTCCTAAATTGTGACCGTCTTCCTGGATACAATACGGTTTGGAAGTATGCAAAAGCAGCAATTATGATGGATTTCATCACCAAGTAAGGATTGTGATTCATGTAACAACCAGAGAAAATCTCACAACACTACTTATCACTTGAGAACCACTCTTTAATTAAGATGTTCTCAACCAAGAACTGCCCATCCTAATTGATGTAATTACACAAAAAGTGATCAGCATAGATTTGATTAACCAAGAACCGATTGCAGTACCTAATCAGCAAATATCACTATTGATATTAATAGTGATCATTGCTTTCCAGGAACAGGTACCTGAGAAGTTATCACCACCATTGGCTAACACATAACAAGTGGTACCTCGTCCTGGAGCAATGAAATCCACAGTAATAATCGATACTGCTCACCAGAGGATAGATTACAGATTTATTTGTCTCGGAAGTGATGATCCCAATTTATATCACCACAAAGGATGTGACTGAAACCTTATAGTCACTTAATATTCTATATATTCTATCCTTAATCTATATAACATGAGTTTATAATCTGATTTTATCTAACAAATAGTACATGATGCTGTGGGCAAAATAATAATAATGTAAAATCATGTGTAAGTATTGTATCACGGACGATATTGTCACCTGAAATTATCGCCTCGCACAGAAATTCACACAATATTTCCAAAATGCTATGCATTGCTATTATCACACTCAATTTTTCACACTGATATCATCATGTTGATACATTGATGCTTTTTCACGTTGCAGAAATCAGACTGGTGTTCTCGCACACTGTCACTTATTATATTGCACATCATGCCATTGATCCCTCTGATGTTGTTATACTAACCTTATTACATGAGTTATCACATATCATGTCATCATACTCCAATCACCAGAGTTTATTTAAATTTGTATTTGCATTTTTTTTTTTGTTACGTTTGCCTACACAATGAAATGGTAACTGTACTTCTTGCTTGACTGTGTTATAAATACTTATCAGGGTCCCTTTTGTGTACAGCTGCCGTGACACTGCTGGTATAATTAGTGCGGTGTTAATTGCACACACCTAAGCATGTTTTTCTTGATCTCTGTGAGAGGTAAAGGCTGTGTGATGATATACCGGTGTGTGTAGAGGGAGCATCACTGCTGGGGCAACAGATTGAGCACAGGGAAGTGGGATCAAGTGGTACAGAACAAACCTCAGCAAGACAGAGAAATGGAGAAACAACGTTTATAATCAGACAGCTAGTGACAATGATTAGCGAAGATTAAGCTGAATAAAGAGTAGGGCATCAAGGAATGCAGGAACAAAAAAGACAGAAAGAAATAAAGAGAAGCAGAGATAACAGGTTAAAAGGAAATAGAAGGAAACATGAAAAAATGATTACAAAACAACAAGTTAGAATGAAAGGAGCACCCCAAACTTGTTTCCATTCACACTAGCAAAGTTGCTGCTGCTACATCCCTACTCTCAGATATCATAAATATGGCTTAGCTGGGTGCCTCCATTACACTCGTAAAATTAAATTTTCCTGTCTATTGGACTGTGTAGAATAGTTGCTTGGATAGCAAAGTGCAGATAGTTTTTTTTAATATCTATTCTATTTTTATTTAAAAAAAAAAAATTCTTAATTCTTTACCAGACATCTTTTACCGCTACAGCACTACTAGATTCTGTTCTATTTCATATTTAGCCATATGAATGTTTTATCATGACCCCAATCTCCAAACTTTCCATACTGCCAAAGAAGGGTGCTTTTGTTTAAGGGGGCATGATTGGCAGAGTGTCCAGACATAAGACTTAATGAGCTAATAATTTGCAGAGCAGGTTCAAGTGAGATTTACTTTCCTGAACCTGTCCCCCGCGAGCGCTGCCATCTTCTTCTGGCCAGTCCTCTTCTACTCTTGGCGCTTTAGCGCATGCATGAGAGTACAGCTATGAGGTCTATGAAGGATCCGCCTATTGAGCTCAATATTGTGGGATCAACAAATACATCATACATTGTTCCTGCCAGGAGAAACTCAGCACTTGAATCACCTATCCTATAAACAACAGATACACAGGAGTAGAGGCATTTTACCAGTCCTTGGAGGCGTTGTGCTTAGCGGTAAGCTAAAAGATAAAGAGAATGGTCAAGGTACAGACCAAGGACAGGAACAAGAAAGTTACAAAATCGATAGACTGAGACAGGTCAAATGAAACCAGAGATCAGAATAGTCCCTACAATTACCAAACAATTGCTGTACTATAAACACGCTACTAGGTACGTGGGAAACCACAACAGGGCACTGGAATCCGGAATGAGCAGAGTTTAAACAGGTACAGCAAATACGGACGCTGCCTTTGTAATTTCTGCGCTCCCAGAATGTACATGCGTGTGGTGATGCCACATACCCCGAGACACTATTTTGACACATGGATGTTTCATTATATGGACGCTTTATAATAATGTCTAGAGTCAAAATTGATGCCAGAATGACGCAAATTGGAGCAGACAGTGCAGGAATCAGCAGGTACAATTCCCAGTTTTTTCTCGATAACATTTACGGACTTTAGTTGCATTACCAGCAATAAAATGGTCCAGGAATTTTGTATTGTGACAACTTTGGGGGGAATGGGGGAGGGAACGGGGAAACAGTCTTGCAATTCCAGCCATTATAATGTACTCCTGTGTCAAGAAATAGGAATATGGGTCCAGAGTAGTGACATTTGGTAATATTTAACCAGGATAAGACTTCTAGTACAGAATGGTAGGCCATGGTAGAGTGATCACTGAGATGTAACTATATTAATTATATTTAAAGAGGAATTGTCACTTCTCTGGAATGTACACCATTGAAAAAAAACCAATGAAAGCACCAGTTATAAAGGGCTAACACATTTCGCAGTACTGTACATTGGGTGGACTAACAGACAAAAATTTGCAACAAGACGAGTTTAACGCACAGGAATGCAGGGTGTTGAGGGCCCTGCTCAAGTGAGCTTACATTGTAGGAGGAGTGGGGTAAAGTGACACAAGGGGTAAGGGTAGGGTATATTTAATGTATAATTTGTCTTCATTAATTTCTGCAAAAGATGCTCCATTTTCATTTCAATTTATATTAAATATTTAGCAAATAACATCATAATCCAGTCAAGGCGAGAAAGAGAGCCTGAACAAACATTGCAGATGACGAAGAGAAAAAGAAACATTATTTAATCTCTCCTTTTCTCTGAATGCTTTTACTATGCAGCTAGGAGTAAGACAGGACAGAGTTTGTAACAATGATTGACAAGGAACTAAGATGGGGACGATCATTAGTTGGATGAAGAGGTGTGGATTGCTACATGTAGTATTATTTTACAAGTACCACAAATACAAATTTGATAAATATAAGGGATAAGTAAACATAATATTACAAATTCTGGAAAATGACAGTTCCCCTTTAATGTACTTCTGCATTTCAGCAAAGATGAAAACATAGAGCAGTCGTTCTTGTTTTTCTGCTTTGTGACATATTGCATCAAAAGCATGCATATTTGTTCAGAGTAATTCACTGCAGCTTGTGGGTACAAATACTTTAATACATTAAACTCCAATATGTTCTTCAAAAAGAAAATGGTCCGTCATTTTTACAAGCGCAATATGGAACAACAAACACGATATAAATAAAAAAGGAATATTTAGAAGGAAAAAAAATCGTATACACTTTTATTACTATACTTACCAATATGAATTCCAAACAAGAACTGCTTTTACTCTCATTACTTTGAATTGGTTTTAGACTGTTTCAACCAGCCTTCTTTGGACAATATTTATTAAACGTGTAATTTGTGTATCTGAACTGCTCTGTATTTGCTGAGACGCAGTTGATCAGTTGAAAACCTACTTTTATCTGTAGCAGATTTTTTTTTCTTACACTACACCCATCATGTCTGCTATTTGACGAATCCTTTTTCTTGTGCCAAAATCTTCTTCATGAACTGACACTAGGAAAACAAGCAAGGCGTTTTTCTGTTGTTGCTTTCAGAGCATCTGTCAGAGAGCAGAAAAACCACTAAAGGGTCAGTGGTGGGGAAAGAAAAAATGATTTATATGAAAGTTCATACCACTGGGGTTTCAAATTTTTTTTTTATTTTTTAAATGGTGTAAAATCCATTTTATTTTCTCCATAACCTCGAGGCATATGAAAAATTTGGTGTAACCTTACTAAACTGCCAATCTGCATTTTCACTAGTTGACCGTAGAGGTGCAAAACTGATGGTTTAAATTAGATCTGGAGAAACCAACGGTTTGTGTCCATTTATTTTCAAACGTAAACATTTTCAACCCTGCATGACACATTTGTTATTTTGTTTTAGAATTGAGGGGAAAAGCTTTATTATTTATATATATATATATAAAAAAGATAATATAATGTAAGGAACTGTGAATGTTGAATGTAAACTTCTTAACAAATTAAGAAGCCTGCGGTTATGTTTTTAGGAGCTGTTGTGCAATTGCTTTCTCAAGTCCAACTTTATTTGTGTATAATTATGCAGCAAAAGGCATATGAAGGCACAGTTCTGTCTTTTGTAGTCACCTGTTTTGCGCTCAGCACTTCAGAAGGAATATGAAAGGGCATTCCAGCATCCCACAAAAGGAGTGAACTAAATTAATCATGAAAATCACTGTCAAGAAGGAAACTGCATCTGAAGGGAAAACTTTGGAAGGGGAGAGATCTTTTATTTAGGATATTTACTATTACTGGATCAGTAGTGTGTGTTCACCTGGATTGCAGAAGCGTTTATTATGCAAGTCTTAATGTTTACTATATGTTCCACAGTGATGAAGTCCAGTTACTTTTAAAAAGATACTTCTGGCACCATAACAACTTAATCACAATGGGCCCTGGTCTTTCTTTAAGGGATTAAACCATTAAACATTTTAACCCCAAACCTTTGAAGATTGCACCTGTTCGCTCTGCCTAGCTACTTCATTCAGAGTTTGGAGACTTCAACCAGGAAGCCTCAGACTGGGCGCTGTTGAATGATTGAGGGCGTCAGCCAATAGTCAAATTAAGAAAAAACTGTGTAATTTGGCTAGTTTTGTCTAAAATGTGCAACTCTCTTCCCTTCAGTTCTCTACAAATATGTGTATTTGGGGTTTATTCGCTAAACTCCAAATTGGAGTGAATTAAGAAGTAGCAAAAGCCACTCAAAGTCACTCTGACTATATTGGAGTTTGAAAATATTTTCAGGTCATCTGTTTCTGCTATTCAGATTTGCTTAAATTCTAACTTAATGAACGATCCTTTGTGCATTATATCAAAGTAACAGGCAACTGGCAGATAATATGAATATACTTTGTTGTGTGTTTTTGCTTTGGTGGCGTATGACATGGTCTTGCAATAGCTGCAGACGTAGTATTGTCATAGATGTAGTGGTCAGCTGACGCACTGTGCCATTGAACATGTTCCTGCTTTGCTCTTTCCTTCTGGAGAAGACATCATGTGACATATGGCCACAGGCGCCCAGTGGGACACAACGGTTTGTCATCTTACCAAATGACAGCACCAGAGCACTAATGCTGCAGGTGGAGTGGTTACAGTGCATGAAGCGTTCCTTTAATACAAGAAATACCGATACTTTATTCATGCAATCAGCTTACCAACACATTGACAGACGGCTTAACAATTTTTAAGGTGAATTTTAAGCTGTATTACTTATAGAAAACGGGCAATGTTTTGCCTATAATTTTATTTTTGTGATTACTTATTTGGCGCAGGCCTCATTATATCACTGGTTGAAGCTCTGTGCCAGGGAAACCAGGCCATATAGGAGGACATGAGTCTGCGGGTACATTAATGCCTTAGCTCTGTATTTCATGGTTCCCCGAGTCCAGCTTGTCTTTTAAGACTTACCGGCAGTTTTTCTTGTGTGTGCATGACATGTAAATGTCTTATTGCCACTGCGCTGTGTTCCCCAACCAAACTCTTGGGTCCTCATTTCGTCAGTGCCCAGCTGAGTTACTAAGGCAGCACTGCCTCTGGAGGGCACCTCCTAAGTAGCAGTTACCATGGGGAAGGGATAAGAGTGTTACTGTGGGATTGCGAAGACAGAGTTATACTAATAAACACGCCACAATATGCAGCAGCACTGCATGTGACTTACTAGACTAGAGTGATCTTTTATTTATCAGGCTTAATATCTACCATATATGCGTTCACTTTTTATATTCCAAATACTGTAGATGTTTTTCCTTTAGTTTGATGAATATAATCCTTTTTGCTGTTATGTTACTTTTGATGTCACCCCTGTCTACCTTGTTTTCCTTCTTTAACGCTTTGCACCCTTGTGCATCCTTCTCTCCATTCCTTCCCCTGCCTCCCTCCTACAGTTTTCTTGTTATCTCATTAGCAAGCATGCTGCAGATTCCTTCTTCCTAACACTCACTGGCAGAAGCAGAAAGTACATTTTATATCGAGCTTTCGGTAACAATCCACAGAAACGGCAGTCATAGCCAAAGCTTCTCACTGCAGGGGGCAACAGGGTGCGCGTATAATGCATCTCATACAATGCATCAACAGGTTCTGCTTTAACACCTCCCCTACCACAAGCTGGTTTTTATTCACCCCACCTCCCAACTGCAAAACTAGCCTTCTGTACCGTTGGCCTACCCATAGCAGACCATCATAGAGTAAATCTGCTATATGTTTGGTAGGGAGAAGCGACTCGGTAAGATATCCATAGGCTTTGCTGGAAAGAGAGAGCATGGGCTATGAGAAGGCTGTATCTCCCTTTGCAGCTTGTGTAAGGTCGATCTGCATCAATATTCTGGTCCGATGACATACATTGCCAACTGTAAACAATGCATTCTGTGGAAACATTACAGCCACAAAGCACCTCATAACGTAAGACATAGGCTGTTATTTTATATGTATAGAGAGAGCTGGGTTTTTTTTTAATCCATGTTAACTTGCACTTCCTTTGATAGCAGGTGAAGTTAACAGGAGATGACTGCTAGACTGTCCTTTTTCCTCATACAAAAATAAAGCCCACCGACTCTGCCGTGTAATTGCATTCTTGCAGAGAGCCTCAATACAAAGAATAAAAGGAATGTTTTTAACCATTTCAACACCCTGGTCAATCATTTGGCACTCAGACTATTTTCCATTCTAATCATCTCTTTATTTACTGTCAGGGCTATTCAATCAGTTATGAATTATCAGTGAATTTAGATGACCACTATAGGCACCCAGACCACTTCAGCTCAATGAAGTGATCTGGGTGCCAGGTCCATCTAGGGTTAACCCTGTCTGCTGTGACAGCCGCTAGAGGTGCTTCTCACTGTTATTTTCATAGCTACAAAGCCAGCGTCCATAGGAAAGCATCGAGAATGCTTTCCTATGGACTGACTGAATGCGCGTGCGGATCTTGCCGCGCATGCGCATTCGGCGGAAGAGGGAGGAGAGTCCCCAGCGCCGAGGGAGCCCAGCGCTGGAGAAAGGTAAGTGTTTAACACCCTTCCTCCCCCTAGAGCCCAGCGGGAGGGGGGCCAAGAGGGTGGGGGGGGACCTATTAAAGGACCACTCTAGCTTAATGAAGTGGTCTGGGTGCCAGGTCCAGCTAGGCTTAACCCATTCTTTTATAAACATAGCAGTTTCAGAGAAACTGCTATGTTTATGAATGGGTTAAGCCTTCCCCCAATTCCTCTAGCGGCTGTCTCATTGAAAGCCGCTAGAGGCGCTTGCGTGCTTCTCACTGTGATTTTCACAGTGAGAGCACGCAAGCATCCATGGGAAAGCATTGATAATGCTTTTCTATGTGACCGGCTGAATGCGCGTGCAGCTCTTGCCGCGCGTGCGCATTCAGCCGCATGGGAGGAGAAGAGGAGGATCGGAGGAGAGCTCCCCGCCCAGCGCTGGAAAAAGGTAAGTTTTTACCCCTTTCCTCTCCCCAGAGCCGGGCGGGAGGGGGACCCTGAGGGTGGGGGCACCCTCAGGGCACTATAGTGCTAGGAAAACGAGTATGTTTTCCTGGCACTATAGTGATCCTATAAGTTTATAGGTCAGCGTTGCCAAACTGAAAAATATTTCAAATTCAGCTATTTTAGCCAACAATTTGAAATTCACTTTGAATACTTGACAATTCACAATTGGTAAATACTATTTCCAAAAAATGTATTCATTACCATTTTTCCCCCAGTAAATTTTAATGTCTCTCATATCATAACAGAATACTCCATAAATGTAATGCAGTCCTTGTTAATATGGTTAACAAGAACACCTTTTTTTCTCTGAAACTTAAAGGAGGTGCTGATGACCTTACTATCTACCTGTACTATATAAATTTAATACACCATTTAATATCCCTTTCAATTGTGATCCACTTCCGGTTGTAATCCTTCATATTATTGGAAGTATCGAACACATAATATCCTGGATAATGTGAAATCATTGCCCTTATAATTTATATTGTACAGATTTATTGAAAACTAACAGGAACTGATACGAACAATGCTCATATGAACAAAGTGCTTTGTAAAAATGACTAAACTAAGGGCATACGAACATAATGGAGTTTAAGAGTAAATTACATTTGCTAAACTAGGAGTATATTCTTATGGACACCTTGGCCCTTAAGGTGTGAATTACCTCAAGACGGTGAGGTAGAACAGCTGCTGAGAAAATATAAGTAAAAATGTAATGTTGAACAGGCACCTACTCAATAGCCACCACCAATTCGTAGTGCATGAAGTCCTAATCTTAATACATAAGATGTAGAACATTGGTGTGATATGAATATAGTGATTGCACTAGATTTGTTGGAGTCCTATTGGGGAATATATATATATTTATATTATTTTTTTCTTGATTAAAAAAAAAATTTAAATTTAAAAAACCCTCTCAATACTAAAAACAATGAGACTATGAAATCATGTTGTAGCTCTAAGTGTTGTCTCACTGTTAATGTAGCATTATAACTCTGTGTCTCCCTTGTGAATTGTATATAGGATGCTCCTGTCCATCGAGTAAGAACATATAAATGTATATTGTGTACTGTAAAAGTACATGTATAATAATGACTGCCACAACAGTTCCACCATTGATAGTTATGCATATAGTTAGAAAATTAAGATGGCTTAAACAGAGATTCCTAGGTACATATTCCTTAGTAAAGTCTGTATTTCACCGGCATCACTCTAGGGGAGAAACAACTAGTAAAATAAAATAAAAATGTGTTTATTTCAACTGTTTTCCATAGCTGGAAAGTAAATCATCCACTGCTTGTTAAGTGACGCAATGGTTTTATTAGCATGGGAATATATAGTGAGAACCACAACTGTGCTCAGTACATAGCCAGGAAGCAGCAAGTGCTATTTTTACCGTCTTCAGCCTTGGAAATGGTGTTGGTCTTTATACATATGTGACTACATTAACTCTCAAAGGAGGACAGTCACTATGGCACGTACAGACAGCGATGACAGTCACTATGGCACATACATTTAAGCTTACACTTGCCCTTTATTAAATTTTGCCAGAGCACAGATAGGAATCTGGACAGCAAGATGGTTTAATAATTCTATTTTCACCAAGTGGACTTCTCAAAAATGTCCACACAGGGCAGCCTTGATATTATTGTACATAGCTACAAAGCTATGTACAATAATATCAAGGCTGCCCTGTGTGGACATTTTTGAAACATCTTAAATGTCCCTATTTTGGGCCAAAATCCATCTGTCCCTCTTTTCTATCCTAGAGTAGATCTTTTCAAGGTGTCACATATTGTTCGTGGGCTCCACAGCAATGTGTCTTTAAACAAACATTTTGAAATCAGTCTGAGTATATAAGATACATCGTTCTTCTTCTGAGAAATTGTATCTGACTTACTAAGAATAATTTATGCAACTAAAATTTAATTTAGAACAGCCACTGCAAACCCCTAATATTAAATTGTCCTCTTTAACCATTTAAAATTGGGCTGTATGGGTAGACAGCCTCGGACTGTCTCTTCTGGGCTGTTCAACCGAGGCCTGGTTAGGCATCATATTAAAGACACACTATAGGGACCCAGACCACTTCATCTCATTGAACTGGTCTGGGTGCAGTGTCTCTGTCCCTTTAACACAGCAATGTTAATTATTCTAAGAAACAGCAATAATTATATTGCAGGGTTAACTCCTCTAGTGGTGCTTCCTGGTGTTTCATGGAGTAATGCTGGACATCCTCACGCTTTGCATGAGAACATCCAGCAGCTTGAAAAACAACATAAGAAAGCATTATTTCAGTGCTTTCCTATGGGGAAGCCCTAATGTAGTTCCTTTCCAACCATATAATCTGTCATGAAATGAAATAACACTAAATGATCACATTTTCTCCATATCTCCCTGTCACATCCCTGCAGAACATATCTTACATCTTCCCTTGTTAGAACTCACCAGTATCAGTTAACCATTAATTTTCCATTACTACCCATAGCAACATCTAACCTTTCCTTCTCCCAGTAGTAACGCAGAGTTCTAATTCTCTAATGGGATTCTACACAGGGCTGTTTTGCACTTGCTGATATACTCAGGTGGCATGTATACCAGAGAGCAGAGCAGCACTGACACCCAGCGGTAAATGTGGAGAACAATGCCTTTTCCTATATATATATATATTTGACATATAATGGCATACTGCCTAGCAGGGTTGGAATGGGACAAAAATTCAGCCCTGGCAGTTAATGGCAGAGCAGCCCACAGTGAGGGGAGGGCCAAAAGGAGGGCGTGTTAATTGTGTGTGTATGCGTATATAGAGTGGTGTGTGTGAATTAATGAATGAATGCATGGGGGTGTGCAGATGCAGATTGTGTCATGAGTGAGTGTATGTGTATGTATGTCAGTGTATCTGAGTGTGTGTGCTGGTCCGTGAGTGTGTGTCTCAAAATGTGTGTAAGTTAACAGGAAGGGGCGGGTACATTTAAACTAGGGGGTGCCCAAGATCTGTCATGCCTAAGGCCACTAAGGCACCATATTAAAATACACCACTGAGTATGATGGGTTAATAGAGGGTATAAAGCATCGGGTTAATAGAGGGTATGATGGCAGGGTGTGTAGTGGGTTAATAGGGTTAAGATGGAAGGGGGTGTAGTGGGTTAATAGGGGGTATGATGGCAGGGGGTGTAGTGGGTTAATAGGGGTAAAATGTCAGGAGTTGTAGTGGGTTATTAGTGGTATGATGGCAGGGGGTGTAGTGGGTTAATAGGGGATGTGATGGCAGGGGGTGTAGTAGGTTAATAGGGGGTGTGATGGCAGGGGGTGTAGTGGGTTAATAGGGGTAAGATGGCAGGGGGTGTAGTAGGTCAATAGGGGGTATGATGGCCGGGGGTGTAGTGGGTTAATAGGGTGTATGATGGCAGGAGGGTGTAATAAGGGTAAAATGGCTGCTTAATTAATTTTCATAATTAAAATATATATATTGCACTCCCCTCCCTCTTATTACCTTGCAGAGGTCGAGGGGAGCATGCTGGTGGTCCAGTTACTAGGTCTGTACCTCCGCAGGGTACTCTGAGCTCGCGAGATGGCCCACTGCCATCGCAGCCCACCGATGTCCAGTCCAGGCCTGCTGCTTAGTAGTTCCCAACCACCTTGCAAACTGATTGTCTGGGTTATTTGCTAAAGTTTAAATTGTTTGGAATTCAAAGTGAATTTCAATTTGTAAGCCATAATCGCCAAACTGAAAACATGGCTGACTTGGAGTTTATTTTCCCAGTTTGGCTATTTTTGCCTGAAATATAAATATATATATATATACATAGTTGAAGGGTTATTTCAAGCACTGTGACCAGTTTAATAATTTGAACTATGGAATGCTGCACATACTGAGATATAGTCCTTTGCTGCAGGATGTATAACACAGATGTAACCTCCGGAAGTGTTGTTAAAGTATCATTAGTCCGATCAGAACAAGTGTTCCATGCTGGCTAATGTAAAATCTGTACATATTTGATAACGGACATCAGCACATACAACATGCTGTCGACATATGACCAATGGGGGCTCTCCCCTGTGCTACCCACATTTTACCTGGGAGGGTGATTGATGTCACTAGAGAAGGTAGACGTTAGATTTGTTCTTATTTTTAAAATTTGGGGGGTAGGGGGATGCAGTATAGTAATGGTTAAATTGACCAAAAGCAGCATTTTATTAAAACACAGTTTTTTGGTTGGAGTAACCTTTTAAGTTTGTATGATACCATGGTATACTCTCAACAGTTGTCTTGCCTGCCATTTAAATCACTAGTATTTACTGCAGGTCAGAGTTCTCATTATTTTAACACAGTCCAGAAGTTTATGAGGACTACATTTTACATTTTCCCCCGATATATGTGTTGATATGTTACAGAGTGAGCCCAATGTTTAGCTCCATAGGGGTATTTCATGTTTTATGCTAGAAAAAAAATGTTCTCAAAAGTGTATATCAATTCTTTTTCTGTCAGCTATAATGCAAAATGTCACTCAACTTATTGGGATGAAATTTCCAATGGGACAGGGATTACGGTACCTTTTGACAATGTCTATTACCGTTACATCTTAGAAGGAAACTCTCCGTTGAGGATCATTGCTAATGCCAGTGTGTCAACAGTCATTCACCTCTCCTTTTTCGATCATCTCCCAATCTAATTTCCGCCACCCCCAATTCTCTTGCTCTTAATTCACTCATGCGATGACAGGGACATTAGATATTGTCTATACAGTTCCCAAAGTAGATTCTAACCTTTGAGCCTGAATAGTGAAATTTTGCATGTTGGTGTATATTTAGTTTTATTTATAGAATTATTTTCTGGACGGTAGGTAGCCCCCCCCTTTGAGAAGCTGGAAAGTCTTCTGTCATTTTACCTCATATTAGCAAAGGTAACCACCTCCATATAAGGCTTGAAAGTGACAATTATTGTTTTTATTTGACTTATGGTTTTTAATTTAGTTTCCCACCTATTTCCATTATGAGTATAAGGACATATTAACAAGCGCTTAATATTTTGTTAAGTATTTTTCCTATGGGTCGAATATAATTATTTTCCATGCTGAACCTGTTTGTAAAACACCATTGTGGTTTGATTTTTAGAACTGTTGCATATTTTGTATGTTAAAAATCAATGAAATGTGAATTTATAATAAATACTTAGTACTTGGCATTTCTAGGTTTAAAAAAGTGTTTTCTGTCAGCTTTTGTTGTAGGGGTCCACCTACATTCTCCCAGGTCATGATAGCCTTTCCATGGGAATTAAGACATACTTTTATACCTTAACATTCTATTGCAGTGGTTTCCAACCCAGTCCTCAAATATCCCATAACAGTCCAGGATTTATGGGTTACCCAGTTATGTCTAAAGTGTTTTAGAAAAAGAAAAAAACAAAACAAAACACCAAATCCTGGACTGGTATGGCGTACTTGAGGACTGGGTTGGGAACCCCTGTTCTATTTCATAGAATGCCTAGGTAGGGTTAGGGCAAACATATTAAAAAAAAAAAAACCTGAAAACTGTACTGGAAGTATTTGTCTTACCCTCACCCACCTGAATGCCAGGTTAGGCAGAGAAATCCTCCTTTTGTAACCTATATTACATGGTAGGTATTCAGGAACAGGTACCTCCATCCATATATTGATTCTGAGCAAGGTCGGGGCACTTCTGTCTAGATTATTAATAAGAGTGCCTTAGAAATGTGAGCAAAACTTTACTTTATTTGGTGTCCCTTTCAAACTCAATTTTACATTAACCCTAATAATGCCTGGAAGACATTTCTCATCGATGGGAACACAGACTATAAGAGTCAGAAAAAGATTTGGGGGGTGGGGTGGGAAGAGGGACGACACACACACACACACACACACAGGGATAGGCAACCTTCGGCACTCCGGATCTTGAGGGCTACTTCTCCATTGATGCTCTGGTAGTATTATAGCTGTAAGAGCATTATGGGACATCTAGTCCACAACATCTGGAGTGCCGATGGTTGCCTGCAGCTGATTAGGGATAAATAGGTCCATAGTCATATTTCTCTGGTATTTATATTTACATCTTCTTTATCCCCCTCCCTACATCTATTTCTTCTTACAGCTCCCAGTGGGGCATCTAACAATCCAATTAGTCTGTCAATAAAAATGTAATCAAGCAATAATGCACCTTCTTCTGTCTAATCAGCAGTCCTGTCACAGGAGGAGCGTGTATGTTTAAATTTAAAGACATGGGGAGAAGGGGATGACAAATAAATATACGCTGCCTTTTCCTCCAACCACAGGGTTATTTATTAAAGTGAGAATTCAAAGTGAATTTCAAATCCAAGGCCTGAGCAGCTGAACTGAAAGCATAGCTAACTTGGAGACTTTTTTTCATTTCAGCTAATTTAACCTTAAATTTGAACTTCACCTTGGAGTTTGACTTGAGTAAATAACCCTGAGTGAGAGGAACTATGAGCATGTGCCCCCAGTATCATAAACATAAAAGATAAAAGCTCGAGGCATGTACTAAATGTAATTATTTCATAAAGGGAGAGTCTTATCTTATCATATGCAGAGAGAGGGGCTAGGATACAGAGAGAGAAGCCCCATTACAATATGGAAAGAGAGAAGCTATAAGCATGTACACCCCACTACAATTTAAACATATCAAAGACAGAGAAGATAGAAGCATGACCATTTCATACAGAGAGAGAGAGAGACACTACACAAATGCTCACTTCACTACAGCATGACCATTTCATACAGAGAGAGAGAGAGAGACACTACACGAATGTACACTCCACTACAGCATGACCATTTCATACAGAGAGAGACACACTACACATATGTACACTCCACTACAGCATGGCCATTTCATACAGATAGAGATACACTACATGAATGTACACTCCACTACAGCAGGACTATTTCATACAGAGAGAGACACTACACGAATATACACTCCACTATAGCATGACCATTTCATACTGAGAGATACACTACATGAATGTACACTCCACTACAGCATGACCATTTCATACAGAGAGAGAGACACTACACGTATGTACACTTCACTACAGCATGACCATTTCATACAGAGAGACACTACACAAATGTACACTCCACTACAGCATGACCATTTCATACAGAGAGACACTACACATATGTACACTTCACTACAATGTGACTGAATCATACACAGAGACAAACCAGGTGAATTTAACCCCCACTACAATGTGACAAAATCATACAAATAGGCACACTAGGTGCATTACCCCAACTACAATGTGACAAAATCATACACCGAGACAAACTAGGTGCATTACCCCACTACAATGTGACAAAATCATACACCGAGACAAACTAGGTGCATTACCCCCACTACAATGTGACAAAATCATACACCGAGACAAACTAGGTGCATTACCCCCACTACAATGTGAATAAATCATACACCGAGACAAACTAGGTGCATTACCCCCACTACAATGTGACAAAATCATACAAAGAGACACACTAGGTGCATTACCCCCACTACAATGTGCCAAAATCACACACCAAGACAAACTAGGTGCATTACCTCCACTACAATGTGAATAAATGATACACCGAGACAAACTAGGTGCATTACCCCCACTACAATGTGAATAAATCATACACCGAGACAAACTAGGTGCATTACCCCCACTACAATGTGACAAAATCATACAAAGAGACCCACTAGGTGCATTACCCCCACTACAATGTGACTAAATCATACAAAGAGACACGCTAGGTGCATTATCCCCACTACAATGTGACTAAATCATACAGAGACACACTAGGTGCATTACCCCCACTACAATGTGACTAAATCAGACACAGAGACAAACTAGGTGCATTACCCCCACTACAATGTGACTAAATCAGACACAGAGACACACTAGGTGCATTACCCCCACTACAATGCGACTAAATCAGACACAGAGACACACTAGGTGCATTACCCCCACTACAATGTGACTAAATTGGACACAGACACACTAGGTGCATTACCCCCACTACAATGTGACTAAATCGGACACAGAGACACACTAGGTGCATTACCCCCACTACAATGTGACAAAATCATACACAGAGACACACTAGGTGCATTACCCCCACTACAATGTGACTAAATCGGACACAGAGACACACTAGGTGCATTACCCCCACTACAATGTGACAAAATCATACACAGAGACACACTAGGTGCATTACCCCCACTACAATGTGACTAAATCGGACACAGAGACACACTAGGTGCATTACCCCCACTACAATGTGACTAAATCATACAAAGAGACACGCTAGGTGCATTACCCCCACTACAATGTGACTAAATCATACAGAGACACACTAGGTGCATTACCCCCACTACAATGTGACTAAATCATACACAGAGACAAACTAGGTACATTACCCCCACTACAATGTGACTAAATCAGACACAGAGACAAACTAGGTGCATTACCCCCACTACAATGTGACAAAATCATACACAGAGACACACTAGGTGCATTACCCCCACTACAATGTGACTAAATCATACAAAGAGACACGCTAGGTGCATTACCCCCACTACAATGTGACTAAATCATACAGAGACACACTAGGTACATTACCCCCACTACAATGTGACTAAATCAGACACAGAGACACACTAGGTGCATTACCCCCACTACAATGTGACTAAATCATACACAGAGACACACTAGGTGCATTACCCCCACTACAATGTGACTAAATCATACACAGAGACACACTAGGTGCATTACCCCCACTACAATGTGAATAAATCATACAAAGAGACACACTAGGTGCATTACCCCCACTACAATGTGACTAAATCATACAAAGAGACACACTAGGTGCATTACCCCCACTACAATGTGACTAAATCATACACAGAGACACACTAGGTGCATTACCCCCACTACAATGTGACTAAATCATACACAGAGACACACTAGGTGCATTACCCCCACTTCAATGTGACTAAATCATACACAGAGACACACTAGGTGCATTACCCCCACTTCAATGTGACTAAATCATACAAAGAGACACACTAGGTGCATTACCCCCACTACAATGTGACAAAATCATACACAGAGACACACTAGGTGCATTACCCCCACTACAATGTGACTAAATCGGGCACAGAGACACACTAGGTGCATTACCCCCACTACAATGTGACAAAATCATACACAGAGACACACTAGGTGCATTACCCCCACTACAATGTGACTAAATCGGACACAGAGACACACTAGGTGCATTACCCCCACTACAATGTGACAAAATCATACACAGAGACACACTAGGTGCATTACCCCCACTACAATGTGACTAAATCATACACAGAGACACACTAGGTGCATTACCCCCACTACAATGTGACTAAATCATACACAGAGACACACTAGGTGCATTACCCCCACTACAATGTGACTAAATCAGACAGACACACACTAGGTGCATTACCCCCACTACAATGTGACTAAATCAGACACAGACACACACTAGGTACCTCATAATACAGTGTGTACACATGCTACATGGAGACAAGCGAGGAAGTCCCTACTAAGGGGAAGTTATATGTATGTGCCTCCTTATCCGTGTACCTGTGTCATTGGCGAAATGTACAGACTCATAGAATACCTCTTTTTTCAGTGATGCAAGCAGAAAGTAAAAACTCATGTGTTGACGACGAAGCTAAAACATCTAGAAAGAGAAATTTACACTCAAAACTACCGGCCATCAACTCTCCCATGTTTTAGCCATGGGAGTGCAGAATAATATTCAGTTCTGACACAATATATCCCACACTGTCCACCTCGGCAGAGTTACAGACCGTGCCACCTTTCCTCTTAATCCTGCAATTAAATTAAATAATCCATTCTGTGTAATCCCACTTTAAATGCCACGCTCTCTTCGTCCTTTATACTACTCTCACAGGACTTTAACAGGCAAAGGATTTGTGCAATAATAGAAGTGGAAATGGCATTTTACCTCCTGCTGTATAGAATGAAGGAACTGTGGGAAGTCATTATGCTATATGATATGAAGAGTTACAGGCATAGGTGAAGTAATAGAATGAAGTAATAGGGATTGTGGAAACAGATGAATTGAGATATGTTAAAGGGACGCTCTATTCACCATAACACTACATCTTAATGTTATGATAACAGGGAGCCATCCCTCTATTTCCAAACAAATAGACAATACACACTATACTAAACTATAGTGGATATGATGCTTAGTGTGCCCCTTGAAGCAAACCTACTCTATATTCTACGTGAGTCACTCTCCATACACCCCTTCTGCCTTACCGCACTCAAAAACCCTCCTCCACCTTACTGAACCTGGCCTCTCCCAGCCTAATTCAATCCGATTCGCTCCCTCACCACTACTGAACCTATTCTCTTCCATATTCTCTCCTCTCCTCACAGAAAGTAGCCGAAAAAAGGTGAATAAAAATAAAGGTCACCATCAATGTCAAGTTAGATATTTCATTTACCGCCCTCAGTGTATAAAAGCCATGTCTATCGGAATGGTTCCTTATGTGCTTTGTATATACTACTTCTAGCAATAAACTGGGATCTACGAACTATCCTCTAATGAACACCGGTAATAGCTGCTTGCAACTAGAAGTGCAAATCCAATAGGCAGTAGAAGAATGATATTTATAAACAGAGAAAACTATTAATATTATGAATAATAATGTTCCATTGATAGTAGGTACAACCACAGCGTGTATGCTTTCAGCAACCATAACAGTTCACTTCTAACATCAAACAGTATTACTCTTGCTTAAAGGGACACTATAGGCACCCAGACTGCTTCATTTCATTGAAGTGGTCTGGGTGCAGTATCCCTGTTCCCCTTAAAGGAACACTATAGTCACCTAAATTACTTTAGCTAAATAAAGCCGTTTTAGTGTATAGATCATTCCCCTGAAATGTCACTGCTCAATTCACTGTCATTTAGGAGTTAAATCACTTTGTTTCTGTTTATGCAGCCCTAGGCACACCTCCCCTGGCTATGATTGACAGAGCCTGCATAAAAAAAACTGGTTTCACTTTCAAACAGATGTAATTTACATTAAATAATTGTATCTCAATCTTTAAATTGAACTTTAATCACATACAGGAGGCTCTTGCAGGGTCTAGCAAGCTATTAACATAGCAGGGGATAAGAAAATCTTAATTAAACAGAACTTGCAATAAAGAAAGCCTAAATAGGGCTCTCTTTACAGGAAGTGTTTATGGAAGGCTGTGCAAGTCACATGCAGGGAGGTGTGACTAGGGTTCATAAACAAAGGGATTTAACTCCTAAATGGCAGAGGATTGAGCAGTGAGGCTGCAGAGGCATGTTCTATACACCAAAACTGCTTCATTAAGCTAAAGTTGTTCAGGTGACTATAGTATCCCTTTAATCCTGCAGTTGCAAACATTGCAATTTCAGAGAAACTTTTCCTTTAACTGCCCAGAGAAATTCAGGCCTAACAACTGTCCTGATTTTGTCAGGACAGTCACGATTTTAGAGTCCTGTCCTGCCATACTGACTTTGCCTCAATTGCTTGCATTATTTTATACCACACCAGGATCTTAATTCACAGAACACAGATGTTGGGTGAGGGGAGGTATGGTAACAAGCGATTGTTGAATCAAAGTTAGAGGAATATAGCATCATATATGCATTAATATCAATTGTCATGAAACCAGACTACTCCAGGCATGCACTAACTTGCGTCAGTGGGTGAAAGGGTTAAAAACCATTTTTAAACACTGCCCACACTTATTCTAGCATAAAAACTGTCACCCGCAGGACAAGTTACCAGAAGGGAGTCGTAGATTACTCCAACTAAGGCCTCCATTGCACCATATTTTATATATTTCATTTTTAGGATTTTCCCACCCATTGCCTATATCTCCTGAGAATTCCAGGAGTAAGTGTTCATTTATTTGTTAAAGCGCTACACACTTTTCACTATTTGGCATTTTTTTGCACAATAGCGTTTTTTTTTTAACACATTGGATTTCTAGTAGGTTGGAGAGTTCCTACTTTAGTGTGGAAGCTGCTATCACTTTTTCTTGTACTTTCTTGTATTTTATTCTACCATAAGAGCCTTTTATCACAGACTATCCACCTCATTTTACTATAACTATATATATATATATATATATATATATATATATATATATATATATATATAGAGAGAGAGAGAGAGAGAGAGAGATACCAATAAATATTTAGGCTCATCTAAAAATATTAAATCATTTGCAATGCTTAACCAGAAAATAGTAAACCAAGGCCTAAAATAGATGATGAACCCACACAATACAATTTAGCAAAACGGTCTATGAAAGCACAGCACTATTGTGTAAGTCTCTTCAACAATGTTCTTCTACCAGAGAAAAGCAGAACATAATAACTACAAATAAGTTACACAAAACAGACTAAATAAAAACGGGTAAAATTATCAGAAAACCCCTAATACTCATGGTACTAGGGTAGTACAAATGTTTCTTTCCCAAGAGACGTTTTGGAAAGGATATGGCAATTCATGCAAATTTGATGTGGCTCTCAAAATGGATTACAAAGTTTTCTAGATTTTATCAGAGATTTCATGCACTTCTTTGGCTCATCTTATCTTCTACAGTAAGAGAAGGAGGTGGCAGAAGGGCGCAGCAATCTTAGTTTTAGGAGGGTAAATCAATGCATTCCAAACCAGGCTGAAATCGGCAAGTAGGCGGGATGGGAGCGGGGCCAAACGCCGTTTTCAACAATCAGCACCTCCTCATAGAGATGCATTGAATTAATGCATCTTTATGAGGAAAATTCAGCGTTTCCATGCAGAGCCTGGAGATGCTGAATGGCAGGGCTGCCTACTGCCCCAGGAAGCACCTCCAGTGGCTATCTGAAGAGTGGTGATTAAGAGATGTCCCTAGGGGGCAGTTTAAATACTGCCTTTTCTCTTTAAAGGCAGTGTTACATGAAAATGCCTGCATGGAATCATTATTCTCACCAGAACAAATACATTAAACTGTAGTTGTTCTGGTGACTATAGTGTCCTTTTAAGATCCATTTTGTTCTATATTTCTGCCAATAGCAGTAGGAATGAAAGTTGTGCAGAAGCAGATTATGGGAGGTCAGTAGATAGCCAACCGGATTTACGTTATAATCAAAATCTTTTTCTGTGGGCAAGTGAATGTGATTTTTTGTTTGCTTGGTTTTTTTTGGGGGTGTGACTACGGGTTTGTGTAAAAACATATGTATACTTAATAGAGCAGAAGGTAATGGATTAGAGAGGGAAGGTACCAGAGATATAATGCACCTTAATGGTGGTTATCATGGGTAGGCACATCTAAAAAGGGGTGGTTACAGATGGACCTGAAAGAAGCCATAGCTGTACAGTCTACATCAGGGAGGATGATCTCTTGCATGGACAGAAATTCCTTTTAATCATTGAAGATCAATGTGGGACATAAGCCAAACATCATAACCACTGCGGTGTGTTGAAGTAGTTATGGTGTCAGGGGTGCCCTTCTCCCTCCAAGGATCAATAGCTATACTATTCACAAATAGTTTGACAACTTACCTAGGGTTTCTGAAATGTAGGGCTTAACTCATTGAGCCAACCCGTCACTGTAGGGCAAGGGTGCCCAAAAGGTAGATCCAGGAGTTTCTGGCTCTCCTAGGGGCTGTGATCGGTGCCCACCGGACCCTGGGTAAGTTATCAACCCATTTGCAAACAGCTTGGCAACTAACCCTGGGAGGACACTCCTGTCACCATAACCACTACAACCCATTATTATAAATACAGGATAGTTAGGCACAGTTTAGACAGTGCTTTTTGGAGACTTTTTTGGTGTCCCCAAAATCTGAACGCTATGAGATACAGGGGTGCTAAATCGTGACTGCCACAGATAAATGGCTATTGGGGGAAAGCAAATATTTGTGATGCTATGTCGGTTTTATCCCGTTCAATAACTTATCTATTTAACACACTGGTTACATGAATCATGTATTGCAATATATATATGGAACCTGTATGAAATACAAAACGGTAATCCCCAATCGTTATGTCTAGACTTTGGAGATTAAGATCCTTCATAATTTCTACTGAATAATCTTTAAACGGTGAATTAGATGTGGTAGTTTTCACTTGTTAAATTACATTGAGAGAAATTTGATATGAACAGGTGAAAAATGGTCAGAGTTAATTTATTTCTTTTTGTTTAGGGCCCATTTTGTGCAAATTGTATTTTTGCATCTGGCATGGTTATATCGTGCAAATCATTTGTAAAATGGAGTAAAACAGCATGATTATTTGAATAATGCAATTTGCATATATGTGGCTAAAATAGACCAATCTTCTCGGTTTGGTTGTGGATTTATAAGCGATTTTCTAAAGATTTTTCTGCAAGTAAAGCATGGACTTACTCATACAGAATACAATAAACTTCATAAAGGAAGAAATGAAGTGGGGGATTGTGCTCTGCGGTCTGAATGGTGAAAGCATAAATTATTGCGTCTTTTTCAATTATTTAATTGTCCCCCCGACTACACACATTTTTTGGGAGGTTATGTGATGTAGTGGAGTGGGCAGTATTACAGGAAGTGGTTAAATGAAGTGATATGCCAAGACACTGAACTAGTGAGAACGCGAAGAATAGAATTAGGTTCTAAGAGCATTAGGATGAATTATGAGACGTAATAGGAAAAAAATGCAACACTGTTATAGTGAGCAATTCTGGTTTTACAGAGGGTGAATGTGGGGTAGGACGTGTAAGCATGGTTTTCTATATAGCATTGAAGTGGTTACTGTTCTGAGGCTTCAATTCCTTAGAGAGCAATTGAAATAGTCTGTTAATGACTCAGAATTCAATGAACACAATATATTTCTGCTATTCATCTTCATCTGTATGAAAATGCAAAGTGGGCAGTGGCAATGCTCGCCTCCCCCTCACACTGTGCTATATAAAGGCATTTACAGTGCTGCCAAACGCCCTCCTCACTCACACAGTGCTATATGAAGACACTTACTGTGTGAGTTAGGAAAGTGTTTGGCTGTACTGTAACTGCCTTTATATAGTACAGTGTGAGAGGAGAGTGCTCGGCTGTACTATATATCTTCATAAAGCACAGTGTGAGAGGAGAGTGCTCGGCTGTACTATAGGTATCTTCATATAGCACCAGTGGCGGATCCAGAGCCTGATCTCGGGAGGGGCACTTGTAGATTATTTAAATAAATAATCCAGGCACAATAACCACTACAGCTCAGTGTAGTAGTTATGGTGTCAGTAGTGCCAGGATTCCACCCCAGGGTAAATAGTCATACCGTTTAAGAACAGTTTGACAACTTACCTGGGATCTGCTGGGATATAGGGTATAGGAGCAGTGGTGTGTGTTAAGGGTAAAAGTGTGTGAGTGCGGCAGTGTATGTCAGGGTTGTAGTGTGTGTGTTAGGGGGCAGTGTATGTATGGGGGCACTGTATGTGTTTTTGGGGCAGTGATAGTATGGGGGACAGTGTGTGTGTATGGGGGTCAGTGTGTGTATGGGGACAGTGTTTGTGGGGCAGTGTGTGTATGGGGACAGTGTTTGTGGGGCAGTGTGTGTATGGGGACAGTGTTTGTGGGGCAGTGTGTGTATGGGGACACTATCCCCATACACACACACTGCCCCCCCTTTTTAATAATAATTAATATTTATTTTATTTAAAAAAATTAAAAATTATTATGTCCCCCCTCCCTTCTTACCTTTATTGAGGAGGAGGGGGGACATTTCTCCGTCCCTGGTGGTCCCAGTGGGATTCCCTGGTGGTCCAGTGTGGAGAGTGAACTCTAGCCCGCGCTCCAGGGCTAGAGTTCACTCTCGCTAGATTTGGAGCGTTGCCGTGGTAACCGCGGCAACGCTCCAAATCTCGAGAGAGGAGGACCCGGAGGAGCTGCAGACTGAGGTCCGGGTCCTCTCTCTCACTCCCTCCCTCCCCCGCCGGCTGTCAGCACAGTGCCTGCGGACCGGGGAGGGAGATCTCTGATCTTCCTCCCCAGTTCGCAGGCACATTGCAGGGCTGGCACTTGGGCAATGCCAGCCCTGCGTTAGCCGGCAGGGGGGAATCTCGGGGGGGGGGGGGGCAATTGCCCCGTTGCCCCCCCCTGGATCCGCCAATGTATAGCACAGTGTGAGAGGAGAGTGCTTACCCGTCACTGTAGGGCAAGGGTGTACTATAGGTATCTTCATATAGCACAGTGTGAGAGGAGAGTGCTCGGCTGTACTATAGGTATCTTCATATAGCACAGTGTGAGAGGAGAGTGCTCGGCTGTACTATAGGTATCTTCATATAGCACAGTGTGAGAGAGGAGAGTGCTCGGCTGTACTATAGGTATCTTCATATAGCACAGTGTGAGAGGAGAGTGCTCGGCTGTACTATAGGTATCTTCATATAGCACAGTGTGAGAGAGGAGAGTGCTCGGCTGTACTATAGGTGTCTTCATATAGCACAGTGTGAGAGAGGAGAGTGCTCGGCTGTACTATAAGTATCTTCATATAGCACAGTGTGAGAGAGGAGAGTGCTCGGCTGTACTATAGGTATCTTCATATAGCACAGTGTGAGAGGAGAGTGCTCGGCTGTACTATAGGTATCTTCATATAGCACAGTGTGAGAGAGGAGAGTGCTCGGCTGTACTATAGGTATCTTCATACAGCACAGTGTGAGAGAGGAGAGTGCTCAGCTGAACTATAGGTGTCTTCATATAGCACAGTGTGAGAGAGGAGAGTGATCGGCTGTACTATAGGTATCTTCATACAGCACAGCGTGAGAGGAGAGTGCTCGGCTGTACTATAGGTATCTTCATATAGTATAGTGTAAGTGAGGGGACTGCTTGGCTGTACTGTACTATATAAAGGCACTTACAGTAAAGACACACATTCCTCACTCACATAGTGCTCTATGTAGCCACTTACAGCACAGTCAAGCAGGCAACACCGACACACAGTTCTAGGACTGTCACATACACAACACTATACCAAGGCATGCGCAGTGCAGGAAAGCCTTTGCCTCATGTAGCGCTATAGAGTGCATGCGTTGGAGTATTGTGATTGTGCTCTGCGGTCTGAATGGTGAATTAGTCTCTCCAGCCCATGGTCAAAAAGCAAAGCACTAAGAATACCAGACCCTTCAAATATATGCTTAGTCACACCAACCCCAATCCTTCATATTTTGTTACCAAATCTGGTGTACTAAGCAGACATGAGCTGTAGCAGTCCCTTACACATGCATAAAAATTGCAGCATTGCTGGTACCTACCCCTCGTATCCCCAGAAAACACTTTATCCTGTATAGATTAAACTGACAGCAGTAAACATATCAGCTGCACACAATGAACTGTGGCAGTGCCAGCCATCGTCCTGATTTTGTATGCAGGAGGTGAGCAATATACAGACTGACCTCTTGAGCTAAGCGAAGTCAATAAAAGGAAAGGCTATTGATTAGGGCTCAATTAATTACAATTGCAGATAAAGGCAGAGGTGGATATATTGATGTGGGCAACGCTAATATACTGCACCTCCTTACCATTGAACAATGCAAGTGTGCCTAGATAGCGAGGATGTACATCCAATTGGCGTATATTTATTCCTTTGTTGTTAATACAGCCTGGAATCCAGTTTACTGCCAGACGTGATTACACGTATTATGTAACTGTCTGCCATATACTTTGTGCTACGGGGTACGGAACACTCGCAGCAACATTAATTCAAGTCATGAGCTGTCTGCGACACAAGGTCAGAGGTCACACACTGGGCAGTGCCAACGTTACAGCCACTGATTGAGGTCAGACAGGGCACCAACTGTAAAGTCAGATTATATGTGATGCCAGCCTTCGCAGGCACAGTGGCTGAACAGCTCATGCAGAAAAAGTATTGTAGCCTGATTTGACATTTTAATACCCAGTGCCAACTGCGCCCGTGAAAAAGATGTATCCTTTAATGAGCATATTGCATTTGTACTGCATCTCCTTGTTCTCCCTCCTGTTGCCTCTCTTCTCTTGCATTTTTTTTCTTTCCTCCATGTTCACTCCCCTGCCTGCTGTTCATTAGATGTACAAACTACCCAAGAAGGCAACACGCAAGCTTCTATTTCGTGTTCTATGACTCTTCTCTTGATCAATCGGAGTTACCTCCTTTCATTTTCTTTTTCTATGTATCCCCTTTTCTCTCCTCCTCAGTTCTCAACCATCTTTATCGCAATCCCACTCCTCTGTCTCCTTCCTCCCACTGTTTTTTCACTTGCCAACTCTGCATCTCTTTAGGATAGACAAAAAAAAAAAGAAAATGTGAGATTTAAAATAAAGTGAAAAGCAATTTAACCATTTTTCTTTAGCCAATGTTTATTCTCGAGCTTACAAAAGTTAAGATATACATTTTCCTGCACAGTTTATACCATTTATACCACTTCTCAGCTCAACATCTCTTTCCTAAAAAGTTAATTTCTTTGGGCACAATGCTCACACTTATTCGTCATGATACAAGGCTCCCATTCACATGGATTGTGTGACTCGTATCTTTAACATCAAGGCCAGCTTCCCTCTCCACAAAGGGGCACTCAGCGTTCCCGTTACAGCAAAACCAGCAGTAGATTTTACCTGAGTGCCTACAAACCATAACATTAGTGTATATATCTACATAATGTTAGAATTGGTAAAAAAAAGAATGCGGAGCTGTAAATGCATAAAAATTGCGTCTTGTTGTCTTAAATGGCCTTGTAGGCTGGATTCTTCCCTCTAGCACCTTCCTTCCTCCCTGGTACCAAAATACTCAGTCGTGACCTTTATACCATTAGAAGCAAATGTGAGGGAGTTTGTTAAAGAAGGTTCTCTTTTTTTTTTAATATAGAAATCATTGTTGTGTACAAACTGTAGGTGTTTGGATGTTGGGCCTATTTAAAGCCGCACAAAAGGTGATGTATGGGATAAAATAGAATTTTGTAGCTAATAAACATCTAAAAATGGAAATCTAAGGTCACCCGTAGAACACAGCAACATTATCCCTAAATTGTCAGCCATGACATTACAGTAATTCTAAAGCAGCAACTGGAAATTTATGACTGGTAGCTTGATAGGTATTTACTTTATGACGACGTTGCTAACATAAGGACTGCTGTGACAAATTTGTAACGATGTATGTAGGACGGAATCTAGCTGGTCAGAGACACGTGTTTTAAATATTCATAAGCATGAAAAGTAGACGAGCAATGACAAAAATAAAGTTATATTAGTTATTTTACAGGTCCCTTTTACATTGTTTTCATTGGCTGCCGTGTTAGCTGTACTAGAACATATGTAATGATAACCGTTGAAAACAAAAAAGTGTTGTTTTTTGTTTTTCAATTCGTTCGGAAGGGGAAATTGGGGACGCTTGAAAATTCTGTGCCTGGAGGCACTCAATGTAGATCTGGACTTGGTTCTGCTATATGTTTTTGTGTCAAGATTCTGTTGAGTCTTATTTATTTTAAAATTTACACTGTAGGCCTGGCTCTCCAGGAACAGCCAGAGCACACCCCGTAAAGTCACGCAACTTCTAACATTGCCACAAAAGTGTACAGTACTATGGAAGGAATTATGGGGTATTTATGTGTTTAGAAGACATTTTTCTACACATACCCAAATGCAGAGCACCACGGGGGCAGTGATGCCCTGGACCATCTTGTCCTGCAGGGGTAAGTATTTTATATTACTTACCACTGCTTTGACACTCATTCAAGTAAGTGCTTCGAGAGAAGTGACCGTTTAAAGGTTAATAACGAGAGCACAGCCCATGATGTCAGAGACACTTTATTCTACATGAAACATGATTATTTTCAAGTAGATAAGAGAAAGTAAATTGTGTTGTGCTTGTAAGATACCTCAAACAGCACAAAATGTACCACAAACTATTTTGGTTGACAGGTATTGGAGAAATAAGAAATGATAGAGGACACTGTATTACAGGAGAAATGTGACGGAAGGAAACAGACAACACAGGCAAAATATGTGAACGGGAGTAATAGAGAGGAAAGTGAAATATGAGGATGTAGACTAGATACAGGAAGTTAGATGGAGCTCATCAAAAGATAGAGGGAGCTAAGATGATGAAAGCGTGAGAGAACATCTAGACCTCGAACAGTAAACAAATAGAAACAGCTGGCAACGATAGACACAACGGGATAAAGCAAAGACAGAGCAAAAGGATAAGAAACTACCTGAGGTTGAGAAGAGTGGGGAAAAAAAAAAGACTAGAAAAGAGAGTGAAGAAAATGAACGGGGAGAAATAGAAGTATGGCTGAAATAAGGAAAGAAGAGGGAGATGGAGAGAAGTTGGAGAGGAAATACAATAAAAAAATATAATGAACCCATGATATCATTATAATATTAATTTGTTTATGACACTCATTTAGCTCATGGTCACATACATCTAGGCTGCCCAGTCCTGCGGTTCTGAGTGAAGAGGGTAAACAGAAGTCACGAAGAGTGGAGAAGAGATTGAGGAGAGTATCAAAGAATTCTAAAAGAAAATATACAACATGATTATAATGGTGCGAGTAGAAAATGGAATGCAGAGCTATGCCAAGTACAGGCAGATTGCAGAAGACGTGGGGGTGGGGGGGGGTTATAAAGAAGAGGAAGCTAACAGGCAGTCGTTGTGAAGTAGGAATAGAGAGAATCTAGGATATGAAAAGATTATTTCTGATTGAAATACAGAGTGTGAGAGAGATGTGTCAGAGAAGGTGACAGAGTGTGTGTGTAATAAGGGAAAAGAGATGTGTGTGATGTAGGGAGGGATGTGAGGGAGAAAGAGGGTGTGAGCAGAGAAAATATAAGGGGGGAAATTATAGGGAAACAAAGAATTGTATGAGAGGTAAAGAATGGGTTAACTGCATACAGCAGAGGCAATTGGAGAAATATACATACAGAGAGGTGCATACAATACATCTTTGTGTACACATGTCTGATGTGTCTCTCTTGTGGCCAACGTGCATATATAGACATTTAAGAGTGCAGGGCTCACATTTAGAGACTGCGAGAGAAACTATGAGACAGATACAGGCACAAACACAGTATTATATATAAACATAACACAAACGAACAGACTCATTAACTCCATTATTACTAGGGTAGAGATTTTCCTGATCTGTATGCAGAGCTGTAACGGAGACAGAAAACGGTTATCTTTTTTTACACAGCCTCGTACCAAGTGTACATGTGTAAAACGCTGGGATGGCTCTGCTACACAGTGAATGCACCGAGGACAACAGTGTCAGCAACAACTCGTAAACCTGAGCAATGTACTCCAGGGGGCACATCACAACTACACTGTAATTAACGCACATTGCGGTTAAAGTTTCACTCACTCTCCTCCCCCACAATAATTCAATTTTATTAAAGAAAAAGATTTTGCTCATTTTTAATCTAATTTGGTTGGGGTAACTTAAGGTGCCCTTGTTTACAATTTGCTTTAGTAGGAGCTAATGTAGGTGTGGGTGATGCTAAGAGGGATTTTCTTTTTTATCATTATTTCCAACGTAGTTCAGACAAATAGTGATTTTTAACCCTTTCACGCAATGAAGCAAGTCACATGCCTGCCTGAGAGTGGTGGGTTTATGTTCTAAAGTCCAGCCATGCTATAGCGCCACTGTGTCAGTATTTAAAACTAGATCTCTACATCTTTATTCAGAGCCATTTTGGCAGCTTTGAAGTGCCACGAATATTCATAAACCTTAAAAGTAATGTTTGCTTTTATTAAAGAAATCATCAGGAAAAATAACTATGCACTCTCTATCCATTTGATGCACATGCTGCAGGAAGAGGATCAAATAGTTAATTCAAGGCAGTTGGCGTCGGTTCTCATCTCTGAACACCTAATTTCACATTACAACAAATGAACTATACTACAGGGAAGAGCTTCTCATGTATATCCTGGAGACGTGACACGTACAGGAGAATATGTTGGATTTGGCAACCATACCTGCCTGTCACCCACAGCGTCATGCTCAGTTGATTACTTGAAGGCATGCAGTCAAAACAAAAATGCCTTAAAAATTGACATGGTTTTTGCAAAATACAAGTGAATTTTAATTATACATTTTACTTTTGGAAAGGAAGCAAAAAAAATCTTTACATTTTCAACGATATTAATTTATACCATATCCTATATATTAAACATCTAGAAAAGTCAATCTTTTTCATCCAAATAGTCTTTTTTCTAGGAGCTACATATTGTTAGTGTCTGAGTGTGTAACAGCTTCATAGCAATAATACTCCCAGTACTCTGTCTTTAAAAAGATCCTATAGGCAGGTGTTTTTAGAAAGAAGAAAAACAAAACACATTAGACACTACAAGATAATCCCTATATCCTGGACTGGTAGGGGGTACTTGAGGACTGGGTTGGGAACCCCTGCTATAAGGAATAATGCAAGCGCAGCACTGGTAACACATGTGCGTTAGGTCCCTCCAACGTCTGGCGACTGACATTGTCGCTAGAATCAGGCAAGTGTTAAAAGTTTTTATTTTAACGCTTTACATTGCCGGGTGGAGTCTTGCGAGTGAGGGGTGACAGAGTGTTCCTATTATTCTAAGAATACAGCTTTGTATTCCTAACACTATAGTGTTCCTTTAAACTGTAATGAATGTGTTTATACAAGAACAATGTATCTTATTTACACAGACGGATTTCTAAATTACATTTTTTTTTGTATAAATTGTTATTAGTATGTCCTAAACTTTCTTAGAGCAGCTCCGTCCCTGCAACACCCCCACTCACACCCCTAAAATTGATGTGTCCCTTTTCATCCATTTAAAATCTTGGGAGGTATAGGCAATAGCAGATAATTGATGTGGAAATTGCACACATCAGTCCAGCCAAACTAAATTTCTAAACAAAACAAAAAATATAATTAAAATGCCCATTCAGCTTTAGCTAATAAATAGCATTTGAGAAATAGCTCATGTAAGCACCAGTTAATTCAAGATGGCATTATCTGACTCATAAATATCACCAAGTGTTTTGATATTATTTCACCGGAGTGGCGAGGGCTATTTTTGACCCATACAATTGGCAGCGCTGAAAGCAGGTATAGATGCTCCAAGAAAGACCTTTTATATAAAACTCCTAAAGCACGGAATGACACGGCAGATTGTGCTGTCTATATACATGAAGAGGCAGGCTTCACAGTTGTGACAAGTAAACAAAAATATTATACTTTTATTCTTTCACTGGCGTAATATGTTATTTAAATTTCACAGCTATCATTTCAGTCATGAGTGGATCTATTGTCTCAGAATATAATATGCACATGATTATTTTACTTTCGGAAAGTTGTACCATCCTATTATTCGCCTTCTTTTTCTTTAAGCAATAGATGAAGATGCAGGCAACACTTATTATATATATATATATATAAAAAAAAAAAAAAAAAGAGGCATTTTATATAGTGGAAAATGTATCTCCTTTCCTTCCAGTGATTCTTAATTCCTCTCGAAATACACCTGAGAATGATGGAATATATAAATGTGACGGACTGGGTACCTCCGTCAATCGCTGCTTCCTAGTAATCTTTGAGCACCATAAGCACTGCACTGGAACACCATAACCACTGTAAACTCCACAAACCGCCGCAGCTTGGTTGGGGTCTCGCTGTCCTCCACCCACCCTGGACCCAAGACCAGGATCCAGCTTCCAGTGGGTAGACCTCTCCTAGTCCAGAGAGCGAAGCATCCTGCTCTTACAAGAGCAATCGTTATGATCCAATGGAGTATAGTGAATATAGCTCTCTAATCCCCCAAACATGAGCCTAGACTTCATGAAGGGTAAAACAAATCTGTTTAATTAAACTAAAGTATCTCCAGGCACAGAAAACATAAATTTTTACAAAACCTACAAAATACCTTAAAACACACAAAATCCCCACAAAAGTTACATCCCCTGATAGCCCTGATCTGGGTGACAAACATATCCAAAAAATCACCTAGATCGGTTCAGGAATTTCCTGGAAGTCATAATTTGACAGGTCAGTCTAGTTCGGTAGTTTAAAAACATACAAACTACCGAACATAGTCAATAGTCTTACCTGGAGCTTGTTCCCCTTGTTCGTGGGAACGTTTCCACCGAACAGTGTCTTCCTAAGTGTTATAAAACCGAACACAGGCGATCATGGAAGTCCAGAGGTGTTCAGGAGTTTCAGTGTCAGAAAATAGTTCCAGGAACTTGACAACCAAAAACTGCTGCCTGTTTTCATGCGAACAAGATGGCCGCCACCTCGTGGTCATCCATAGGAAATGCGGCCACCCACACAAATACTGCGGTGGAAATTGCTACAAAGTAGCAATTAGCCTTAACAAGCTCCAGGGTGGTCTCCAGTTTGTGCGGCTGTTCTGTTCCAAATATAAAATCCCACGAACCAAGTCTGTTCACATAATTTTTTTAAAGGGCCCATAGACTTTTGGTAAGAGGCTGGCCAGCATGCCCCTTCAAGAATACGTGACGAGCTCAGTTTGTCACAATACATAACCATCACTATTTACCATTTGTAATCTGTAAACAAGCTAGCGAGCATATTGCTTCATCAATGTCAGCAAATCAAAGAGGCTAGATTCTAGCACATCGCCAATGTCCCTTCTTTTGAAATCATACTTTCTCTTTGGGATAAAAATTTGCCATGCTCCTCAGTTCTACAAATTCAGATTTTTTATTCGACATGAGTTAATTAGAAAATTAAACGTGCTTTTCCCCCCTTCTTTAGAGTTGTAGTACATTAAATCTATACTCTACGAACCACCACCAAGCAGTTGTGTAGATCATGCAGTCTTACTACTTAATACTCTGCCAGTTTATGCAGAAATAGTCACACCTCCCCTGGTTGTGACTCACAGCCCCCATGAAAAGAATGGTTACATTTTTGCAGCACAGGCTGTTTACTTTGGATAGCTTTTTTTCCTGCTTGTTGATTTAACTTTAATCACACATAAGAGGCTCCAGCAACTATTAACAGAGCAGGAGATACACAATTCTAAATTAAACACACTTTGCAATAAGGAAATCTATATACTCTAATAAACACTTTCTTCTAATTATACCAATTCACACCAGCATTGTTAAATAGAAAAGTATACATACCCACTTGAATCAACTGCTGTTCACAGTACTCTCTCTTATGTACAGCAATAACACCAACAAACACCACTCAGGAGGTGCAGGTATGGGAAGGATAATGCAAAGACAGAAAATGCTTTATTCCATGAGCAAAAAAACAAAACACATTTAAAAGACAGATATGTGCCAATGTAAATATTATAATATAAAAATCAGACTGTTCTTAATTGTTCCACTGATAAAGTGATTGGTATTACTGTGCTCTTTTTCATCTGGTTTTATCATCCTTCCCATACCTGCGGCTTGAAAATGAGGACTATCATAAGCTGAAAGAAGTTAGTCAATCACTTCCATCCACTGCTACTCAGGCCAATGCTTACTCATTTTAGGTCAAGCAGCATGTTTGGTCTTGATATTTTTTTTTATTTTTGCCTTGACGGTAATACACTGACACACCTTCATACTTTCAGAAATTCGCAATTGCGACACTTCTACCATATGACACCAAACAAAGCAGCCATACACCGGGACCATACCTCGTTTGAAAACTTATGTAATGACAAGACCATCCTCGACGGGGCAGTTTCTTCACTATACCAACACCTCCTCGTCGCACACATGGAGAGCAACCATACCTTTTAACGAACCTGGGAAACCACACTGGAGAAGACTATTTCAGACACATCGTGGGAAAAGATCCTGATACTAGCGCACAAAAGCTCGGTAAGCACTAGGTACCAGGAAACCAACTACAAACTTCTTTCCTCCTGGTACCGTACACCAGATTACCTACCTAGGTATTCCCCACTATACCCAACACCTGTTGGAGATGCAGAGAGGCAGAAGGAACGACCTGCCATATATATGGTGGGACTGTCCCCGTATAACATCATATTGGAAGTCAGTAGGCATCAAGATTGTGGAAATAATGGGGGAAATTCCACCTTTTGAGAAAGAACATGTACTCCGTCATGCCACCCCATCCCCAGACGTGGCCATATACAAGAAATCTATCTGCTGTCACCGACTGAATGCGGCTAAATCCATGATACCTGCCCTCTGGAAACAGGACAAAACCCCCACAGTAGAGTAGTGGCTAGACAGTGTCGTGGAAATCCAATCAGGAGAAGCAATGCATTCGTCTCGGATGGGAAATGACACGAAACACACAGAGCGCTGGCAACCCTGGTTTGAGTATGTCGCACGGGCAGACGCTGCGCGTGTCTGTGTGCTGGGGCGGACCCGTGGGGCAATGTCTAAAACTTATACCCTCTCTCTTATCACCTGTATCCCTTTCTCACCCACAGCCTTATTCACCATCCTACTACTAACCTTCTATATACTGTAACCTCTCTCTTTTACCTTTCCTAACTGCCTTCATAACCCCACAGGCACCTGTGTGGGTGATGCCGCTTGGGGTGGGTGGAAACCAGTTAAACATAGTACCAATTCTGATATGGGTTCTCTATTTCCTACCCTCGGGAACCTAGTTGCATAGCGATACAAGAGATTACGGGAACCTAGTTCCATAGCGATACAAGCATTTACATCACCCCTGACTACAGCCTATTCCACAACACTGAGAATTCGCCACACTCTCCTGAAACTCTAGCATTAGTCACACATACTAGAACACTCAGGCAGCTAACCACTCAGCTGAGCTATAAGAATCCTGGGAGCCCCTACCTGACCGGGTCCGCCCGACCACCAAGGAATGCTGGTGGAACACTTTGTAACCGAGTTCCACACTAGGTTCTGGAGGGGTGTGCATGTCACTCATATTGAATTTTAGTTCAGATACTAAGCTTCAAAACCTACTGGTTCATAGGTTGTATCCTCTTTTGTTTTTACTCTATTACAGTCTATTGCATTTACCGTGTTTCATAGCAATACTATCACACTGCTATGAGACCTGCGAGTTTCAAATTTGCTTTTACTGCACCGTTGTACTACTGTGACGACATATTCTTGCCTTAATAAAGCCTTGAAAAATAAAAAAAATGCCCAAACATTGATCTTAAAATTCACAGCTTCACAAAACATAAGATATGGATTCTCTATATTGGCAGACTCTTACAAGGTGAAGACCACATTGCATATGTTTGATTCATGTGAGCCCTAAAAGATGCGCCCAGGTGTCTCAAGTCTCATTTTACTCTGTCAATTCTATACTTACAGGAGTGAGAAACATGTCATCACTTTAATGTACTGTGATCAAGGAGATCATTCATCTACATTTTTAATGACTGGGTGCTAAGGGACACGTGGATGGGTAAATGTAATTGCCCATACAAATCTCCTCCTCTTGACTTACGTGATAATGAGGTTTGGAGACGACACAGTGTACAAAGGACAAGAGGTCACTTAATTTAGCCTGAAACAAGTCAGAAATTGCCTGTGGAACATGAAAGGGTTTTACAGTAAGAACTACGAACATGTGGAATGTGGGGTAGTAGATTAATACTATCTGCTCGCCAGTTAGTAATTGCAATGTCGATTACCTAGTGATTGCAGAATATAAAGACATGTGCTGTGGCTTCAGAGCACATATGAGAGTAGAAAAACAGGTTTTATTTTACTTTCACACATTTATACCAATCGTGAATATGCACTTAATTTCTCTCTCCATTGGCACAGTACTGTAGGGGTGAGTCAACACGTAGGGATTGTGCGTAGACTTTGCTAGCCTTCCACTGTGTGAATTTACAAATAGACTTGTGGCCCCTTTGCTCCCCAGGCCTGGACTAGCCAACAGGGATGTTTCTCGCTGTAGCCTGGATTGGATCCAGGTTTCCAGACTATAATAAGCATCTTTTCCCCCTTACCGTATAGATTGCTTTACAGGAAATCTTTCAGCAAACAATATGAGTGTGAGAACATCAAGTAGTCTGGTAATATAGTAAATAGAAGTGCCAGAACTCTTTAGAAAATGTATTTATCTAAAATCATTTTACAAAGGGGATAATTCTCTCTGTTTGAACCATTCCTCGGCTTCTACTTCATAGACACTTTGTTACAATGACTTTTGCTCTGCTGAATTTAAGGGTTCATTTTTTGACTTACAGAAATCAAAAGAATAAAGTATTGTTGGAACTAGTCGGATAATAGTGGTATCTCAGATTCCTATTGATCTTAGGAACACGCACTTATGGTAAAAGCTAGATTGAGAGCTATGAAAGAGAAATGGGAAATTAAAAACAACTGGCCACACTGAAATCTAACTTCTATGAATGCAAGTGAAATATGGGATTACACACATAGTTGAATATATAGAAGACAGGATATTATCCTGTCTATACACTAGGCAGTTTTAAAAGAATAATCCTTGCACCATATTCTGGATCTGTACATTTCACATTCTCCTAATGCCAGTGGATACTTTTTATTTTAAATAAATACCTCTGGTATCCCCCTCTGGAGTTCTCAACATGAACATGACCAAAGATTAATAGATTAATCTCCATATCTGCCACTTGACTGCACAGTCACCATTTTCTCCAAATCCCTCTGAACACATTTTTCATCTTGTTAATACTGCATTGCCTTAGTTTCCAGTCATGTGTTCCCAGGTTTCTAGTAAACTGTCTGCGATATAATTTCTAGTGATATCAAGTGTGAAAAAAAGTCCCTACCAGCCCTTTAAAATTTACCCAGTATCCAAACAGCTTCCATTTGTTTTCCCCCAAAAGCAGCCGCCCCCCTTCTGATAAACCGTCCATTATGTGTCTACTCATCTTTCTAACTTCTAATAGTGCCTCTGAAGTACTAATACGTTTTGGATCTGCGAATGGACCACACTGTACTCTAAAGCAACTACATCTCCTCTATCAATTACCCAAATTTCATGAGCTGATTTGTTCATCTGTCTAGATCTAGTGTAAGGGAAAAAGTATGCAATTATATAAACCATCATGAAACCCTTGTCCATTTTATTGCATCTACACTAAAACTGCAGTGAGACATAAATGTTAATTTGCAGTCTGTCCGGGCATCTCTCTACCATGCATGTAGAGGTCTATTTAAATGTAAATTATCATAATGAAAGGGAAAATGTGAGAAAGAAGTGCAAAGGTCCTCTTGAGAATTGTGGACAAACTGAGGATTTTTATAATTCCTTCTTACTTGTAGAATAAGCAGTACAAATAGCTCTAACATACACACCTAAATATAAATATGTCTCCTGCACAAGATAATGGTACCTTCAACCCCAAAATCAGATAAATAAATAAATAATAAAAACGATTTTTTTTTTTCCTTCTAATTTACTGTAAAACTGACATACTATTTTATAAGCATTCTTTATGCTCTGGTTTGTCTGTCTTTGGACAAACCAGCAATATTTGGCTACATATTGTAAATAATTTTATAGAACATATAATGTGTGTTCTACCCCGACTGTGTCTATGTACAGAATGCAATGACTGTATACATAGCATGTAGTTTATGAGCAATAATCCTGCTGGGTTTATGTACATACGGACGCTGTGCTCAATACACTGGAGGAAGCAGCTCGTGTCCGATATTAAAGAACACTTTAAGCTCCCAGTCTCAGGGTTTATGTTCTCATTACCACTCCTAAAGGGCAGTTATTAATCGCCTGCCTTGATACAGCTGGGCAGATTATTAACTGAATGATATTGATGGAAGGACCCACAGGGGGCAGCTGTCTAAATGTGATCCTCAAGTGAGTCTTCATGAAGAAAAGTGTCATTGGGTTAGCTTGTTTGTCCTGGGTACATTCATCAGACCCATCAATACATGCTTGCAAAACCAGCAGGCAGGCAGTGACGCAGGCGCTCACATTTCTAAATTCTGACCTCTACATGGGGCTACAGCAAGCCGTAATTATTATTAAATTGATATTTCTAATACGATTACTATAGTTATATGCATTATTATTACTTTCTAATTTTTTTTTCCATGTTTAAATCTTTGTTTCATCTATTCAAATTACAGAAAAAAACACGACAAAAAAAAAATTATTACTTTCTAATGAAGCAAAGTGTGTATTAATAATGAAACAGCTTCTCTCACTGACGACACGCAGTGCATACACATACCGAAAGATCTCACCGCAATATACAGCAGTATTGAGTGCCTATATGCTAAAAAAGATGTTGCGCTAGAAAATACTATATATTTGCATAATGAATTCAGTCTTCAAAACTGTGGAGAATAATGAAGGTTATTGTATTTGACCCCTAAGGTCAGTCTGTACTGGACTGCCAGTAAATTAGCAATTAGATAGCAGTCTATGGAGTCTGTTCACTAAACCTAAGATGGGTTGAGCTATTTTGAGAGGTTAAAAATTCCAGGTTATAGGGACACTAATATTATTTATTATTAAATAAGACTATTTATTATTGTGCTTCCCTTAAACAATAATGAAAGTACATTTACTTACCTGTTAGCCCATGTCACAGGTTTCGTTGCAAAAATTTTGTATTAAAGTTTTTAAAATGTTTGTATAACAAGTGACAGTAATACAAACATTGTATTAGGGGTAGGAAAGGAAGGGTAACTTGGAAATGGGAAGGGGTATCCATCCATCATTGAAATAAACATAACAATGATGTCACAGGTTTCTAACAGCAGCATACGCTCTGCTTAGGCTGAGATTGTTAATGACGATGATCTCAGCCAATGCAATGTTTCCCTACAGGGACGAATTAGGGGCGCTAGTGCACATGCGCAGAAATTGCCTCTTTGCCCTAATCAGCATCTCCTCATAGATGTGCTTTATCTCTCCTCTCTGAGGAGTGATTTGCATCTTCTTGCAGAGCGGGATGATGCCAAACATCTGTTCTGCAAATATTGCAGGACTGCACAGGGAAGGACCTCTAGTGGCTGGACTTTGAAAGTCAGTAATCAGAGTGCACCGATAATAAGAGCCACATCTGGAAGATTTCTCATTTACAGTTTGCATCATAATTCCCACTTCTGCGACCAATATGGTACTTGGGTCACACTAAAGGTTGAAACAGACAAAATTATCACTACACCATCTTTGCCTTCTCCTTTACCTTGCAAAACAAGCCTTTGTATGCTAGCTACTGGCCAAAGCATATGCTCTAACTCTCCTGTCCCTCATGAGCCATGAAGCCAAGTAAAGTAAACATGTAATGAGATGCTAGTTCTAGCCTCCATCTAGAGTCAATGGTTGAGAATGGTGTTTGGCTTCATTATAAATTTTGAACGGAGATTAACACTCAAGTGGTGACTGTCCGAAAAGAGCCGACACTCTTCTACTAGGCTGTTCCATCTCTTACTACTATCATCTACCAATGTCTGAGTTACTTCTGCTGCTATTGGTGCCAGTTATATCTCACCAAGACGTTAATATGCATTGTTAACACAGTAAAGGAGTTTAAGCATGCGTGGGATAGGCATAAGGCTATCCTAACTATAAGATAAGACTAGGGACTAATGAAAGTATTTAGAAAATTGGGCAGACTAGATGGGCCGAATGGTTCTTATCTGCCGTCACATTCTATGTTTCTATGTTTGTACCAGCACACATGGTCCTACATTCCTATGAATCACAGTCAGCAACCAAGAGGTGAATGGATGTTTTCTAGCCACTGCGGTGGAGAGACTACCACGAGTTAAGCGTTTCAAAATATATAGGACTTATTTCTGGTGGCTGTGTAGATAAAAATAAAAAATCCCAGCTTGCGATTAAAAAAATAAAATAAAATAAAAGTGAAGAAGATTCCAGCGAAAACTCTAAATGAAGCAGATGCCACACGTGCTGGAAAATTACAAAAGAAGCAAGATCAAAATTAGTTTTAGGAAGTTATTTAAAATTCATTCATAATATAGGAGATATAAGGGTAGGTATTACCCTTTCAAAAAAAATAAATGTAATGCTAAAATAAAAGGTACTTTAAACAAAATTGGTGTTTTGAGAAGTGAATAATTATAGTATGTCAGTAGAAAAATTGTACATTATCTCCAAATAACGGATTAGAAACTTTGCAAATAAAGATGAAAAAAAACAAAAAACTCTTTTCTCACATAGATTTCCTTTACACGAAATTGACACTATCCAATAGAGATCTTCTAGAGGTTTCTGAAACTACAACGAGTCGGACTATGTCCTATGAATTAGCGCTTCCGACTCATTACCCACCCCTGTCTGTTCCACGTAGAGTTATGGGGATCATTCTGGAGAGAGATCACGAGATGGTGGAAAGGAGACCATTAATGTTAATGTAGCTGTCGATACGGAGGAAGAAACCTTCCCCCCTGCACCAGAAAATCAATATATCTATACGAAGGGGAAGGGTTATAAAAGGGATTATCTGAGCTTGATAAGGGCACTTTAGCAAGTCAGACAAAAGACTTCTGAGTTGTAAAAAAACATTGCAATTAGACAAAGATAATGATTTAATTTAATTTAACCTGTAATAAATGATCTGCTCTTAACAGATTACTTTAAAATAAAAAAAAAAGGCCCCCTCCTTTCGTTTTTCTTTGCTTTATTTAGCTGATTGTTATTGAAAGATTTAAATGTTTGACTATATTTTACTTTGCAGGGTGCATTGTGCACATTAGGTTGTAAGCTCTGCGGGCACTCTTGTTCTCTCCTTGGCTTATGAGCTGTGAGTGGGAGACACGAATGTCTCATTACCTTGCCACTCAGTGATTAACGAGAAATGTGCGGTAATTAAAGTTACGCAGTATGCGTGACGCGCCCCTGCGCCCTAGATCCAGTCCCGAGAGGGCATTTTAATTAAGGCATGAAAATGGTAGAAATGAGGAATACGTAATGAACGTTTAAATGGCATGAAGAATATCCAGTAAAACCGAGAAAGAAGCTGTATTTCTTTGAGTTTGAATTTTTTTATTTTATCTCTCAAAAAATATAGAATCCCCCGAACCACCTGTTTTAAAATGTTTACTTTGTTTTCCTGGTTTCATGAGCTTGTTTTTATGGTAATTTGCAAATATAGTTCGTGAAAGATATTTAGGAATCCTATCTGTAAGCTAGTGGCAGAATCACTGACTGTACTGCACCTTATATGTATTTCTACATGCAAGGCTTAAAAAACCCTAAAGAGTCTGATATATAAAATGTATAGATAAAAGCGCGAAAAATAGTTTAGAGAGAGAGAAGATGATGTAATCTACTTAATAGGTATAATTAATATTATTTGCAAAATGGCATTGGTCATCATTCAGTGAAGTGTGAATTTATTTATTATTATTTTAACCTTCACAGTTTTATGTTGGATATTTAGTAAAGCTAATATAGCTATTAAATTCTCCACCAGGTTCATACATGGAATGATAATTGATTCTTTCCAGATTTGTACTCACACACTTTGAAAGCTATGTAAAAATGTTTAAATGTGTCTACATGGGAATGGTTTACCTACCCGTGTTAACATATAGCATAGGCTGGATGCGTGAGTAGGATTGTGGGTTTATGGTGGAATCCCATATAATATTCACCCTTCAAACCATGCCTCTATTACCTTTGCTCTTTGCAGTCTATAATCCTTTTTTTTTTAATGTTTTTGTTTTTTTAAAACTGTTCAACAATCCATGCCCAATTTATTACGACCCCTTGCCATGATCCTGTTATCATTAGCTTGCTTATATCCATGTTCACATTAACCTTAGTTTCTTGCAGTCCATAATTCTGTAACCTAAACTTGCAATAGTCAGTGGCCCCCACTACTTAACCTGGCACAGTCCATGATCCTATAACATAAATGTGCTGCAGTCCATACCCTTATTACCTTATCTGATGCAACCCATAATCCATTTACAATAGCCTTATGTAGTCCATACACCTATTACATTAGCCTTGTCTCTATTACATTTCTCTCTTACATTAGCCTTTTGTAGTCCATGCCTTATTAACTTTGACTGTTGCAGTCGATGTTCCTATTTCCATGGCCTTATGTAGTCAATAACTCTATTTATCTAGACTCAAAACAGCTGTAGTCGACATATTAAAGGTAAAGGGTCACTTCAACCAAAAAACAGAGTTCTAAAAAGCACTACTTTTGGTCAGTGTAAGCCTTCCTAACCTGCTCCCACATCCCCATCAAAAAACACACACACACACACACACACACACACACCATAAATATATAAAATTGCTAAAAGTCTGTTGCAGCACAGAGACAAAGTTCTCCCTCAGCCCAATCTTCCTCCATTGATGTCAGGGAAGACGGGCTACAGGGACAACATTGGTGACATGGAGTGGTGATGACTGTGCCGGGTAATAATACCCATATGCTGGAGGTGGAATTAGCAGAGAGGTTAAACTATGTGTGTGCAGCATTTCATAGCAAAACACTACACATACATGACCACTTTTTAACATACAGAAGAAAGGGCAGAGAGAAGTAGTAGTATTACTGGTGGCAGAGTTTAACGTCAATTTAGAAACATACTAAATATAATACCTTGATGAGTTACAGTGATTAATAACCAATAGCATAAAGAAATGGATGAACCGTAGACAGAACCAGAATCCAGAATAAATGGACAAATACTTTGGGCCTAGAACGCAAGAGTCTGACAGATCACCAAAAAAGCTGGGTCAAAGCGCAGGAACAAACTATAAACATACTGTTAACGTTATAAACCATAAAATAGCGAGGTAGGATCTGACGTATATCTTAGCTTATATAGGCTCAAATCAGCTAGATTGGATTTGAAACACATGTGTGAAAAGTATCACTGGTGCAAATATGGCACACTGGCATCATAATGCAGACTTTAAGAGTGGATCTTGGAAATAGCAGCATTGTTATTTAGTTGGTCTGGATCAGGGGTAGGCAACCTTCAGCACTCTAGATGTTGTGGACTATATCTCCCATAATGCTCTTACAGACAATGTTGGCAAAGCATCATGGGAGGTGTAGTCCAAACATTTGGAGTACCAAAGGTTGCCTACCCCTGGTCTGGATGATGCTTGAAGGCAAATTGCATTTAATTATTATTATTTTTTTTATTCAGATGTGTCATCACACGCAGCATGTGAACATCTAGGATACTGTACCAGGGCTAAACATCTGTGGTCCTATGCTACTAGCCAGGCCTTAAAATCCCCTGCCACTCCAAGCTATAGTAGAAATAGAGGAATTTTCACTAGCCATTGGCTAGTGGGGTTGGGACTTTTGAGTAAACGGATACCACGTAATTCTTGCTTTCTCTGCAGCAGAGGTACCAAACCTAATCGAATAAATACGAAGGAAGGATTGTGTAATGCTACCTTTCAACAGTGTTGAAGTCAAGGCTAAGCAAATAGTAGAGAATCTTCCATTACCGTATAGACAGCTGATATTTGTTCTATTCCATTTCTCAAAGGGTTTATTTTTTTTATATATCATAAATGTTTTGCAGGACAGAGTATGTCTTTGTGTATACATCAATACCCTTAGGACATTTTTTTCAAGAGAACGGTATCATTCTGAAATGAATTCATATGATTAATGAAAGCTTCGTATGAGAAATGTAGAAGAATATAATATAATTATTCCTTTCATTTGAGTAATTTGGCATAGTGGAATATATGCCTCTCTTTATACATAGAAAATAATTTCATATTTGTAAGTGCATTTCTTTAATAGAACCGGAATAAATTATATAGCCTTTATAGTATATGGAAATTAATAATGTGGAAGTCACTGATCATTGTAAATCCTGGGGTGAAGGCATGTCAACGTAGGTCACTGGCCAATGACCCACCATAAAAATAACAAGTAGCAGATCAGAGTGGAAGGCACCTCTGCTGAGAAAGGGTTTATGGGATAGGTTAAGACTCCAATGAACATAATGAGAGCTCCTGACTGATTGGACCACTTCCTGCTCTGGTTAGAGCCTAGTGCAGAAACTGGAAAACGCAGGATTATTTTCTACTTTAAAGGATCGCTATAGTGTAAGGAAAACAAATCGGTTTTCCTGACACTATAGTACCCTGAGGGTGCCCCCACCCGTGGTGCTGAAGGGGTTAAAACCCCTTCAGTTACTCACCTTATTCCACCGCCGGGCTCCCTTACCTCTCCTCCCCTGCCGACGTCAGCTCCCCCGTCTGTGCCGCGCGCGCATTCAAAGTGTCCATAGGATAGCATTTCTCAATGCTTTCCTATGGACGCTCTGCGTGATGGAGGCATAATATGCCTCCAGCGTTGCAGATGCGCCTCTAGTGGCTGTCCGGAAAACAGCCACTAGAGGCTGGCTTAAACCCCAATGTGAACATAGCCGTTTCTCTGAAACTGCTATGTTTACAGCAGGCAGGGTTAACCCTAGAGGGACCTGGCACCCAGACCACTTAATTGAGCTGAAGTGGTCTGGGTGACTATTGTGTCCCTTTAATTTGTTTCCCCCGATATTTTTAAAAAATGCAGAATTTCCCCCAATATTTTTTTTAAAGGAATACATTATAAATTACAGGCCACTCATTCAATTTTGGTTCCCCCTTTAGGACACACAAAGAGGATTTAAAGAAATAGGATGAACACATTGTTGTGGATGGATCGTGCATATTATAAAAATTATTTTTGCTGCCTGCTCTATTTATTTTAAGCTCTGCCTATTGCTGTAACTAGAAAGAATCTCTTAGAGTTGCTGACAGCAGCAATTAATGAGTTTATGTGACACACACAGAACCTCCAGTAAATTATTATACAGACCCAAAAACATCTTGGTACTACTATGCAGCTCAGTTTTCCAAAATGATGCTTTGGCATATCCACATCGTCCTGCCACAGGGCCTTAGGAGACGAGTGGATCTTTAATCAGACTAGATGTCTCCAGATTTGCCTCAAGGATTTACTCATTCCACAGGGTTTTATTGTGACCGTGTGGACAAAGCAGTATATATATATTTGTATAGTGGGGATGTCTCAATGCACTCTCTAAGGTATTTAAACAGCCATTACACATTGACTTGTGGTTTTATCCTGCTATCAAAACCAAGAGGTTCTGACAGAACATAATCCAAAATGGTTTAATAAAATTACACAGAAGAGACCTTACTTCTGTCTGATTAAAAGATGCCTTGTCCCCAAACTATGCAGGTTATCCTTGCAAAAATAGAGGACACCATATCGAAGGACCAGCTTACCACCAGAGTGCATGACAATATTGCTAGTTACTGTAAAACATGGTCTCTGTGGCTGGAGTAGAGAGATATAGACTGAAATGTGATTTGTTAAAAATGTGGTGATTAGCTCCTGAGATGAATATCCCTCCCTCATTCCGTCGTTGTCTACAAAGTATTCACACAAAAACTGGTTATCCTCTGTATGTTTCTATGCATTGACATATATAGGTCTGCTGAAAATAAAGAAAATAAAAAAATTAGGCACCCCAAAAACGTCAAAGGGACACTGTAGTCAACAAAACAACTTTAGCTTAATGAAGCCAAAACAACAGTTTTGGTGTATAGATCATGCCCCTGCAATCTCAATGCTCTGTTCTCTGCCATTTAGGAGTTAAATCCCTTTGTTTATACAGCTTTAGGATTGCCTCCCTGCATGTGACTTACACAGCCTCCCTAAACACTTCCTGTAACCCCTTAGTGACCAGACTGTTTTTCAATATTCTTACCGTTAAGGAACGGCTCTTTTTACATTTTTGCGGTGTGTGTGTTTAGCTATAAATTCCCTCTTAGTCATTTACTGTACCCACACATATTATATACTATTCTTCTCGCCATTAAATGGTCTTTCTAAAGATACCATTATTTTCATCATATCATACAATTTACTATAACATTTTTTATAAAATATGATGAAAAAATGTACAAAAAACACACCTTTTCCAACTTTGACCCCCAAAATCTGTTACGCATCTACAACTGCCAAAAAACAGCCATGCTAAATGGTTTCTAAATTTTGTCCTGAGTTTAGAAATGCCCCATGTTAACATGCTCTTTGCTTTTTTTGGAAAGTTATAGGGCTAAAGGTACAAGTAGCACTTTGCTATTTCCAAACCATTTTCTTTCAAAATTAACGCAAGTTACATTGTAACACTGATATCTGTCAGGAATCCACGAATAACCCTTCACATGTATATATTTTTTTAAAAAGAAGACAACCTAAGGTATTAAACTTGGGATATTTCGACTCTTTTCATGCAACCATTTTACCACCAATCTATGCCAAATGTAAAAAATAAAATTAAAAAATCATTGATGATTTTTTTGATACACATAGTAATTAAAAAATACATGTACGGAGAACTTTAAAGGTTACTGCCAAAGAACACCCCAGTATGTGGCTGGCAACATCTCCTGAGTACAGTGATATCACCCATGTATAGGTGTTTTGGGTTCTATGGGGGCTAAAATACCTTATTTGGAGGGTGCGCATTCCAGTTTTCCAACTTGGAATTTTCACAGCTGGTCATCATGCACCCATGTCCTATTTGGGACATTTTTAAGCTGGCCAATGAAATTTACCCCCATCAAACCATATATGTTTGAAAAGTAGACACCCTAGGGTATTTCAACATTTTCCATGCACTAATTCTACCACCAGTCTTTTTCAAACTTTTGGGTAGTCATTTTTTTGTGTTACTCTTCTATCACATTGTACTTTAGGCATGGATTCTCAGTTCCTGTTATGTATTACTGACAAAGAACACCCCAACATGTGTTCAGCAACATCGGCCGAGTACAACAGTGCCCCCCAAAGTACAGGTTTTATGGGTTTTTGCAAACTTACAGGGGTCAAATGTAGGGCTTTTCCCCTTTTCCATATTTGCATTTTGAAATTTGCCAGATTGGATTGCTGGGCCAATGTTGCATTTGAGACCGTAGAGTATATGGTTGCCTTTGAGACTATATATATATATATATATATATATATATATGAAAATTAACCCCATCATGGCATACCATTTGTAAAAGTAGATCAATCGATTGCCCGGTGTTCTTCGGCAGCCACCAGCAGTGAGGAGGGTATTGCAGCAATGCCTCCAGAGCTCTAATTCCCTGCGGACGTATCAGGTACGTCTGCGGTCCTTAAGGACCGTTTTTTGTTGGACGTACCGGATAGGTCCATGGTCACTAAGGGGGTAAAAAGTAATCTAATGCTTACACTTCCTTTATTGAATTTGAATTTAGAATCTCATGCACTCTTAATAGTTTGCTTGATTGCTAGACCTGGTAAGTGCCTCCTGTTTGTGAGTAAAGGTCCATTTACAGAGCAGGAGATAAAAACTTTTAAAGTAAGTTAACATGTGATTGAAAATAAAACCATATTATTTCATGCAGGCTGTGTCAGTCACAGTTATAGGAGGTGTGGCTAGGGCTGCATAAACAAAACAAAAATTATTTAACTCTTAAATGGCAGAGAATTGAGAAGTGAGACTGCAAGGGCTTGATCTATACACCAAAACTGCTTCATTAAGCTAAAGTTGTTTTGGTGACTATAGTGTCCCTTTAATTATATATTTTGTTACATAATTTCCATTAAAATATCAGCAAAGAAAAGATGGAATATTATTATTTCATGACTGAAGAGATCTCTGGTACTGACAGTATATAGAAATCTGGAGCGCAACCTTTAACGTATGGGGCCATTGTGAGGTCTCAGATGATTAACTTAATGTTTGTAGCTATTCATAATATATATGAATATACATTTATTGGTGCTTAGTTTCTGGAAAAGATTCAGGCACTCATTCTAATATACTTACTAGGTCATTTCTAAAAAAAGAAAGTACCGGAACATGAGTTCTCTCAGAAATTAAGCTACATATACATAATTTATCTTTAACACAGCCAAGAAGACTTACAAAAATGAAAACCGTCAGCTACTCTATAAACTCTTGGCAAATTGACCTCTTAATGTCCAAATGCTGCTTGTTAGGACATAAATGTTTCTGTTGATGTTCCCTCTGTAAAATCCTTTTTCTCTATGTAATACTGAGAGTGGAATTATATAAAAGACGAGGAAATGAGAGTGTTTGTAATAGTGAGTTTAATGTTTACCGCTTGGCTTCTTTTTAATTGTGTGTATTATGTGAAAAAAAACATTTATAATTAAATAATTTTATAAAAGAAAGGTGTAACTTTTTCAGGAAGAATACTTGGTTATGGTTGTTAGAAAGGAACACTAAACTGTTAGGAATACAGGTTTGTATTTATAATGCTTTAGAGTCCCTGTCTGTATTTAAAAACAAGTTTCCCCCATTTGCCATATAAAATAATACATTATTTTTAGTGATGTCCCGAACGGTTCGCGAACCATTCGCCACGGACTCATCATTGAGTAAACTTTGACCCTGTACCTCACAGTCAGCAGACACATTCCAGCCAATCAGCAGCAGACCCTCCCTCCCACCTCCTGGACAGCTCACTAAGAATGCAGCTTCACAATGAATGTAAAATGGATGCTGTCCAGGAGGTGGGAGGGTCTGGGAGGGAGGGTCTGCTGCTGATTGGCTGGAATGTGTCTGCTGACTGTGAGGTACACGGTCAAAGTTTACTCAATGATGAGTCCACGGTGAACCGTTCGGGACATCACTAATTATTTTACTTACCTCTTTTCAGTACCAAGGTTCCCTTAGCCCTGCTTACCTCCCATAATGTCACAGAGGAGGCATTGTCTCCTCCACTGATGTCCAATATAATGCATCAGGGGTGCCCAAAAGGTAGCTCCCCAGATGTTTACAGCTTCCATGATGCTTTGTCATTCTAAAGGCATTCTAAAAGGCATGCAAAGCATCATGGGAGCCGTAGTTCTACAACATCTGCGGATCTACCGTTTGGGCACCTCTGCTCTAAACAGAGGAGCTTTGGGGACCCGATGTGCATGTGTGTCGCACGTCCAAGTTTCCCAATAGGAAAGCATTGAATCAATGCTCTCCCAAGTGACCTTGCACATGACCAAGTTTTACTCTGTCAATGCCTCGGAAATGCCTCTGGTGGCTGTCAGTCTAACGGCCACTAGTGGTGGATTTATCCCTGCATTATAAATATTGTAGTTTCTTAAAAATAGCAGTGTTTTACATTGCAGAGGTACAAGGACAGGACCACTCGACCTAGATCACTCCACTGAGATGACATGGCCTGGATAACTTTAATGGTCCTTTGATTTAAAGCGCTAAGCAAAGCACTTCATATCTTCCTTTTAAACAATTTTCTTGGAATTGTGAGTAGCCAGGTGTTCTTTTTCCCTCAAACAATGAGAATGAATAAAAAAGCTGACATGTCTGAGCACATGTTTTTACTTGATAAAGCAGAATATATCCCCCCACCAATATATAAACAAACATATGTATTACATGCACGTATGTATGTATTAGAGAGAAGCAACGAACCATAAAATTAAAACTCCCAATCATGTTTTCCTTAAAGGTCAAATAGAAAATAATTAAAAGGGATTACATGTTTCCCCCCCCAATAAAAGTTGCATTACTTGGTGTATAATTAATTCAATTGCATCATGCAAGACCCTCTAAATCTTCTCCCAAAGGCCCAGTCAAAATGCTAAAGCCAAACTGACAGCAAACGTATAGATTCATTTTGTTTTGATATGTATTTCTCTGATTCCATCTGTGTCGAGGGCTGTGTTCACACATTGCAGTCGCTATGCCAGCCTGTATTGCTTTATGGAATGGTTGGCTAAACTGAATACCTCTGGTAGTAAACCTTAAGGCTGGCACAGTTTCATTAGAGCTGTATTTCAAAACCGTATTTTTGCCATCCATGTGATATGTGATATATGCAAACTGGCTATGAGGAATGCGGCAGGGACACGTCAGTCGTGCACCTTTGCCAGGCTCGGACAACATTCTTTTGCTAGTAATGATGATCATTGGGAGCAATACCATGGTCCATTCTGAAGACTTTTCTGGAGCTTGCTTTACACCTCTTTGTGTCCTAGCTTGGAAGTACACTGGGATGTACAGTGACATTATTATTGGTATGTACATTGCGCTAATTCCGCAGCGCTTTACAATATTATGAAAGGGGGGGGGGGCGGGATTTTACAATAAATGAGACAATTATACAGTGACACAGGGACAATAGGTAGATGAGGACCCTGCTCAAATGAGCTTACAGTCTAGACATCACATTGGTTAAGCAGAACATTAACCCAGCGTACATTTAAACTGTTTCTGGACAACACTGTACAAGTAACAAAAACACACCTAAAACATCAGTAGGGTTAAACATTCGGGAAACATTACCATCTGGTCATCATACATTGTAATGAATGCAATTTGCTTGTTTGTGTATGCACAGGCTATACACCTGTTGTCATGCAACTGTAGAGGAATGGGTATGTTTAAAGGATAGAGGGAACAGTAGAAATTGCAGTTCTAATATTGATTTTTTTTTTTTGCTCAACCTCAGCCCAATTAAGATCTCAGGTTCCCTGTACGAAGGAAGGTGTTAGACAGTACCAAGGTAGTTACATTTCTTTAGGCTCCCAGATATATGGATTCAAGCTCCATTAATTCCCTCTTCTTCCTGCGATTTCAGTCTGTTCTCCTCCTTCATAGCACTCTGCTATGACGCTCACAGACATTACCCAGCACAGTTATACAGTAACAGCCATGGTTCATCTGTATTCACGGAGAGATTCAGAATGTTCTTATTATATCCATGGTCTGCATAGATCCAAAATTAGGAATTCTTTTTTTCAGCTAACTGAAGCTTTTATGCGCCAATACTGATTTTCACATATATAAGGAAATTGATCATGGTGGAATTTTTTTTTTTCAGAATTCCCATTTTGTCACATCTGCATTGAACTGAGAAATGGGTTAAAATAACATCCATTCACTGCCTGAGAATTAATGTCAGAGCAATGTTTGGATTTTAGGGTCAGGGGCTATTGGTGTAGAGCACATGGTTTATTGCCATTCTACTGCTCTACAAAAGCCATGGTCAGCTGTTCCATAGGGTTATACCTCTATTATGTTTTTGAGGAGTCAAAATGTTACCAACATTACTGGATTCCCCCTGCCCCCCCCCCACCCCCCCCTCAATCATCCATTATTAGCCAAATATTCCATTATAATCCTATATCCCCAATTTCCTCTGTTTTGAAATCTATACCACTTCTTTCACAGTATCTAATGTAGAAATAAACATACGTTTTCCAAACCACTTTTGTGAATGGGGAGTCATTTATTGGCTGATGCGTCAGCTGACTGCTCTTAGCCAATTCCTGGCACCCTTGCCTGGCAGCAATCCGTGCTTCCTGAATGTGACAATTCAGAAACCACCATAGGGGGAGAAGACGGGATCTGGAGAAAACTTGGGGTTAAACTGTTCAAGAACAGTTTAACCCCTTGTGGTAAGAATGACTCAATGGGCCTCCTGGCACCATGAAAAAATAATTAAGATGAAGTTGTTTTGGCGCCTGGAGTGTCCATTTAATTTTGTTGTTTCTGCTCTTACATAACTTTGCAAAACCTCAGTAATACTGGATTGAGAAAAAAATAAAAACATTATGGCAATGCAACCATGTGAGTACCACTCTCTCCTCTAAAACCCAGAAGGTCACCTGTTGGATAATTTGAGGTCCTAAGGTTGATTATTTAATAGATCTAGAAGTCTACTATCCTTAACAGTAACCTGTTTTTTGTTTTGTGAATTTTATGAAATTATAAAGCCCTAATTACAGTCAGTGCGGCTGTAGAAGTAAGTAGAAGATTTCAATTTACTGATGTATTTTTATTTTGCTACGTCATGTCCGATCAGGGAGAAGGGTGACCGCTCATATAGACATCGCAATTAATCTTTACCTCTTAACAGCACCAACTTCTGCATCCAAATTAAATTTTAAGCCGTCTCATAAATCTTCACTTAAACCCCTCCCTTGTCCCCTTTAGCTCTCTTCTTGTTATCAAAAGCTTCTACCATGAGACAGGGATGATGAGTGAGGCGATGTAGAAAAAAAAGCGGACCTAACATCTAACCTAACACCCTAACCTGAACTCAACAGAGCATAACAACCTGTGGTAACAGGTATCCAAACAATTCAGTAGTCTGTCTCTTTCAGATATCTTTAAAACTATGTGAAAACATTTAGGGCACAAGTGTGTTCCCTTTTCCATTATGCAAATTAAAATGTAAAAAGGCAGCAGATGAGAAACCACTTAAGAATGGGTGGAGGGTCAGACTCATAATAAGAATGAAGTAATCCTCCAAACGGTCCTAGATACAGCGGACCAGTCCCAATTTTGGATTCCATGCAATTTATGTCATCTGCGGGACACCAGAAAAAAACAAATTCTCAAAAAGCAATGAACAAGCTTGCACTAAAACTTGCAAGACTAATGTATGGGCATTTGAGCACACAAGTAAAAACTTCTGCTGAACTTTGTGCATGGACAGCCATGGCTGTGTGTCTGTTCATAAAAGTGTGAGCAATACTCTTTGTATTGTTTTTCTTGGTTTAGATCAGGGGTTCCCAACACAGTCCTCATGTACCCCCAACCTGGCCAGGATTTTGAGATTACCCTGTTGTGTCTAAAGTGTATTTCCTTTCCTTTCTAAAAACACCTTAGACCCAACTGGGAATTCCCTAAATCCTCTCATGGTAGGGGTACTTGAGGTCTGGGTTGGGAACCACTGGTCTAGATCATATAGAGAGCACTATTGTTGTTGTAATTGTTTTTTCTTTTGGGTTCCTTGGTTCCCACTTTGCTGTGGCATCCACTTGTGATACCTTCAAATATATTCGGATCTAAGGAACCTGATGTGCTGTTTTTTTCTACAAGAAAGACTGTTTTATAGGACATTGTTACCGTGTGCTGTCACCTTGCAAATGGTACCCTATGTTAACCTCTGGACTTTATGATTGGAATTTCCATTTTAATATTATCTAGTTTAGGGATGGTGTTCTAGCCTGGGACAGTGACTCTCCAGATTTTCAGTAATTGTTGTGGTTCACTTATTCCTGATAGCATGATATGAACCCTTAACTTAGTTTTTATTTCTACTTCAGATTTTTTTTTTCTAATTTTCTTAAACCCTCTCTCTGAATAATATATGTCTATTGTATGCCTATAATTGCTGTACTTTGATTCCATGCATACTGTTGCACTGTAATTTGTTTTGAAAGAGGAGTTGAAAAATGTAAAAAATAAAATAAAACATTTATACACACTGATCATACGTAACAGATTCAAACCGTTATTTTAGGAGGCTGTTACAGTTTGCAGATGTGAGATTGTCTCTGGTATAGTTAGATTCCTTTTTGTATTTGATGGTCCACTAAATAATTGAGACTTTCAATGATAAGTGCGGCTTCTCTGCAAGGCAGGACACAGCTTTTTAGTGATTGAATACTCTGAGTCCTTAGAGAGCCCTCACTCTAAATTCTATTAGCAAAGATAAAATGAACAATATTTGTAACATCCTTGTGCAATATATTTATATATTTTCCACGTTCGGTCATTTATTCAGCGCTGGCAATGTGGGATTAACAAGGAGAAGGAAAGTGCTGCGCAAATGGCTATTTAAAAAATATCACTTTGCCTTGGGTTATCAGATGCTCTATTGAAACTCCATTTAAGCTAGTGATGCAGTTACAAATCAATGAAAACTTAAAACTATTCTCATCAACTCTTTCTCCCCAATGATCTTTTATATTCATATTTTGTGGCAAAGTCATTAAAATAACCAGCCAGTACTCCCAAACCATCAATCCCTGTACTAACCTAATGATCACCAAGCTCAGATTTTCAATCAGGAAAACTTGGCACTTGGTACCTGTGACGGATCGCCTGGCACCCCGACTGGGTGCCTCCACCAATCGATGTTTCCTAGTGCTCACTGTGTACTCCAAGCACTCCACCAGACATCATCAGCACTGTAGAACCTTAGCTGCCGCAACTTGGCTGGGATCTCGCTTTCCTCCACCCACCCTGGACCCAAGACCAGGATCCAGCTTCCAGTGGGTAGACCTCTCCTACTCCAGACAGTATAGCAGGATAGCTCTTACAAGAGCTAGTGATTAGAATCCAAGGGAGTATAGCAATCCCCAGAGTGAATATAGCTGTCCCCTTCACACATGAGACGAGGATCTATGTTGAGGGTGAAGAGGAACTCGTTTAATGGCAGCCATAACTGGCCTTATATGCAGGTCCCCATGCAAGGGGTTTACTATAACATATTCCAGGGGCAGTCCCCACTGGGCCTGAGAGGGGACTATGACAAAGTACACATTGTAATGACATTGGCTCTCTGGTCCAGGACACTCCCACACAAAATAGGATAATCCCTCCCCTGTGCCTGAGAGATAATTAAGTCAGGAACTGTACTAAACTTAATTATCTCTAGGCACAGAAAACATACATTTTACAATAACCTGAAAGTACCCCCGAAACCTCACAAAAGTCACACCTCCTGATAGCCCTGATAGGGGTTCGGGATTTCCACTGAAGTCATAGTTTGACACGATGCTGCTGCCCAAAACAGTTCCCTGAAATCAGGCTGTGCGGTAGTTCTCTTTCGGGAGTACAAAACACAGTAAAATCAACAAATAAACTGTTTGTGCATACGCTTGTCTTGTGCCCTGCGTTCAGGAGTTTGCTACCACCGAATGCAATTCATTTTAATCCCCTTTCCTGAATGTAACTGGAGATGGAAGTCCCAGCGGTGTTCGTGCCGGCGAGTGCCTGATTATAGTTCTCTACACTTGACGGCCAAACACCACTGTACGCGTTTGCAGATAAAGATGGCCGCCACCATGTGTTCATCCATACGAATGGTGGCCACCCAGCCGACCGTTGAGAACGTTGCGGTTAAGGTGCTGATAGGGGTCAAAAGAGTCAAGAAGCAGCACACGACTCTCCCGAATGGTCCAACTGTTCAGGAGTTGGTTAGGCATACGAACAGTATAAGTCTAATCCGTTAGGTAGATCCCATATACCGTACCAGCCAAGTGAAAAGGCACGAACAAAGCCTTTCCACAGTCCTGAACCAAGGTCTAATACGGGCCATAGTCCTGGGGCAAAAGGCTGGCAAGCAGGCCCCTCCAAGAGCCCATGGCGAGATTACTTTCGCCACAGTACCATGCTCCTTGTTTAGGGGCACAGCTGGTAAAAATGTTTGTACTTTGATGCCAACTAAGGTCTATGGCAAGTTTTTTAGTATTGCCAAGGCAGTACAGTAACTGGTCAGGGCATATTTTAAATTCTGTAAAACAGAAATGTGGCGAAACATGGAGCATTTAAAATGTATTTTCCACCGAAAGAGCTATTCCACTACACCTGGCACAGTGCTGTGCCCCTTCTATGTTAAACACTCTACCTTGGCAGGCATTCGGTTCCAAAGCGCCGAATGATATCCTGCAGGACCTAGCACCAAAGTATGTGGAACTCCGGCTCGACCGCATCCCTGGCCAATGCCTTTTTTAGGCATCTTCTTGGCGCCCTGTATCTTCTTGGTTCCCAATAATTATGGACCTGACTATCTCCCAGACACAGAGGATCTTGGGCAGGCACTGCATGTGTTGAATGGAGACCAAATGCTGGGGGTCTGTGTATAAAAGGCTGCATGTCATCTAGTTACAGGGAGAAAGGGTTATAATCACCAGCACTTTTTTAGGCTACGAGGACAACTCAGCAGACATACCTAGTCTGGGCATTGGCTCTCCGCTACAAGAATGTATTCGATAAATATTCAGTTTACATTATATTAGTGCCAAACCTGCTAGGAACTGTATAGTTAACAAGTACTCAGTTTTTTGAGCAACTTTTTTTTGTCAAATACATAGCGTTCAAGATTACAAATTACTGCAACACTCAATTAAAGCTCCAGTATTACACAATCCTCCTCAGCTTTTGTTCCTGCAGATGTCTGTAATGGAATTTGGTCAATGGCAAGTCCAAATATTTTAGAACCTCTATCACTATCTTAGTGCTAGGAAAAGTGTGGCACTGCTATTGTTCCATTACCAGAAGCAGACAACTTTTGGACTTTCTACAGCCTACATGCATGGTCACCTACCCTGTGCTCCTATAATAGCAGTAATTTTTTTTCAACAATCCTTTTTATTTGCCTATGTGTTTCTGTTGTGCGATAAATGTAGCTGTAGTCTTGTCACTACGTTGGGATTGTGAACTTTCTTCTGCTATGGTTGGTGTTGCTGGGACATCAGATTTTGTCAACATGTGTAATGTGTGAGGGAGTCGCATGTCGGTGAGGAAGCGGGTGCTAATTTTATTCATAGCCATGTTAAGTTGTGAGCAAAATGAAATGGGCATAGATAGGCAGATGTGGACATACAACAGTAACAGACATAAATCACCAAGTGCCACTTGAGCTCCTACTGCAGTAATGGGTAACCATTCTCATTGCAGCTACTGAGCACTCCATCTGCCAAAAAGCTCAGTCAACTGGTGGTTTAGCATCTTGAGAAATGACATGTTCTATGATGCCTTTAGGCTGGCAAAGCATCATGGGAATTTTAGTTCCTCAATAGAATAGAGAACTGTTAAAAAGTCTGCCAAAGATATGTATGTATTAGGTACCTCACTCATTGTCCTTTTTCCCCTAGAAACTGCATTGAAACTGTACAGTGTAGAGCAGGTATCTGAAACTCTGGCCCCCCATGTGTTGCCAAACTACAACTCCCATGCTTCTCTCGTCATTTATTGTATTTAGAGAATTTTGGGAGCCGTAGGCCATCAATAATTTCTATATATTGCTGTTGAATGGCCTTGACAAAATTTTGTTGAAAAGCAGATATTTCAGGGATAGCCCAATAAAGAGGATCATGTCTGAGGAGCGGGAGCCTGACCTGGACTCATTTAGCAGCATGTAGCAGTAAAAGCAGAGGCGTGCGTGTGCATGGGGATATATTACAGAGCGGGTGCCCAGAAAGACATTAAAATAAATGGTGATGACTGTTTAGTCATGCCGAGATTTGACTTCTGCAGCTTTCCCTCCCCCTCTCTCCCACACTCAACTCGAATCCTTTGGAGACGAGCCCAGGATGGAAGCGTTAAAACTGAATTTTTACTGAGTCGCCCAAAAAAGATATCAAATAAATAAATGTTCTTCCAAAAAAATAGGACGCAGCCTGCAAGCCACTTGGAGAGGTTTCTGCTATCCACTGCACATGTTTGTTTTGTACTACCAGGCCAAAAAAACTACTTTTTGTAAACAATTTATCAGTTTAACCCCTTCAAGACAGAGTCAATAGTACACGTTCTGATCAAAACAAAACGTAAACAAAAACTGGAATTTGCGCTATATGTCTGTTCAACCATAATTCACCGCTGTCACATTAAGTGCACCCACACTTATTATATATCATTTTGTTCAGGAGAAACAGGGCTTTAATTTATCATTAACTATTCATATATGGAACATAATTTATTATGAACAAAATTAAAAAAATGTGAGAAAATAAGATTTTTTTAAAAATTTGTATTTGTCTGACATTTTAGCTGTTAATGTTATAATACTGTTAGGTTTTACTGCAAAAAAACGCACATATTTGTAATCAGCAATGTCTCACGAGTACAACAGTACCCCCCATTAACAGGTTTTATGTTGTTTTGGAAAGTTACAGGGTCAAATATAGAACAGTCCATTTTCAAATTGAAATTTGCCGGATTAGTAACGTTACCTTTGAGATGGTGTGGTAGCCCAGGAATGAGAATTACCCCCATAATGGCATACCATTTGAAAAAGTAGACAACCCAAGGTATTGAAAGTGGGGTATGTTTAGTCTTTTTTTAGTAGCCACTTAGTCACAAACACTGGCCAAAGTTAGCGTTCATATTTGTTTTTGTGTGAAAAAAGCAAAATACTAATATTTGGCCAGCGTTTGTGACTAAGTGGCTACTAAGAAAGACTGGACATACCCCACTTGCAATACCTTGGGTTGTCTACTTTTGCAAATGGTATGCCATCATGGGGGTAATTCTCATTACTGGGCTACCATACGCTCTCAAAGGCAACATAACCAATCTGGCAAATTTCAATGTCAAATAAATGAAATGCAACCGTATATGTGACTCTCTAACTTTTCCAAAACACCATAAAACCTATACATGGGGGGTACTGTTATTCTCGGGCGACACTAAACACAAATATTAGTGTTTTAAAACAGTAAAACATATTACAACAATAATATAGTCCATAGAAGTGCCGTTCATTTGTAAAAAATGCAAAAAACTTCACTTTTACTTAAAATATCATCGTTGTAATACAATTTATCATTTTGAAACACTAATATTTGAGTTCAGCGAAGTCTCCTGAGTAAAACAGTGCCCCCTATGTACAGGTTTTATGGTGTCTTGGAGAGTTAAAGGGTCAAATATAGTGCTTGCGAATTAAATTCTCTGCACTTTTTCCCTGTGTTGTCAGGCATGTCAATCAAATTTTAATTAATCAAATCACATAATTATGTTAAAAGTTTACTTAAATATACACGTAAAATTTTAATATATATGCATTTATAGGTATTTAAATTCTACTTGTATACTAATGTAATCTTTTATGTAATTATATGTATTTATCGATATATATATTTACGGTTATTTGTATTTTATATATATATAGATATATATAGAATGTCATTCTAAGTGTATTTTGTTACCAATATATATATATATATATATTAATAACAAAATAAAGTTAGAATGAAATTACATATGAATATATAATTTATATTAAATTTTGTTTCAATATTTTATTTATTTTATTATTGTAATTATACGTATATATATATAATATATGTGTATATATTTATTTTTATTATATATATGTAACATAATTCTAAGTGTATTTTAATACTAATATATGTACTCATATTAATATTAAAATACACTTTGTATGACGTTACATATATATATGTATAATATATGTATAATAGATATACATATATTATATATATATATATATATAAAAATAATTGTATTTTATTTTAAACATGTATAATTATTATTTTTATTTTTTTTACTTTCCCACCAGCAGGGGGACTGTCTGACATTTCAGTCCCCCTGCTGGCAGATCCACAGCCAGCTATAGGGGGCCATGTGATCGCTCTTTGAGAGCGATCACATGGCCCCCAGGGGCCTCATTTGCCGGGGGAGGGCTGCCTGGGCTGTCAGGCAGCCCTCCTGAAGAGGATCGCAGTGGAGGTAAGTCCACCGGACCTCCAGGGGCTGCAATCCGTTACGGCGTTCTATGCCGCCGCAACGGCTTTAAAGCCCTTTTAATGCGGGACGGCATAGAACGCTGTAATGGCGTTAAGGGTTTAAATGTTTGTTGCACCCGGACGTGAAGATGGAAAAGTCACCCCCTCCCCTTCTCCTAACAATACTGAATGATTTGTTCCAAATAGTCTTACTTCGAAAGGCTGAAAAGCAGCAGGCCTTTGAAAACCAGAGGCCTAAAAAAATGCACTTCCTTGTATCTCTACACACTGTTGGGTTAAAATGAACCTAACATAGAAACATAGATTGTGACGGCAGATAAGAACCATTCAGCCCATCTAGTCTGCCCAATTTTTTAAATACTTTTAATTAGTCACTGGCCTAATCTTAAATCTAGAATAGCCTTATGCGAATGCCACGCATGCTTAAGCTCCCTCACTGTGTTAATCTCTACCACTTCCGCTGGAAGGCTATTCCATGCATCCACTACCCTCTCAGTAAAGTAATACTTCCTGATATTATTTTTAAACCTTTGCTCCTCTAATTTAAGACTAAGTGTTCTTGTTGTGGAAGTTTTTTTTCTTTTAAATATAGTCTCCTGCTTTACTGTGTTGATTCCCTTTATGTATTTAAATGTTTCTATCCCCCCTGTCTCGTCTTTCTTCCAAGCTATACATGTTAAGATCCTTTAACCTTTCCTGGTAAGTTTTATCCTGCAATCCATGAACCATCATTTCTTATACTTAAAATAAAATAAATAAAAATTCACAACAGCGATTTCTTATATATATTTATTGTCATTCTGGGGCACCCCTAAAATTATCCACATTTCCATCATTTATATATTTGGAGAAAATGTATTACGTACCTACCAACATTAGTAGTTATGGAATGAAACAGGACAGGAATGTTAACATGACGAGTGGCCTACCATGAGCACTGCAGAAGCACTTGTCTGGGAAGAAATACTCTGCAAATTATTTCAGCATTTGACATTCTGGTGAAATTGATTAATAAAAGTGAATTCATACATACACACCGGTAGTTTTTATTTTTTAAATTTATTCTATATTTGTCAATATTTTGCTGCGTCATATTTAAGTAGTACATGCTAGGAGTGTATGTTGTTTCAGTATTAAAGTACAGGTAAAATTTCACAAGAGATGTGCACCATATTTTAGGTCAAGCAATATCAGGTTCAGGAACGACAGCATGTTCAACAAGACAATATGTTAAATACAAAGGTGTCAATGTGTTCTGTGTACGCTGTGAGTTAAGGGGAGACATAATGTACGAAGGAGGCCCTTGTGTAGAGAGATACTGGTGGATTTAATACATCAAGTGAGCTTAAAAAAAAAAAAAAAATTGTAAAGAAACAAGATTAAGTGAGATATATGCTATAGGGTTTGGCACTTTATGATGGGCTTGTTTAGAGTGCCTGTATGTTTTTAACAGTTGAGTTGAGCGTATACGCTCGTGGGTAATGCATCGACAGTGGTTACCCCTAACAAAGGGGGCAGCAGGGGGGGGATGGTGTATCAGACGCCAAGTGTTGAATCAAATGCTGCGCTGGCTCTTACATGTTTTAAGAGTCCAGGCTCCCTACAAAATAGGGAGTAACACAGTTAGTAAAATAATGACCTGTGGTAGTGGAACATATGAAAAATAAATAAAAAAATTAAATGTGTGAAACAGTTATACTAGCAATGCATGTGGTATCGTTTCACCCGCATTCATGGCACTGGAGGTCGTGATCCGCTGGGTCTTGGTACAAACGGAGTGATGTTAGTGGGATCCCATGCCTCCACAGGAGGTCTCCCCAGAAGCGTAGCTGTTGGATTGGGTAGTCCGAGGGTATCAAGGAGTGGAGATGCATCCTCCGTAGAGGTTATTACATGGGTAGTTCCAGCATGGGTTACCTCCACCTGTAGGCTATCCTTGCTGAACGTAGCTGTGTGGTGACAGGTCCATAGGATTTGCACCTGAGGAGTGTGGCTTTCGATAGGTCTTGGAAGAACAGTAGTGAGGAGTTCTCGAATGTCAAGGGTGTCTTGCCCTTCAATCTCGACATGATGTGTAGCTGGTCTTGTACTGTGACATATCTGAGGATGACATCTCGGGCTATCGGGGACTTTGGGTGAGTAAAGCCTGGCAGGCGATATACCCAGTCATTAGTGATTGTCTTTGCCACGACGTGGGGAAGCACTGTAGCTAAAAGGTGCCTGAAGTAATGCGGTAGTTCTTCGGCCGAAACCACCATGGGGATGACTCAGATTTTAATGTGCAAGCAGCGTTGCCGGTCTTCCATGGCTGTCATTTTAAGTGACAGATACGTTTGTTGTTGCTGGATTTGTTTGACTAAGTCTTCCAGCGTGGTTAGATGGGTGTGAACGATCACTACATCTTCTTCGGTAACTCTCACACATTCTGTGACTGCTTGCAATTCAGTCTTGATAAGGGCTGAGTCAGATGCCAGGAGTTTGTGGATTTCTGCCAGGAGGATCTTTAGGTTGCGTTTAGTAGTTGGAGCAGAATCATCCGAAGATTCTGGTGGTGATGGCTGTAGTGTCAGAGGGTGCCCAGGTGAGTCAGGTCTTTGCTGTGCTGGGGTAGGTGCCCTGTCTAACGCCGGCATTGCTTCCGCGGGAACATGCTTAGGCTGTGCAGGCCTTAGCAGCATTGTCTCTGCTTTCAGCAGTACCGTGGGGTTTTTGGGAGCCGCGTCCCATAGCCGGCATGGTTGCACGTATGTTGGGCAGTGCGAGAGGGTACGTTGTGTCGGTGATCTCTGCTGATTGTCCTCGCAGAAACTCCTCGAGGCCTAGTATCGATGGCGTGAGGTAAGCCTCGGTCTTGCATCTCCGTTTTGCCAGACTTTGGGATTGAAAGAAAGGCATCGAACGATTCGGTTTGCTGCACTGAGGCGGGCTGGGGGTATTGTAAGGCTGGATTTGTGCAAGATAAGCAGATATTGAGGGGATTGCTTTGCATAATTTGGGAGCAGATAGAATGGGCGTCCGAGCAGGTCACAAATAGGTAGTTTTAGGGCATTGCAGCTTCAATTACCACTTCCTCAGTCTTTCTAACTGCTAGCTGCAACTCTGCATATTTGAGCCATATAGACTCCCGTACATTGCCAGTGGTAGTAGATGTGTTGATTGAGGTTTTGCATTTACAGTCATTCTGCTAAACAAATGTCCACAACAAAGATTTTGTTTTTGTTCATTTGTTTTTTTTTTTCTTTGTTGTGAGTGACTGGACCAACTACTTCTGGAACTTATGCAAGCAATTCGGTTTTCTTTTGTCGACTCAGCATAATTCACAGTTTCATAAATAAAACCTATGATATATAAGTATATCATAATAGTCTACAGTAATCTCTGTTAAAATGCATATTTTTGTATACTTAAATTATTTTACCTCTGTATATGAATCTGGCAATTAATTAACTGTTAAATAGTTCTACAATTACCTAAGCATTGTCTGTTATCCTGTACCATTTGAAGCAAATAAATGTCCCTCTTACAACCATTTGCATTTTGGGAAGCAGGCTTTATATTACAAACCATTCTTTTAATAATATACCACTGCCCATTATAGCAGTAAGGCCATGCTCAAAATGTCCAATCCTGTCCTGCTAGCAAAGTAATACTTACTTGCAACTACAAGTGTGTGTGTGTGATCTTTATTTTGTTAATGATTCATTGATGTCTACAACATGGAGTGTCAATGTGTTTGACTGCAGGGTTCTATTTGCATAAAGTGTGTAGAATGCAGGGTTGAGTACTATGGAGGTTCACTTTGTGTGAATGCAGTGGTACATATTTTAGAAGGTGCTTGTGAATACTTCTAATACAGCCATACACTTTGGTTGATTAGTCAGACAGTTTCACTTGCCACTGAAATTAGTAGGGCCATAGAATCAGAGACTTTTAACTTTGCTTCTTACATTGAATGAGAAGGTAAAATAGGTGCCAAAGTATAGAGATCAGTGTTCCCACACTGCTAAGGAATCTTTCTAAAAATAATATTTATTGCAGGCATGTTAGTCATGCCCCATGCTGCTAATGTATTTTGTGATCGGTGCACTTAATCATAGGCAAGGCACCCTATGAAGTTCAGCTGGCCTGGCAAGTTTCAATTCAAGTCAGCCAGATCATTGTTGAGTGTTTAGCTCCAATTAGTAAGGCAACATTTTCAAAATGATCAGACCATTACGACTCTACTGTCAACAAACCAAATTTGGCTCAAACAAGCACTTGCTAAAGAAGAGCTTTGCCTGGATGGCAAAAATGATCCTTTTCCTGGGCGCTTTACGAGTAAGCTGGCCATGGGTTTCTTTGACATTGTAACCTTTTAACGGCCTTTCAGAAATCTTCCACATACTGACTCATTTCTATAAAATGTCACGCAAGGCAGGGGTCTCGCCCCAGATTTATTTTTATTATATATTACTATTAGCAAATATATAGCGTTAACATAATCTGCAGCATTTTACAACGATAGAAAACAAGATATTTAGAGGTGGAGAGAATGTACAAGTACAATAAAATAAAGATTCATTCATGAAAAAAAACGAAGGCTATTTTTATACAAGTAAGTACTCATTGTCAGCTGTACAAGTACAAATTGCTATGCTCGTGAGTCCCTTTTATTAATTCAAATATCGTGTTTGCTGGTTTTTATAGAAGCACTCTAAGCAACACAACCACTGCAGCTTAACGTAGTGATCACAGTTCTGATAATCTCAGTTAGCCCTGATCTTTGAATGAGTCGTTGCTGCAAAGGTTGGACAGGACAGCTGTTCACAAGGTGGAACTGTAGTTTCTGCATTTTCATTGCAGTTTGTAAGGGAGGGGACTATGAGTGCACTGTAGTTTATCCAAAATGGTCTCCAAAATGGTTTTACAAACATTGCGGATATGCCCATGGACTTGCCGCACCATATGGTGCTCAAGTGCCCCTTTAAACACATATAGGATTGTTTCATTGCTACATAAATTTAAATACAAGTATCATTATCTGAGAGGCTTCCAAGTCAACTCCATATGGACATAGAATATACAGGATCCAGTGGTCTCATGCATCTGGCTGTTTGGCCTAAAACAAAGGCACCAATTGTTAGCGATGGTACTCGAGAGGTATATGAATTACAGTATTCAGACTGTAGTTCACAAGCTTTTGTTTGCCAGAGTTAGATGTTCCCAGCCTAAAAATTCCCAGATATGGCTATACCGAGTGAGATGGAAAGAGACTCATTCTCGTAAGGAAGGTATAAGCAGCAAGAAGACCTGCTATTTCGATAGTGGTGGCAATAATAAACATCCCTAGCTTATTACATTGCCCAAAGTGCTGATAGTAACTTTAAGAAACTGTGCAAGTATCCCAAGGGTCTAATATTGACCATTCCTTGGCATTTATCACTGGGAAATGTGCTTCTGTTATAACAAAAGCACACGGTTTTAATAATCAGATAATACTTACTGCAAAGGTGTTAAGTTGCAGTCTCCCTAGACCAGTAAATGCTACTGTATACAATGAGAAACCCCAGAAATAAAAGCTTGATTATTCTATTTATTTTTTTTACATTGTCTGCATCTCATTTGGGCATTTTGTCTGTGCACTTAGGTTCGTGGAAGTTTTGCCAAGTGCATTAGCGTTGGATTGTCGTAAATTGTCAGGAGCCAGGGGCTCAGTAACTCACCGAAATCCGTAGTGAGTTGCCTGGGAATACAAAATCTCCCCTCTCTTCACCATCTTATTTATAGCTTTGTTTTTCTGTGCCTTGCCCTCCTGGATCCCACAAGGTAGGTCCAGGGAGAGTGGACCCCTATAAAACATCAACTGAGCACACGTTGTTATTCCCTCTTCTCTCGTTCTCCTTCCCCGTGTCTCGGAATCAATATTAATTCATTATCTCAAACACTCGCCAGATATTTATTTATGCCCCTCTCCCCCCTTCTCACTCACAAACACACACCGCTTCACTCCCAATCCATTAAGGAGCTAAATTTATGTGTCCCGTGCATGGTTAACAAACAATACACATGCACAATAATAAATATATACATACATTATTTTACACAGTCACATATACATGCACTACTAAAATATAAATATATATTTGAGATATATATGTATGTACTTATATATAAAAGCGGTGTTGACGTTGGGTGGGATTGTAAATGTGAAAGACTAAGTAACGCAGCTCGTAAAAAAGAAGTATAATATATAGACGTGTACGGAAACGTATCAGCACTTAGAGGGTCATAAAAGGTATACATTAAATATATAAATCTATGTGCACTTAGAAGGACAATATGTCAAGATGTTTGCTGATGCAAATCACTCATTGTGCCAGATGTAACAGGTTTGTCAATAGGATTTTTTTTTAATTAACGTAAAAAACACTTGAAAGTTCCAGACAGAGTGACAGACTGAGGTCTGACGGGAAGCGAGTTTTATGGCAGGGTTAGCAAAACTTGGGCAATCCAACTTTTGTGGCTGGCTAAGTGTCACAATGGTGGTAGTCCGCAGCAGGACTTAGCCATCACTGCTGTGGATAGGTAGTGATGAGGTGGTGGATGATCTGTATGCATTCTGTGTTCTGAGCGCCTTCAGATTAGGATTCGGGACCAGCATTTACTAGGGGAAGTTTAAATTCACCTCTTGGGGATGTGAATTGCTTTCTGGCAGTGATTCAGAAGGACAAGCTGAAAGCAGGCTGCATTGACATCAGGAATTAAACATGACACGCGTGTGTCACTGAGCAACTCCACGCTTGCACACACCTATTAAAGACAGGCTAGGATTTTTTACTCACAGTAATCATTAACCCTGCCAGCAGCACCATTTAATGCACCATTTGACTCTTCAAATACCAGCAACATGAAGAGTCACATCACTCTACTTCTCTTATTACATTGGAGCCAATAAACATATCTCCTAGCCATACAGAATATCATGCTTGAAAGTACTGCAAAAGGTTAGTTAACTTCTCACTTCTCCGGCATCATTTAATCGTACAGATAACCTAATATTTTTTTACCCAGGACTGCTTTTCTAAAAAAAGCAATATGCGCACTTGTTTAAGAATAGCAGGGGCCCTTGTATATGGATACCATATCCACCATGTAGAATCAAATGTTACAGGTAGTAAATCAGGAGATAAATCAATCGAGAACCGGTACATTATCTATAATACAGGGCAGCATTTTCATGTAATGCCAATCAACATGATGGAATTATGTTTGTCCAGGAACACAAGGTGGGCATGGCTACCTTACCCATGAAGTGTGGGGCAAGGCTGACGTGAGAGACTGTGGGTTGGGTGGGGATGGTTGTGATAGATTTGGGGTGCTATGGCAAAACAAATATTTCAAATGATGCCCCCACAAACCTATTCCATTATTCACCATTTATAAAGGAATTCAAGCCAATAGCTATTAAGAATATATTTATCAGCACCAGCTGTTTTTGGACTCCAGCTCCCATCAACCTATATAGGAGAAATAGGAGAGAATGCCATTTGCCACTGTAACGAGGTGATGGTTCTTCCCAACAACCCCTGATTTTTAACTTCTCACTTGCAGAGCCCCAAAGATCTGAAATGGATCCCATTTATGTTAGCCCTTCAGAACATTATTTCATTCCTAGTATCTTAAACCTGAATCACCCTTTAACCCCTCTCTTATGAGCTTACCCAGCACAATTTAATCTCCTCCTCTAAATTTACATCATACACATAAGATTTATTTTGTAATGTTCTTGCTACTTTATTTAACCTCTGATATGCCAAAGTGTTATCAATCAATAAAAAGCACCAACACTTAGTGGTTTCACTGGGAAAGATAAATGTATTTACATAATTCTACCTAAACAAATGGGATCTCAAGAGTGAAGCCATGTTGCACCCGTGCTATGTGAATATCCCTTTTAAGGCTTTATAGCCAGCCGGCAGTGTCTGGTATTTTGATGACATACCGTTCTTTTATGGCAGAACCATTTAGCCGTTTTCCTACAAAATTCCCACAGACCATAATGCAACCAGGAGCCAAACTAAAGGTAACTAATGGTGCCTTCTTTGGCAGGACAGTGTCATTTTTAGTTTAATCACAAAAGGCTTGTCGCCCTTCCCTCCTTATGGGAGATATACGGAAAAACAACATATTACTTAGTTTATAAAACTGTTTGAGTTCTCCTTGAATTCCTCTGTTGTTTGCTGACTGAAGAATAGAGAACATGCAGCTCTTAATATAAAGCTACAGTGACATGAACGGATTGATGTACTTTTTGAGGAATTCGGTACCCACAGTCAGAAGCAAATTTTCTTATTCCCATAGGTGATTAATGAGCCAGTAATTTTCCTCCTGTTTTTAAAGCATAATTTAACCCCACGGATGCCATTCCCCCTCTCCCCCTGGCTCCTATCTCCTGATCTCCTCCCTTGCCAGTAAAGTCTGTGGCAGATTTGCCTAAGCAGATAAAACCATTCAGTGCTGGGACCTGGGCCGCATTCCATCTGATGAGCGCAGGGAGGGGAAGGTTTATTTAGCCAGAAGAGAAGCAGAGTTCAGTTCTAAATATTTGATGTTTTAGGATCGTTAAGCATAATTAAATAAACTGATGTTAATGCTGTCCGCTCAGTGGAAGTGACAGGCGATAACTGCTGCATTTTATGAGCCCTATGGGGGAAGATTCACAGACTTCTATCTACCTCCATTTTCGGAGCGGGCAACAGCTGTGCCTATCTGGCTAGGTCCTCGTAATAGATCTGTTAATTTTTGGATGCAATATGTATATATGAGTTTCCCCTTCATTTAACTCCATATAACGTTTTGGGGTAGCAAATGCAAACATATACAAGACGCTGCAACTATGAAATAATGATTAAAAGTCCCAGTATACAGAGTGACAGACAACTCATATAACGCGCATAATATTTACAGTAGGCAGCGTCTGTACTGTATGCTGCACCTGGCGCACTATACTGCATGATTTTTGTACAACAGAATGCTTAATACACAATTACACTGTCTGCAGACAAAAATACAATTATAATACTATGTCATGCAATGCACACACTGGTACCAAGGAGCTGTGTTATCACTCCCTCTAGCACAAAACCAGTAATGTAGAAACCAAAAGAAAAAAAATATATATATATTTTTTTCCCTTTGCAAGGAAAGGGCCTCCCAATTTATTACACCTACCATTTGTCTCGGGACGACAATGACACCAGGGCCCCCTTTAAAAAGTATGCGACTCAGTAGCACCAACCTACACACTACTCTCCTTCTATACACAAAGGCAAGTATACGTTTGTGTACACAGTCGATAGATCGCGCTTGGTCAGTGTCTACTCGTATGGAAGTAGCAGCGTATCTCCCACCACCGCTAAGTCACTATAAATAACGTGTGTCTCTGTACTTCATTTAGGTAATGTGGTGGAAGGCAAACTATTATAGTGGAGGGCAAACTATTACACCTTGTATATAAGTCATTTACCCTCAATTTGAGGTTTCCTTTACTTCACCTATTCTCTCACTTCACCAACTACATCTGTCAGATAATCTGCCTTCCTCCATTTCAATGTCCTCTTCCTCTCTGTGTAATCTTCTCTTTGTCTCCCCTTATTCACTCCCTCTCCTTGCATATCATTTCCAACTCACTTCCCTTCTCTGATTGCTTTTTAATCTTCAAACTTCTTCATCCATACCTCATGCATTTAGTCTTCCACATTCTTCCTCCCTATATAGAATCCTGCATTCTCTCTCCATCTATCACACTACTCCATCTCCCACTCACTCATTGCATGTCAGCTCTCACTCACTGTATCCCTCCCTGTTTCCCAGTGTAATATCTGAATACATATCTACACATTTTGCCTCATATTTAATGAACATCTAAATAAAGAGCAGCCGCACAGAATGTGAGCCCCCAAACAGCCCTACTCTACAATAGATATTGGGACACCACGCACTATGTTAATCCCTTACACAGAACAGGCACTAAGTAGCAGTATAGCAGACTTATCCCCAGCGCAACGGTGTACCTTAACGAGTATTTGGAAATGCTAACCTGCCAACACAGCTGTAGTCCATAAAAAGGTATGGAGCAGAGAAACAAAATTTAATAATTCACACAGAACTGTAATAAAACCGGCATGTCACTCACAGTCAGTTATATTCCACAACAGGTACTGAGGAACAGCACAGTAACCTCATCACATGCAGCCACCACAGGTACTGTGAAACAGCACAGTAACCTCATCACATGCAGCCACCACAGGTACTGTGAAACAGCACAGTAACCTCATCACATGCAGCCACCACAGGTACTGTGAAACAGCACAGTAACCTCATCACATGCAGCCACCACAGGTAAAATAGCACAGTAACCTCATCACATGCAGCCACCACAGGTACTGTGAAATAGCACAGTAACCTCATCACATGCAGCCACCACAGGTACTATGGAACAGCACAGTAACCTCATCACATGCAGCCACCACAGGTACTATGGAACAGCACAGTAACCTCATCACACGCAGCCACCACAGGTATTGAGAAACAGCACAGTAGCCTCATCACATGCAGCGACCACAGGTACTGTGAAATAGCACAGTAACCTCATCACATGCAGCCACCACAGGTACTATGGAACAGCACAGTAACCTCATCACACGCAGCCACCACAGGTATTGAGAAACAGCACAGTAGCCTCATCACATGCAGCCACTACAGGTACTATGGAACAGCACAGTAACCTCATCATACACAGCCACCACAGGTACTATGGAACAGCACAGTAACCTCATCACACGCAGCCACCACAGGTATTCAGAAACAGCACAGTAACCTCATCACATGCATCCACCACAGGTATTGAGGAACAGCACAGTAACCTCATCACATGCAGCCACCACAGGTACTGTGAAACAGCACAGTAACCTCATCACATGCAGCCACCACAGGTACTGTGAAACAGCACAGTAACCTCATCACATGCAGCCACCACAGGTACTGTGAAATAGCACAGTAACCTCATCACATGCAGCCACCACAGGTACTGTGAAATAGCACAGTAACCTCATCACATGCAGCCACCACAGGTACTATGGAACAGCACAGTAACCTCATCACATGCAGCCACCACAGGTACTATGGAACAGCACAGTAACCTCATCACACGCAGCCACCACAGGTATTGAGAAACAGCACAGTAGCCTCATCACATGCAGCCACCACAGGTACTGTGAAATAGCACAGTAACCTCATCACATGCAGCCACCACAGGTACTATGGAACAGCACAGTAACCTCATCACACGCAGCCACCACAGGTATTGAGAAACAGCACAGTAACCTCATCACATGCAGCCACCACAGGTACTGTGAAATAGCACAGTAACCTCATCACATGCAGCCACCACAGGTACTATGGAACAGCACAGTAACCTCATCATACACAGCCACCACAGGTACTATGGAACAGCACAGTAACCTCATCACACGCAGCCACCACAGGTATTCAGAAACAGCACAGTAACCTCATCACATGCATCCACCACAGGTATTGAGGAACAGCACAGTAACCTCATCACATGCAGCCACCACAGGTACTGTGAAACAGCACAGTAACCTCATCACATGCAGCCACCACAGGTACTGTGAAACAGCACAGTAACCTCATCACATGCAGCCACCACAGGTACTGTGAAATAGCACAGTAACCTCATCACATGCAGCCACCACAGGTACTGTGAAATAGCACAGTAACCTCATCACATGCAGCCACCACAGGTACTATGGAACAGCACAGTAACCTCATCACATGCAGCCACCACAGGTACTATGGAACAGCACAGTAACCTCATCACACGCAGCCACCACAGGTATTGAGAAACAGCACAGTAGCCTCATCACATGCAGCCACCACAGGTACTGTGAAATAGCACAGTAACCTCATCACATGCAGCCACCACAGGTACTATGGAACAGCACAGTAACCTCATCACACGCAGCCACCACAGGTATTGAGAAACAGCACAGTAGCCTCATCACATGCAGCCACTACAGGTACTATGGAACAGCACAGTAACCTCATCATACACAGCCACCACAGGTACTATGGAACAGCACAGTAACCTCATCACACGCAGCCACCACAGGTATTGAGAAACAGCACAGTAACCTCATCACATGCATCCACCACAGGTATTGAGGAACAGCACAGTAACCTCATCACATGCAGCCACCACAGGTACTGTGAAACAGCACAGTAACCTCATCACATGCAGCCACCACAGGTACTGTGGAACAGCACAGTAACCTCATCACACGCAGCCACCACAGGTATTGAGAAACAGCACAGTAACCTCATCACATGCAGCCACCACAGGTATTGAGGAGCGGCACTCTATGCACATTACATACAATTACCACAAGTACCGAGGGGTAGCACGCTATGTGGATTACATACAATTACCACAGGTACTGAAGGGTAGCACACTATGTGGATTACATAGTCACCATAGGCAATGCGGGGTGGCACGCTATGTGGATTACATACAGTCACCACAGTTATTGAGGGGCAGCACGCTATGTGGATTACATACATTCATTACATGCACTGAGGGGTAGCACACTATGTGGATTACATACAGTCGCCACAGGTACTGAAGGGCAGCACTCTATGTGGATTATATAGAGCAATTACATGTACTGAGGGGCAGCACCCTATGTGGATTACATACAGCCACCATATGTACTGAGGGGTAGCACGCTATGTGGATAACATACAGTCGCCACAGGCAGGGGCGTACCTAGAGCATTTGGCACC